>VMKM01000103.1:0-376235 GCA_008360985.2 Macquaria ambigua | reverse complement strand
TATATGTATGTATGTATGTATGTATGTATCACACACAAAGACACACACACACACACACACACATATACTGTACACTACATACATACATTTGCTTTTAAAGTAAGAATGAATTAATAATGATCTTTGTCGTTTTAAACTCGGATGTGATAAGACAGAAAGGATGTGTAACAACAGACCTCCATAAAGAGCTGCATGGCGTAGTTGGTGTAGTATTTCGCGCGATCATAGTCCTCCTGCAGGATGTAGAGCAAGCTGAGCTCTTGGCTGTATTGACTTTCCAGCAGCTTTTTGCGCTCCTCCACCCTCATGGCTTTGTCGATGAAGCTCAGAAGAGTTTGGTCCATCTCACCCAGCTGCAGCTGCTTCAGCATGCTGCGAATCATGTGCTGCAGGTACATTTCCTGGAACAAATGCAAAAGAGAATAGCATGCTGTGCATTGCATAACAATTGGACTTAAATGCTATCTCTATTTCCAGTGCTTTTATCATGCTATGAAATGCTACAGAATTCTCCTCTCAAATTTAATCTTAAATTACCATCGCAATCTGGTCTGGGAAGGGCATTCGCATGCCATGGAGGGCAGAGACTATGTAATGTAGGTTTTCATTTCAAGACATCACTGCACATTCAACAAGAGAGGAAGAATGCTGTTTTGGTTGGAATTAAAACCTGCAGGATGTCAGCTCTCCTTGGTACATGACCTGAGTGAGTGAAAGGTCCGATCTTTTACCCGGTAGACTGGCTCTGACCACATCCTCTCGAGGTCAGGTGGGGAGTTTTCATCTATGTTCACAGTGGAGCAGTACTGAAGAGACTTCCACTCAGTCAGACTACTGTAGGCCTCCATAGCAGCTATTTCCCAGAAGTCCTTCTCAGAGTCAGTGGGCTCGCCATCATTCCAATCCTCAGTGTTCAGAGCCTGCCAGTATGGAAGAGTATGCACTTATACACTACAGTGCTACACATACAGCTAGAAATCTGGCAAAACTGCACCAATCCATGTGCACTGACATGCTAGCTAAGCACTATGCTAGACTTATTGTATTGGGAAAAAAACAAGACCTCATTGTAAAGCTTCACAGCTTCTGCAAAGTCATTGTTGGCTTCAGCTTGAAGTGCAGCACAGGTGATGGACTTGGTCCCAACTTTACCACCAAAGATGCCGCGCACGACATCATAGTCCTCCAAAGATCTGTAAAGTCTGGAGAGCAGAGGAAACAAAGAACACTACACTTAACAAAAGCAACCACATTCACTCAAAGGTGAGTGACTGATCTGTAGATGTAATGTAGATCCTGGCAGTTACAATCTGACATGTGTAGGGACAGAGGTAAGGTACATGAATGTGTTAATGTAACCGTATCATTTAGAAAAACGAAATGAAAAGATGAATTGGCATTAAAACAGACATGAAAGCATCATTGCATTGATGAAATTATTAACTTAATTATGCCATGTATCTAATTAGCTATATCTTCAACCCAGGTATGACGAACTAGAGCCATCTCCACCTTAACAGTTTGGTGTGCACAAATGCACCTCAAATCACAATTTTATCATGGTATTGTCCTCAAAAAATAGACAAGCTGACCAACAGATCACCCAAACACTTTAAAGTTACAGTTAAAGTTACTCTACCTTGATACTGCTTCTATCAGTGCTGGCTTGTAGCTCAATGTTAACAACACTGTAATACCTTGCGAGGTGGATCCATTTATTGGTGTCAGGGGGGATTTCTTTGCGTCCTCGTGACCGTTTAGCTGCAGGAGGCTCATCCTGGCCACCCGCATGCAACAAGCCCTCTTCCAGCAGCAGGATGCCCGACGGCTGCTGGAGACTCACCAGGCAAGTGGAGCTGATGGCCGCTGGATCGAGCTGCTGCAGCTCCTTATTCTGGTAGCACATGTCCTAACAGCACAACCAGCAGAGTATTAACTCAACTCATCAGTTTCAGCCTTAAAGTTTACAGTTTTGGGTTTGACTTTAATAATTAAGCTATATAATAACAAGGCACTTACAGTATAATGGAGTACTATGGAGGAGACACTGTCACTTATGAAAAAGACTGTGCTCCAACTGGAATATTAATGTAAAGATCCTAAAACCTATGTAAATATAATAATACCAAACTTGTCTTACTTCTTACTCTCAATGAATGCCACTGTCATTTTACAGATCCAGGACTTTGCCAGCCGAATCAAAACATTAAAATAGTTTCTGAAGGTCTTTACCTGCACACATGCTATAAATGGAGGGAAGCAGAGGGTACTCTTGCTCAGGAATGTGTTCATGTTGCACCGCAGCTCCTCTTTAATCCTCCCGCTCTCCCCTCTTGGTTTTTGTGTCTCCATTTCTTGGAGGATGCCAGTAAACAGGGAGCTGAACAGCTGTTTGGCTAAAATGGGATCTCTCTGAAGGAACATGCATAGAAAACGAAAATCCAGTAACTGTGATCAAAGCTGTTTGTTTTCTGGATATATGTTGTGTTTGTATTCATGTATGTTTAGTATATTTACAGCCTGACTACTTTGTTGGAAAGAGAGAGCAGTGGCAATCTTACCTGGGCTAGTGCTTGAAGGGGGGTGATGAGGCTACCATATGAGATCTGGATGTCTGGAAAGTCTCCCACTCGGTAGTTACGATAGAGAGTCACCTGAGCCTCCTTTCGCAGCCTTTGATCAGCTTTGTCTTCCTGTGGGTCACCCAACAGAACCACTGATGGTTAGAGACACTGGCAGTTTGGAGACGTCAGCGACAGCAGCACCAGACTATACAGTAATCACTCTTCAGACTTTTATGTGCTGCCATCCAGCATTTCAAAATGAATTGCACTAAGGATAAATATGGATCAGCATGTTGATTGTTGCATGTTTTATACCTTTTTCTGTTTTTGTTGTCGGATCTCTCTTTGTGCAAAATTCAAGCTGACTTTCTCCTGATCCTTGAGAAACCTGCGTCTCAATCTTAGGATGTTATTACGTTGCTCGTTTTCTGCTGTTGACATGTAGACATAAAAGATATTCACAGTAATAGCATTTCAATTAATTTGAAATGTTTAACTTCAAAAGAAAAATGTGATTGCTGTGGTAGTTAACAGAACATCTAACAGTTATGAAAGACAGGACAACGTTCTGAAGCAAATAATCATCCTGCACATGTCTTCAACACATACGTTATTCAGATCATTACTACAAGAACTACAAGAACATTTAAACATAGATTGAAGCTTCTTGGGGATGTTGCGCACCATGTTTTGCATTTCAGTTTCCCAGCTCAAATAAAGATCTTGAGTTACCCTTTTACAGTTTAAACTGGACCCATAACAGGTCAGATTCATCAGTTAACCCCATTAAGAATTTGGATATCATATACCAGCGGATCAAAGCTGTTATGAAGCTTCACCCCCAGCACCCTTGGTGCTATAATCGTGTACCCTGTTATAACTAGATAGTTCCACAAATATGCAAAACAGCATCCCAGAAAATGTTCATCCTGTGGCATTTTTAGAAAGAGGGCTTTCTTAGAAAGATGTAAAAGGACTTTTATGGCCAATCTGCCCCCATGCAGATAGTGAACTAGTTGTAAATGTATAACAACCCAATATTTTGCTCTTGGAACATTCTTAAGAGTCATAAAACATTAAGGGAAGGAGGGACAGTGCCGCATATTTAAACAGGTGGGTATTTCTTCTCAGAGACTAACCTTTAGTGCGACTGTCCACCTCATCGCTCGATGCAGTAAGGCGCCTTAGGCCAAAGCCTTCTCCTACTGGTCTCCTTGCTGCAGTTTGCCTCTCTGATTTCTTATCAAACACCAACAATGAAGACAGAGACTCCGAGCCAAGTGTGTACTCTGCTAGTGTATCCACACTGCTGCCCGTCAGCCAGTTGTATGCTGTACGTCGACCTGGGGGGAAAACAAAAATCCAGGGTAAATATACCTGTGTTAACCTGCAAATTCTCTGACTGCAAAGCTGCAGGTAAAGCACACACTTCTATCTTTAGTATTGGTATAGTAGTACTTATTTAGAAGTACTAATACCAGGATATTGAATTACAGTGGTACCTGCTGTTTGGGTTTGGGTGAACTCTAATGAAGTCTGAGTGGCTCGGAGCTTCCCCTTCATGGCTCCAGACTGGGACGCTGCCAAACTCTCTGGACCCTGAGAGCTTTGGGTTTCAACAAACATGGGAGTCATCACTGTGCTCCTGAAGCGCCAGTTGGAATCAATCACATAGTCCTAGAGAGTGGAAAAATGTCATTAATACATAAGTCTCATCAGCAGCATACAAATAAAAATCTCGAGCTAGCTCTGACCCCGAGAGAAATAAATGCAACTGACCTGGAAGGTGCACTCTGACAGGGGATACTCAAACATGTTTCGTTTGAAGTCAGGACTCTCGCTGGTCATTTCCAGCAGCAGATTGGTGGCCAAGCTTAAGAAAGACCTTTCTATTTGACAGGAGTACAGAGAACCAAGCACCGTCAACATCCGCTCTAGGGTCGCAGTGGGGAGGCGCTTCTTCTGACTCCAGAAGTTACGAACATAAAGCCTGAAAACATAATGAACAGGGATGGGTTTTTTTTAATTTATTAAATCACTGAATATTGTATTGTGAATTGTTGGGATTACAATTACATGCATAATATAAGAAAGGATAACATTAAATAAAGACAGTGCATGAAATAAATGAAACTTAAAATAAAGTGAGAAATAGTGGGTACTTACTGAAGGCCTTGGTTTTCTTCAGACAGTCCCTGAAGTAGTGTTTCTTTAGCTGCATTCAAAACCTCTACTGAGGTGTTGTCTTCCATGCTCTCTGCATCACTGGAAGAATAAAAAAAACGAACAGTATATCATTAAAGTCCAGAGAAGTAACAATGGACTGCAAGCAACAGTAAACCTGTGACCATAAAAAGCAATATAATACTGTTATGTTATGTGTAATTGTAAATCCATTTTTCTGTAGAATTTGCACCATTTGCTAGTCTTGCTATATGAAATGTATTTTACCCCACGTTGGTTAATTGTTTAAATTAACCAACGTCAATTTCACCCCTTGGGTCAAATCAGAAAACGTTACTGAAACCAGTGATATATTATATGGTAGTTAGTTTACACTACTACATTTTGGAAAATAACAAGACAGAAAAGTGGGAAATGATCTGTTCGATAGCAGAAGACAAAACAGCTCACACTTACCTGTAGTTGTCCTGGATCCACATGAGGATGTCATACATCCTCTCTCTGCACACTGGAGAAGGATGGGAGACAAAAGCTGTCACAGCTCCCAGGAGCTCCTGAAGCTGAACTGGAGTCAGCTGGGCAATAATCTTGTGGATGATATCCAGACAAACTCTCTGCCTTGCTTCATCCCTGGGGGCACAGAAACATGGTTGCAGCACAAAGAAATATTCAAATGGGTTATTTATTTACACCTATAACGAAATTTCTTATGAGGACAGTTCAGATGAGGAATCAGCAGGTGATATAGTTAACTGAATATAATTACAACAAAGTGCATTATTCGGGGACCCTGGAGGAAGAGTGACTGGTTTAAAAGCCGTCGCTTTTGCCTTCATTGAATGAAATCCCATAGGCTATGACTTCAGGCATTTTCAGTGGTGTAACTGGAAAACTGGGCATGATTGTCATCATAGAAATAGATCATAAGATTGTGATGTTTATTGCAACTTCTGAAATATCTACAGCCTTCCCTTCGACACACAGCTCTGCTAGCTCACAGAAGCAGCTACAGTCTATTTGCCTGTCTGTGGCACAGTAGCCTTCAGTGTTGATAGGCTATTACTCGTGACGTGTAACCAGTCAGATAGTGCTGTGGGCAGGACATTAAGCAAGACTACAGAGTGATGAGTACAGACAGAGGCGGCTGCAAAGTAGCACATTTTAAAATTCATTTATTTTATCAGCAATTGGATAAAAAAAAAACGATTCAGACTTTCCTTCAAATTAAACAGCACATTGTTATTTCTGTAAGTTGTCTACTATCTATATAGTAATACAGTTAAGATGGAAAAAATCTGAATGTGTTGTGTTGCATGTCGATTTAAGTGGTGCTCCTAAATTTTGTGCTGGTGCTCCTAAAATTTTCAGTAGGGAGCACAAGTGCTACTAGTGGAAAAAGTTAGTCTGGAGCCCTGAAGGGAGAATTCTGGGAATGTCAAATCTGTTTTAATGTCCTATATCAATTTGGTTATAAGAGCTCTACGTACTTTATAAGAAGATATGTGTATATACAATAAAGAAAAAACCCAAAATATGTGATACCTTAATGAAATGACTGTAAACAAATGACTGCACAGTGGAAATAACTGGAAGCCTCTGTGTTACTCTACTTTTTAAGACCGGTCCCCACTGCCTCCTGTACCTGCTTAAATTCCCAGAATCTTTACTGAACGTAGGAAGTGACATCAGCACTTTAAAACATCTACAGATGTCAGACAAGCTCAAAACTTTAGCACTGTTTGTATAAAAGCATGCCAGGAGATTTCCTGCCAAGTCTATGTAGAACAAACCACAATGCAGTGTAAAGGCTGGTGGGCTTTTATCAGTCTTTTCAGTGGTGGTTCCATTTGTTTGGGGTACTTACAGTACTATACATTAATGGGATCTCTGATGGACAAAGACAAAGACAATCCAGAAAGACAATAAACATGCAGATCACTAAGAAGACAACGGTTAGGACTTACCTATGGCTCATCATCTGAATGAAGCCTGTGGTCTTCAGCTGCAGGAAGATATCTGGGATGACGTCAGCTCGGCTCAGCACACACTCCATGCAGTGAGTCTTTAAGATGCCGTGCAACTTTGGCAGGAGGAAGAACACGTAGTTGACAAACCTGACAAATGAAAAATAAAGCTGCAGTTACAATAAGTAAAATTCACCATGTCGATTTATGAAATTATAGTATAAAACATAAAGCTGAACTACAAACTCACCGATCCATAAATGGAGGAAAGTGCTTTGACACTTTGTTCAAGCAAATAATGAACTTGTCATCCATGTCTTTTTTCTTCAGATTTGTTATCTTATTTGTAGCATGACTGAGAAGTTTTTGATGATGCTGAGACAAGAATCAAAAACGAAACGAAAGTTGGACATTCATATAACAAATGTAATGAATTTAACATGGAAAAATAAGAAGACTGCAGATTACTGATAACATTTGAAGAGGGTTTTATAATTAAGATATACATCTCCTGACTTTACTGAAGCATTAACTTAAATACATATTCTTTTCCCTTTGAGATCTTTTCTTCTAAGGTGCTTTGACATCTTCTAAAACATAAGCATAAATGAAGTATAAGTGTAATCCAACCAAACTGGGGAAAGTCTCATACATTGTCCATTTCAGTCATATTCTTCAGGACGAGGCCAATAATTTCAGCAGCAGCTGCGTAGACGTCTTTATACCTTACAAAGGACAGGTTGTTGGTGAGAGACTGGATGTACCTGAAAATTCACAGCACACAGAAATTATTAAAGATGCGAGCTACAACACACGTACACATTTGAAAAGAAACCATACATGTCTGAATATACGGCTCTCTATTTCTCTTCATGGCTGTTGCTTTATTTCACCTGAACCTTCAGCTTGCAACTTTAAAAACAACATTTGTATTAGCAAATAAAAAGATGGTTTCAACAGTAAAGCTGTGAGGTGACACAGTGTGCAGCAACACTATATATTTTACCTGTCATATTCAATTCCACATGAGGCATCATAAGCAGGGAGGTTGTTGGCCAGGATGATTCCCAGCAGCTGAAGTCCAACAGAGTTGTCTTTACTATTTGGGTCGGTGCCACAAAAACGCTCGTATAACAGACTACAAGAGCAAGAAGAAAAATAAAGGCCCAGTTAAATTCCATTTTATTAAGAAAATACAGAATTGCACATTGCTATTATTAATAATTAACATTTAATTACTGATGTCAGTTTTCCATCTGGCTTTGAAATATCACTTGCCTTTTGTAAATTGGGTCTGGTGTTACAAAATAAAAGATTTTAAATAGAAATAAACAGATTTTGGGGGTTTGTTTATCTATATTTCACCTACTAGATGGAGAGGAAGTCCAGTATGCTAGACCAAATAAGTCAAGACACCAGCTAAGAAAAACCATAGACAAATAGATGTGACAACTTTGTGTGCAACTGGGAGTAGAGCTTTTAACCTTCAGGGAACATGCAGCATGGTGTAAAAAGAGTGTCTGTGTCCTGTTCTGAACTGGCCACTTCCACTGAGCTACATGCTTGCATCAAATGCACATCAACTGTTCAGTGAGAGTGTGCAAGTACTACCTGTAAGGCACATGCAGACAGTCTTTCCAGCACTCTACCAGAGTGCGAATGATCTCCAGGTTGTGGCGGAAAACTGCTCTCTTGGGGTGGAAGCTGTGCTTCATCAGGAACTCCAACAGCCGGTTGGCGAGCACTTCATCTCTGGGGTTACCCTGGGACAATGAAATTCTGTTACTAATGATAATCCACTTGTGCTCCACAGTTATATGGAGTTTTATATGATAATAAAATCCAACAATGGCTAAAGGGGATACTCCTACATTGTCAAAACATCTGTTTGAAATTGGCCACAATTGCCTTGCAAAATTCAAAAGCCATATGTTGGAATTTTTAGATTAAACTTAAACAAATGTTGATATATGCACAGATCATGACAAAAATTTATGATTTATATTTGCTGTCTTTAAAATGTAAGTATTAGCAACCTTGGGGCTGGCCAGGCTTGTCCAAGAGAGCACTGTGACCACAATATCCACCACCATAAAATGGATCCCCTCCCCTCCGTTGTTTCCAGAGACCACGACCTGCAGGAGCGGCCCCAGCCAGTGCTTGGCATATGGTCGGAAAACCTGGAAAGATCGACAACAAGGTTAACATTAAATCCACGAACAAATAGTGACCATAAGAGGAGCAGAGTATGATGCGTCACACACAGGTAGATACAGTATCGTCATGTTTATTTATTTTCTTAGACAGTAATTGAATACATATGTGTAGCGGGACACTTACCTCCTCTGTGTTGATGATCAGCTTTGAGATGAAGAGTCTAACATTCAGAGGTGTTGCTGGATTTGCTAGTTTTGCATGTAGAAATTTCATCCATGGAGGAAGTTCACCCAGCATGTTTCCCTGGTTCATTAACAAAGTAGACACTTTAAATGACACGAGTTCCAAAATTATATTTGATTTGAATATATGATTATATTATAATCATCATTATAAGCCATGCATTTCTGTCTCCAGTGTCACTTAAACCTGTTCAGATATAAAATAATGGAAATGACAGTTCTGTAAAAAGATCCAAGCTTTACTCTTCTTCTGTGACCCTGACCTGTTCAATTTTGGGGGTTATGTTGTTCCTTTGCATGTGTCCAATAAGAGCAGTCATGGTTGCCATGCATTCATGCTGATTTAGCTCATCCATTTCTAGATCCACCATTGCATCCTGGGAGGGATTTGTCTCCTCTGGCTCCTAGAGGTACAAACACACCAGCAAACGTTCTTATCCCCATCAAAACCAGATTATAATGTATCCGTTTTTAAACTGCAAATGACCTGTCACACTGCTAAACATACCCCCAAGGATTTTACCCGTGGCACTGTTTAGGCCATCAAATGACTAAAACATGTTACAAGATCAGTGCAGTTTTATAAGGGAAAAAAAAAATCCCATGACTAACTCTTTTTGCAACAGTGCGTCTGTGTCCTTCCGGGTTTTGGGAGCTGAAGGAAAAGCTTTGGACTCCGGTGGAGAAATCGAACTGACTCATCTCCTCGCTCAGGCTGCTGTCGGCCATGTAAGACTGGGAGGACAGATACACTGGAGCTTCTACGGAAACCACGACATAAATCTCATGAACAAACATCATCAACTTAAAAAAAAAAACTTGGGGTAAATTACTGGAGATGCACTGACCTCTATGGCCACCTAATTACCAAATCTAATAAATAAAAAAAGTTTAAAAACATTGTTGTGCGCAGTAAATACCTCCATTCTCCTCGCTCACTTCTTTTCGAATCATGACGTATTTCTTCTTTCTCTCAAGTGGAACCTACATTGAAAAATAAATGAATAAATCATGACTGCAAGGATACAGTTAAACAAACAGGTATGTGGGAAAAAAAAAACAAAATAAAAAAAACAAAATAAAAAAAACTTACCTCAATTTCAATTGGAAAGTTGTAGGTCCTCGTAACATGAATGATATTTTCCAGAATTAACTGATTCTGGACAAGGAAAGAAAACCAGAAAAGAAAATCAGTTAAGTCCTCTTGAGTCCTCCAATCACTAATAGAGACCACCTTTCTTCCCATGTGTTAGGCCGCATCAAAAATGTAAACTGAGATGTGTAATTAATTGTAGTGCATCGTTCCAAAAATGAAAGATGTCTGCAGTGCTGAAGTGAGTTGCATATAATTATAGAAGTCAGCCTGTGCGGTACCTTCTCTGGTTTCTCACTGAAGAGGAAGCCATGGTAGAATTTGGGCTCATTGAAGCTGCAGCTGATGACGGCGATGGCACAGTTGTACGCAGCACAGTGAAAGTGTCTCCTAAGTTCAGGGAGCTGAGTCTCGCCAGCCATGTTCTCAGTGTATGCTTCAAAACATGACCTAATTGAAATAAAATCAATATTTTATCATTTATTCATGGAAAAATAAGGAGAATTTACATGACTTTCATGTCACGTCTTGCATTTTAAAAGTGTTGGGGAGTCCTACTTGATCAAGGTCTTGGACAACTCATTCCCCTCCGTTTTCTCTAAACAACAGTAGGCTTGATTAATGCGGGATTCCTTGGAGTAAACCTCTTCTTTGGGAAGCCGAGAATACAGGAGCTCTATCAGCTTGTAGCAGCCGATCTTCTTCAGCAGCTGGATCTCAAATTCTGTTTCATTTGACTGAAATTGATAAATAAATTAGCCTTGAATCAATTCCCAATGAGCTCCTCCGATCTAAATAATACAGTACTAGCTTTGGGCTGTGAGGACAAAAAATGTATGTAACTGCCAAGTGTTTTTTATATATACAGTATATAGTACATGTTTTTATTTCACACTTGCTTTGGCAATATGCCAATAATGCCCCATTTAAAATATACCAGATGAACTAATATATTTGGAGAACATTAAAAAATGGTGTAATCCATGGTTACCATAAAAGTATGAAATAAAACCACAAATAAAGCTACATCATCTATTAAAGTGTTTACTGTGTATCTTTAAATGAATCCCTGAATGTAGCGATGTTAAGAAGCAAACCTTAGTGAAGCGGCTGAGCAGCAAAGCAGTTATGTCGGAGACATTTGCCACAAAGAAGTCATTCAGCGCCTTGGTGCTACAGTGAGAGGCGAGAGGCAGCAGAACCCTCTCCATCATGGCCTGCAGCATGGAGCTCATCGGCACGTCACCCTGCTGGATCACCCCGTATACTGTACACAGCAGCTGTACTGCGCTGCTTGACCTAGTCAGACGTCGACAAACACAGGCAGTGGACACACAAAATAAGCTCCTGCACAAGCTAATGCAACGTGATATAATGACCCTGCAACGGAACTTAACAGGCCTCTTTTGAGTCACTGCCATGATGCCATGTCATATATCATCTCTCATAAGGGTGTACTGAACAGCAACAGTTTGTTTCTGGTCATTGACTTTCCCACTGAGGTTTGGTTCCACTGGTCATTGTGAAAAGCTGAGACACAATACTCAGGTATTCTGTTCATATTCTAAACTAAAAGGACATCAACAACTGCACTTGGTAATGAAATGTGTTATGTTTAACCTATCAATTCAAAACACCTATGTAAGTAAGAAAGAAAGAAACATTGCATGTAATCTCATTGTCTCCCATAAATGAAAAATGGTTGTGAAGGCTTTACTGACCGCTTAGCAATTATTTGGAAACAGGTTTGGAAGTGCTCCTCCATGATGTGTTTTCTATCTCGACACAGAATCCCTGCCATCAGTTTGAGCAGGAGCGGGCTCTGAGAAAGCTCTAGGGCATCCAGCAACTAAAAGACAGAAAGAAATGTAGGGTTGGTCCAACATAAAACCTGGTTGAACCAAATACAGACACTTGCCACATCAGAGTCTTTGGTCAGTCTCTGGAGAGAGGTGAGTCTTCCTGCTTTAAAAAAATCTATCAAATTAACTTCACCCCCTTGATCTGTGTTACCCTCCTTAATCTCCAAAACACTGACTTTACCTTTCGGATACAGTCCATGTAGTTGTTGCGGTGAAGCGAGCCCTTGGCAAACTCATCTGACTGCATGGGGAAGTGGGAGGCCACCAGGGCGTCGAGGGCTCTCTGCAGCTCAGCCAGTGGCTCCTCTGGGAGGGTTGTGAAGAAGGGCAACACCAACAGGGCCTGACTCTGAAGAGTCAACAGAACAAACTCACATTTCAGCTTCTTTCACTTTATTAAGTAACTCAAACAGAAAAGGTTAAATTTAAAGTAATCCACTGTACTGTGTCAAAACATAGACCCTCTCCATTACCTTGAGATTCAGTGGCAGATTCATGTCAACCAGCAGCATAGTGAAAGTGGAGAACACTGGCCTGAACGCTTCATGGTTGATATTGGAGCAGACAGAGGAGTCAATCTGATGAGAGAGAGAAAAAGTGTTACATTAGAGGAAATTAGAAAAAACAATGGGTAAGCTTGTATTGTGCTGCACTGCATAGTTTTTTTTTTGGGGGGCCTGGGCACATAAATGATGATGATGATTATTACTCAGGGGTGTTAATGTATTCATGTATTTACAAACCTGGCAGTTACAGTTCCTATTTAATGACACGCAGTAGTAACTCCAGCTTCATAATACCTGTAGGAGCTTGGAGAGCAGCAGGAGAGTGGCAGTTTTGCTCTCTGGAGTTGAAGAGTGTCCTTCCCACCACGGCTCCAGAGTATTCCATCTCCTTAGCACCTCTTCAACCAGCTGTTTTCCCTGAGTCTTCCTCACAGAGCGCTCTCTGAAGCTGTGGTCCAGCATGCCATTCAGCAACACACTCACCTGATGAAAAATCCAAACGACAGATGCATGGCTACGATGCATTGTATGGTAAAGTATCGAGATCACAGCTTGCAAATATTTACATTTGTGCTCGAAATTATATCTGTGCTGACAATGATACTTTTAAGAGTGACTGCACCCAGTCTAATAAAGCTACTGCACTACAATCTAATGACTGCTGTGACTCTGCCACTGCAGAGTTGTTCGCTGGAACAAAATGCCTAAATTACTTATTATTCTGTAACTTGCATTTCATCGGAAAATGTGATATTTCCATACATCTCAATTTTCCAGCTGCTGCTAACCTTTTACTTCTGTATGTCACTCGAGAGGTATAATGTTAAAATGGTTATTTGATTTATTGCATTGTCCCATTGGTCACTTCACTCATTACATAAGCAGAACAAAGGCATCAGATGTGTACTCTCATTAATCAGCCTTAATCAATCGGCTGTGAACCTGTTTAACCTTGTAATGTTATGCTTCAGAACATTATTTCATTTGTTTTGGGAATGCTTTTGGAAAACCTTTCTGAAACAAATTCAGAAATGTGAAAAAATGAGGAGAAAGAGCTACCATGCTGGGATTTTGAGAGGAAGCTTTCATGAGTCGTGGTATTGTGGTGTCCAGGCTTCTCAGCAGCTCGGTGTTGATGGTCATCTGGAAGAGGCTGTAGAAGTACTCGCCGTGCGAGAAGCTCATGAAGTTGTGGCTATGACTTCCAGATATTGGCACGGAGAGCATAATGGTGTTCAACAACAAGTCCACCAGCTGCTCAGTCTGCAGAGAAACAGCAAGATACAACAGCAAGAAGTGAAACTCATAGAAAAGAAACACTTTCATCATATTCAGTGTTTTTTACAAATTATTCATTGGTAGAGTGCTCAAACTTTTAGTTTCATTGTGTCTAATATATCCACTATCCATTTTGCTACATTCTCATTTTTATCTTAACTTTTTTGCTATAGTCAGTTTACTGCAGCTCCAACGGCTCAGTTTCAATTTGATTTGATTTGATTTGATCAAATCTACAGGGTTTGTACAGCATTTTAAGAGTAAAATTCAAGCACTTTTCAAGCACTTTCAAGGTACCTAAGCCAAAAATTTCCAGACTCTCGAAGCCTTTATAATCACATTGTTACTATAAATGCCAGGAGACAACAAATGTTTCATTTCAAATATTAAAAGATTTTTGGTTTACATGAGTGGTCGTGTAGATGAAACACCAGATTATGTTGAAAATCCAGCAATTCAATTCAAGCATATTCCTAACCCTGAAAACATAACGGTTAAAATGAAACATTTTCCAAACTTTCAAGACTTTGTACGAACCCCGAATCTAATCCAAGGAGGAGTAGCACTGACCTGTTGACTAAGAGAAAAAGCAAGCTGAAGCAGGCCGTCTGCTAGCCTCTTGGTATTTATGTCCAAGGATGGAAGTGCCTTCCTGTCCTCACCGGGTGCTATACCTTTATACACGGTCATTAGGAGACGGGACCCGAGAGATTTGGCATAGGCGGCATCCTTTAACACAACGAGAAAGACAGAAACGCACACAAAAAAACAAAACAAAACGTGTGACCGCTGCTTTATTGGAGAATATGCAATAAGCACTCTAAGGAAAAATCCATCTAAGCTCTATACTCTTATACCAAAATATGTTAGCAGTACATAAAGTAAAATTATTTGTGTTAATTTTCAATATGTTTTGAGTGTTTAATAGTTATGAAAACTGAGTTGCATGGCACATTTGGACAACTGAAAAATGGCGCTGCAAATGTGAAGCTTATTGTGGGTTAATGGTCACATGATCATGTTTGAATATGTCCCAGGCCAAATACCTGGCTGTGCAGAATGGAGCTGAGGAAGTTGGCTTTGTGGATCTGCTTACAGGAAGACAGAACCATTTCCATCTGGTCATGGCGGCTCAGAGAGCTGGAATGGTAGAGGTCCATGGCACAGAACTCCTCTACACTAGAGAGATCGTAATTAATTAATAAATAAATAAATAAATAACTGATTACTGGTGTTGATAACTGTACTATCATCACAATCATTAATAAACATTAATTCCTCAGAACAATTAATTTATTGTAAATCATACAGACTCAATAGATCTAAGTAATAGAATAATTTTTAATATTCAATTCCACTGTCTATTTTTCATCAGTATTATTGCACATGTTGCACATACATCATAATAACAAAAAACAAACAAAAAGTGAATTAAAACAAAAGATAAATTGCTCCTGATTCCTTTGTCAGCTAATGATTCATGCATCAAAATGAATCACGCTATTTCAATTTATTTTTTATTTTTGATCCATTATTAATGAGATACATTTTCTCTTTTACAAGAGATAAAAAATGTTTAATGTGCTATTTTCAAATTGTTTAGTCATTTCATGTGGCTTGTCATTTTCTCTTACAGTGATCTCAAAATGAGAGTACTCAAAGATGACTTGCATACCTTTTACGTGAGATTTTTGCCCGCAAACTGCTTTCAAGACGAGTGCGGTAAGGGGAGGCCAGCAGGGCCTTTAGTAAAGGGACGCACACTTCTGGTAGGTTCTTCATTACCTCCACATCTGCCATGTTGAAACCTACAGCGGATGGCTCACACACCACCAGCGCAGTCAGCTCAAAAAAAGCAGAGACAAAAATGTCTTCCTCCAGAAGCTGTGGGAATAAATTAAGGATATAGTGAACAAAAAAACTTTCAAAGGAAGAATCATAGCTTTTTTTTATTAATGTCAGAGTGTCAGCGATACCTTCCAAAACTCCTGGTCTCCTTTGACAAGAATCATGGTGGCAAACTCCAGCAGGCGGACAATGATGGTGCACTTGCTGAAGTTGTACTGGTCCACCTCTCTTGGGCTGAAGTGAGAGGTCTTCTCACCGAGAGGGAAACAGCTCTCTGCTGCTACCAGTTCGTGAGTTGCCAGCTCAGTCAAAAAGAAACGTACAGCTTTCAGAAAGCTTGACTTCTCTTTGGAGCCTTGACAATGACAGAAGAAAGACAAAAAGAAAACAGCATTTATTGCCAATACAATGTCAAAAGAGATTTCATGTTAGAAAGTATTTGATAATATTACCTGGACAAAGCAACAATGTGGAAACAATTTTCCCTTTTACATGCTATTAAAATACATTTAACGCATACAGTATACGTGTGTATGTTGAGCAGATGATGACCAAGCAGAGGCCTCTCTGACAGTCAACAGTCAACCCTTGCACAATTAACACTTACTAAGCATGCGATGAGGCTTGATTATGTGTAAGCTGATGAAGGTGTTGTAGCAGTCCAGGGCAGCCTGCAGCAGGTCCATCCACTGCAGGGTGGCTCTGACACTGAAAGGCCCCGTCATGTCCCTGAGAGTGGGCTGGGAGAGGAGTCCTCCGCCCTCAAATCGTGAGATCAAGAAACCTAGGCCATGATCCTTCAGCATGCCATCCAACCACTGAGGTGGAGTCTTCTTTCCTAAGTTCAGTCACACACATCCAACAGTTTATTCGCATGTATGACAAAAGTAAATTTAGTCAGTATAGCAGCAGTCAATCAAATAGCTTTTGGCAACATCTATTTCCTCTAAGTATGCATTATTGCTTTCAAACGTATTGCATTACGACTGTTGATTTGAGCTGAATTGAAAATTTAAAATTGAATTTAAAAGGATAAAATGATTATTCTTTTTCTAAATTGTATCTGTTGTTTTTACTTTAAGGCGAAACACTTGGTAGGACTACTCACCTGGGAGGAGAGGTACAAACTCATAGAAGAGCTCCATGCATTTGTGGCGACACTCAGTCTGAGGTCGGCCACATTGTTCCAGAAGCCATAAAACCACATCAGAGAGGCATAGCTTTCCATCGGGTGGAAAGCCCCTGGAAGAAGAGAAAGGGCAAAAAAGATAATAATGGAAAATGGCATATTTATTTATACATATAAATGATAACATCTTATCATTGAATAAACATTACTGAAATTATAGCAATGGGCTTCTTGTACAAAAAAGGGGAGTGCACACTTATACAGTATGTATCCATTAAATGTCATGCTTAATATACACAATTTACCTGACGGCTGAATTTAATTTCAAAGCAACTATATCTTGTAATTTTGTTAAGTTAGATTCACTCAGGCTAAGGTATGGGAAGCGTCATAACTTGCAAATATCCAGCTGATATCCGTGTACACAGAGTACCAACCTTGGGACGCGTCTCTTAGCATTGTGCTCATGGAGAGTGGGCGCCTTATGTTTGATGATTCTTTTCAGATGATCAATGGTGCTGCCACACTGCTGCAACGTACCTGAAAATGGAAGAGCAGCAAGAACAGCCTGATGCCTTTTTGAAAATGAAATGAGCTTTCAATTATAAAATGTGCAATGGAACCTTGTTTAACTCAACATGGGAGCTAATAATGTAATAAATGCCACAGCAACATAATAAAAACATAATTCATGATAATGTAACAAAGCGATTTATCACCTTCAAAGACAAATCATGACAAGAACACATTGATAATGATATAAGTGTCCTCTCTATAAAGCTGAAGTGGTAGAACAGTTACCCATAGATCTCTCATCTGAGTGTGCGAGGGCCAGACTTTCGATAAATATGACGAGAACTTCAAAGACAAACTGCTCCACCAAGGATTTTTCCTCCCTGCAGGGACAAATGGACAACACCATTGAGCGAATACAGTACAACAACTCAACATTTTGTTATTATGAAACCATTTCTCAAAATGTACATGTCATTATGTACGGTATGCAATTAAGTAGTAAAAACTTAATGTGTATTTTTTTGGCAAGAAAAATGAATTAATTTAAATATAATGATTTAACAAAATGTAATCACAATCAGCATTGGCTATCATTTACCAAATCAGTCAAACCTTAAATATCACAAACAAGATACAGCTTGCTAGGGCTGCAACTAACGATTATTTTCATTATCGATTGATCTGCCAATTTTTATTGACCAAACAATTAATTAAACGATTAATTGTTTAGTCAATAAAATGTCAATAAATGCTCATCACAATTTCACAGAGCCCAAAGTGACGTCTTCAAATTGCTTCTTTTGTCCGACCAACAGTCCAAAACCCAAAGACTCTTCATTTAATGTCATAAATGACAAAGAAAAGCAGCAAATCATCACATTTAAGAAGCTGGAACCAGCAAATGTTTGACATTTGTGCTTGAAAAAAGACTGAAACGATTAATCGATTATCAAAAGAGCAATTAATTTTCTTTCGATCAACTAATCGATTTATCGACTAATTGTTGCAGCTCTACATCTTGCTATTCTGTAAATGGCTCCGAAATATTGGGGGTCTACAGAGAGCAAAGGATCGTACCTGAATTGTCTGTAGATGCTATTGAACGCTAAGGCCGCGCCGAGTCTTTTGAAGCCATTGGGGTGGAGAGCCAAGCTGTAGATACGCTTAAACAAGGACTTCATGTTAGTAGGGCTCCTCTCCTGCTGCTTGGGGGTGGTTTGTTTGATTGACCATTTGACGAACTCTTCAATGCAGCGGCCACTGAAGTCTCTGAGAGTGCTATCCATTGGGTCGACCACACCATCCTTAAGAGAAAAAAAAATAAATTAGGCAACCAAAGGAACCAGAAAACTAAACTAAACTTGTTGTTTAGAAAAAGCCTGAAAACTTGAGTAACATCTATTGATGCATAGTCTCAAGTCGTTTGAACGTTTAGCCTTTAAAGCCCTTCAGAAAATATAAGCACTTACCATAATGGCCTCTAGAACAGCTACTGTATCTTGGCTCTCAAACTTCTTGTTGTTTGTGAACCAATGAATCAGCTGCATAACCAGTGGTTCAAAGAGCTGCCTGGTCACCTGGTAAGACAATTCAAATTCATAAACATTACTGTGCACATCATCACATACCTTCCACCCAGGCACCTCTGCAAGAACCATCTGTGTGCAACGCTGACTCACTCAGACTGATAACAACAAATCAGGAAATACGCCAGGAGTTATTATAAAACTAAAATAACTATTAACCAACTTGAGGCTGGTGCACTGAACATAAGACATGAAAGACGTAACTTTCAATCATTTGTAACTGTAAACCATTTAGTTCAGTTTTTAATACTTAAAATGGTTTAAGGTCGCACACATTCCAATCATATTTAGCCCAAAACCAAAACCTAAAATCAACACTAAAAAACGCTCTAGCACAATTGGATATCTCTTTTGTAAATTGATGTTTCCTAAAACAAACGCAGTGTGTTCTTGGGCTACAAATATTATTCCTTCCTGGTTTGTTAGTCATTATTTTGTAAAGGGGTAAGGAATACAGCTCATAAAAAAAAAATAGCCACCATCTAATAAAATGAATTATGTAAACAAGATGGTACTATATCCTTAAACTCCCATAAAGTATCTGTACAACGTCCAAACAATCTCTGATTTCTAAAGAGAATTCCATGATATTTAAGGACTTTTCATGACCAGTAGGAATCATCATGTCTTGGGTAACTATCTTGAAGGAGTGCACATACCTGATCCACATCACAGGCCAGGCGCAGTAGCACAGGAAACAGCCTCTTGTGCAGCTTGTACATAGGCGGCAAACTATTCTCCCCTTCAACCATCTGAGCGCTCTTCCCAACCATGTAGACCACCAAGCTGTGGAGCAGCTCACAAGCTGCAACCTGCATCAAACACAAGAGGATCTGGATTAAAACAATAATTTGTTTCGATTGGGTGATACCATTGTCATCATATCTAAGCTGTGTCAATCTCTACCAGAAGTTTGCATCAAATTAATTTTGTGAAGCGCCACTGAGAGTGGAAACTCTTTGATGTTAGATGGCCATACTTTGGTTTGTCTGTCACTGGTGGACAGAGCCAGTTCGCTGATGCGGGGCAGAAATGGGTCGAGGTAGATGACTGGCTTCATATCTTGGAAGGGCACTGCAAAGCTGAGCCTTTTCTCAGAATCCCAGGCGACAAATTTCTTCATCATTTCCTCTGATGAGACCACTAAATGTGAAAATAGGAAAGGTAAGAGGCAACAGCAAATTCATAGCGACATGTCAAGTGTTCCCAAACCATCACTCTGGAGCATGGCACAAACGTTCGTACAGCTTTTTAAGAGTCAAATTCAAGCACTTTTCAAGCACTTTCAAGGTACCTAAACCAAAAATTATCATCACATACTAACTAAATTGTGACTAAATTGTTACTATAAATGCCAGGAGACAACAAACGTTTCATTTCAAATATTAAAAGATTTTTGGTTTACATGAGTGATTGTGTAGATGAAACACCAGATTATGTTGAAAATCAAGCATTTTTCAAGGATTATATTCAAACTCAAGCATATTCCTAACATTGAAAACATAACGATTAAAATTAAGCATTTTCCAAACTTTCAAGACTTTGTACGAACACTGTACAATGTCAGTGTAAAATAGAAAGAGATGGCGGGTTGGTTATGTAAATCCTTACCAGTTACAAGGTTCCTGTTCAGCTTTCCTCCCAAGTGACCGAGCAACTTCACCACCCTGAGCCTCACCGTGACAAGAGGAGCATCTTCCTACATTCACATAGAAGTAATCAAATACAGGAATATATGAAGCAATTGCTGCACTCATATCAATTTATGTACTGTACAATTCAAGGTAGTTCATTAGCTCTTGTCCTCAAGTAATTCAGCTTTATAAGGGATTAGAATAGAAATTAAATGACTCCTGCAGGAACTGTTCAGTCATATGGGGGTCTGTAAATTCCTGCACACCTCAGACACAGCATGGTCGTCTCCTTCTGCATTTGTATTGTTGTACTAATACAGTGAACACACTACTCTCTGGACGCAAGTAAACAGTACATTAACCTTGCTAAATAATCGTGACTGCTATGCCAAACTGGGATGGACAGATAGATTGATAGATAATAAAAATATAATTTTTTTTTTTACTGACTTGTGGGGGTAGTGAGAGACCATAGGGAGTAAATTCGGGACATATTACTTGTAGGATATAACACAAACAGCAAATCGCTCCCAAAATACTGCAAGATGTTTTCCCACTTTCTCATCCAGTACCATGGTGAGCTGTTTCGACTGTTTCAGGAGCCTTGTCATCACTCGGCTGTATCCTCTGTCACTTCTTGAAGACAAAGAAGACATCACCTCCCAGTTGCTGTCGTCTCTGTCTAAAGTCAACGACATCTGAATTAGACTTTTTGTTCATTTTGGCCGATATCTCCATTTTAGCAAACTGAAAATCATGTCAAATGTAACCCAACTGTCCATCAACTGACAAACAGATGTGCGTGACCATCGACTATTATGGGCTTACTGTTGGTGGAGGGGGTTTTCAGGTATCCATCCAGGAGAGGAAGGATGTTGGTGTAGCAGGGCTGCATAGTCTCCGAAGGAATGTGGGAGGACCAGTCCTCAAGAGCGTCCAGGGCTACGTTGGCCAAAGGAACATGGCTCAGACCCAACTTCAGAGCCGCCTAGACGCCCCATTCACACACACACACACACACACTTCTTAATGGTAGCAAACAGTTTCTGTCTGATGTACCTCCACAGTCCTGTCAGATGAACTCAAGACCCCCCCTCCATCTTCAGCACCACCCGTCATGTTCCCAATGTGTTCATTTGAATTGATTTTAAACTGGATATTATTCAACTATTGATGACATAAAAGTGAATAGTGGATGTTGAATTGTCAATGTTTAGGTCAGTTTGCATTTATAATACTACCACTTAAAAGTTTTAAAGCTGTACATTTCACCCATTGATCCATTACTATAAGCTAACTATTGCAACTGTTCATCCATTACTTTTAGCAAATGGATTCTCTTTGCTTCTCTGCTCACAACTATTTTTCATGCACTCTTAGTATGTAGACATACTGTAATTTCTATTTTATCAAATTACATGAGCAACTCTACAATTTTTCCACGTGCCCCCTGGCAACTGCAGTAGCAGTAGCCTCTGGGGTACAACTACCCTTGGTTGAAAATGACTGCACTAAACCACCTACTGTATCTGCATTTTATGTTTTTGTATTCATCCATCTTTATCTAGTTCACAAATACACAATGAAACAAACAAAAGGTTCCCACCTCAAGAGCAGGACAGTAGGCCTTGATGTCCAGAGCTACGATGTTGTGGTGCAGCGAGAGGACAAATGTCAAGCAGGATGCCAGCAGCTCATCTTTGTACTGCTTCATTCTCACGCACACCTAATGGGAAACCACATGTCACTCACATCTCCTGCATATTTAGTTCCTCAGTAATGCTCCATTTTAGTTTACTGCACCAACAAGCCGAGTTGACGACATTCCCAGGAAATATTGTAAAGAGAGGTTACCTCTTTTCCAAACTTAGAGAAGAGCGCAAAACAAGCGCTTTTCACTGTGTCGCTCTGGGGGGATGTAGAGCTTCTCAGGCCAACTCCCTGTTCAAAAGCAGATTTTTATTATTCGTATGATATATTCAATATGAGGAGTACACTGCACGCATGAAGATACAGTAATCATTTTCCATGACCCTCATTTGCACATTAAGTGTTCTAAATATGCTACAGAAAAAGCTGAAAACACAATCCAGTGCAGCAACAAACAACAAATGGGATGACAGAAACAAAAAATGCTTTGTACTAGTGGAAATATTACCTGGTAGTACTTGATTCTCTTGGCAATTTTCATGGTGACAGAGAGCAGCTTGTAGAAGCCACTGACAAGTGGATTTCGTATGGAGTGGAGGATCAGTTCATGGCTTAAGGGATACATCCAGGACTGAAAATACTCCACATGTTTATTCAGCAACAACTCACTGCAAAAAAAAGGGAAAACAGTGTTCACCTGAGACTGACTTCTTTACTGCTTAAAATGAACTGTAAATGTGCCAGAATACCAAGTATGTTCAATTGTAGTATGATAACAATTAGGGTGTCTGTAGGTTTCACTGAGTTAATTTTGACACTTTTTAAGACCCTTATAATGTCTGGTAGACCGATGTACCAGGTTGTGTTGTTAATGGCAGAGAGTGAAGGACTAGAAGGACAAACAGTGGCACAGAGATGTGAAGCAAGTGAAGCGTTTGCGTGCTGTCTCCGTTACCTGCAGAAGTCAACCAGGTTGATAAAGGCAGTGAAATCTTTGATCTTATTGGGCAGCAGATGAGCTGTGGGGTCGGAGGAGGGCAGGACGTGGGCTGCATCATCAGGAGCCTGACAGACAAGGAGGCAAGTGCCGTGGATTAGGGTCCAACAGACAGAGAGGCTCCTGAAGACTAACTGAAGCACTACCAACATGTCTTGTACACGAGACAATCAGATCAGTCGTTGTGTATTTGTCCTGGTCGAAGTGGAAGTGAGACCTCACCTCCTCTCCTGTTGTCACTTTCTGCACAGACAAGTCCAATTTTTCCACAATTCGGAGAATCGATTTCACCAACTCATCGTAAAGAAGACGGCTCAAAGATACGAGGGCGGCGTTCTGACTTTCAAAAGCTCCATCCAAAAATCCTGAATCCTGCAGAGGAGGACACAAACGTAACAAGGACATAAAATAAAATCGAAAGGTCTTACAGTACTTACAAAGGGATGATTTTATTTATTCAACCGAGAACAATGAAATGAATTAAGGGTGGGGAGCGGAGGATACAATGTTGGCTAGTAAATATAATTGCATGATATAATGTAAATACATTTTTACATTTCAAAACTGTACATGCAAGACCGTGAAAGTACTTTTGTACAATTCCAATGATGTATAATATGTAGCCACAAGCATTCAAAGCAGTTTATTAGTAGTACAGCAGGTGATAATCTGAAAATAGACTTATTAACAGTATTTAGAAAATGCATAAATACTGTCTTCAAAAGGGATGCTAAGTGGCTAAATGTTATGTAATGGAATATATAACAGGCTATACCAAACAAACCTGCTGAGATTAGCTGAGCAAATTCTCCAAATCTCAAAATGATGAAAGTTAAAAATAGAACATAGCTGTACCTTCAGCTGGTCACAGTCTAGAAGGCCTTTATACAGGGCAAGATAGTTCGGACTAGATGGAACTTTCCACTTTCCAGTGCGAACTTGGGAAGACTCAGAGGGGCCGTTGTCTTTGTCCTGAGAAAAAAAGGACAAAAGGCACATTTCTTCTATCAGCACGGTAAAAAAACAAAAAACACCCCAAGACTTTTGATTCAAGGAAAATTAATTTGACTGCAAATAAAACATTCAGTTATGACAACAACATCTGAAAACATCTGACCTCAGCAAGCATGATGGGTTTTGAACAGACACGGATCAAGCCCTGGTGCACTGAAAGATAAGCAAAAGTGAATGTTTAAGCAGATGTTATGTGCTATTGCATTTCAGATAACAGTCTCACAAAAGCAGCATGCTGCTAAAATCAGATCTTGATAGCACATTCTGTTTTTATTGTATTTAAAAGGGCACAGCTACATGTATATTTAATAAATTGCAACCGATTTCGTGTATTCAGCTGTTGCTTTGTAAACACTGGAAATGGGGAGACAAATGCATGGAACAATGAAAACATTTAAAAGTTAACGAGTTAGTTAATACACATTATTACCCAAATAAAACCAATTTCATGTCAACACACATCTTACCAGGTGCTGCAGCTAAAAACAGCATCCGGTAAAAGGGCAGTGTTTCATTTCAAAATATCATGTTGGCCTTTAGGTACAATATGCTCAGGATCGACGTACCCACAGAGCTAATGAAACTCCACAGAACAGGTCCTTTAGAGGCCATGGCCAACAGCACCTTAAGGATGGACCTGCAACAAGTAGTCTGCATTCTCTCGCTGTACTGAGGGAAGCGGTCGATCTGCACCACAAGGAGACGCTCCAGCAGTGGTGTATACACCTCTGGAATCTGAGACCACGGACACAAAGCACAGTCCACAGATTAGTCTTTCTTGCTACTGTAGGACAGGGGTTTTCAAAGTCTGAGACTGTAGGCCCCCTCACTCCCCTAGTTTATTTGCTTAGTTTCGCTGAATTCCTGGATGCCTATGGGATCATGATTATGTTATTTGATACCACAGACACTTAACAATTGAGCCAAGCTGGCCTGATATTGTTGTTTGACACAACTTTAGACTACACCAAATACATAAAAAAGGTCTGTTCTAAGCAGGGTTTGTACAGGTTTTTAGTAAAATTCAAGCACTTTCAAGGTACATAAAACAAAAATTTCAAGATTGAAAATCAAGCATTTTTCATGGAGTGTACTTGAATTCAAGCATATTCCTAACCTTGAAAACATAACAGTTCAAATTAAGCATTTTAAGACTTTGTATGAACCCTGTGTATATAGGCACATACAGATAAGGTTGAAAGTCTACGAAGCTAGTCAGTTTGATTTAGGGTGTTGCTGTTATTCAACAGCTGGTCAAAGTGAATGGCAGGCTGCGAGTTGGTTACCTTGTCCAGGTGAATCAGGACACTAGCTATAGAGTCCAGGAAGCTGGGCAGCTGGTAGAAGCTGTCGTCCTCCCCATCAGACTCAGTCAGGTACATCTGCTTACAGCGCTGAATCAGCTCTACGTACATCAGGTCCACATCTTGTGGGCAAACTTTCTTGCACGGCTACAGAAAAAAAAAACTGTATGACGAGGTCTAGATTGTATATTAACAACAAGAGAAGCTGAAAGATTAAATGTATCTAGTGGATTACGCAGGAAACCAAATGTGAAGCAATGGAAATACTGACTATTAGTAACAACAAGTCAAGCTGCAAACATGCACTTTAAATTTGTGCATGTGTATAAACTTCTTGTTAGTTTTTGCTTTTACAACTGGACTTAAAGTAAACAAGGCAATAAACATACGGCTGCGAAGAATCCATATCCTCGTATGGCAATAGACAACTCCTTATGTGTCGAGTCCATGGTCTTAATGATGCCGCAAAACTTCTGCATGAAGAACTTCAACTTGCTTTTGTGCTCCTCAATGTTCTCGGCCACCAGCATTGCAACCTTAAAATGATCATGAAAGGCTTGTACAGCAGCGGTGTTGGAATTATTTTGACGCAGTTTTATTTTCATCATGTTGCTAACCTGTCTGTCTGGTCGTCTACATGTATTCTGTGCCTTGAAACGTTTACCTGTTTGAGGAAGGCCTCAAGTGCATAGTAACTTGTCTTCTTCATCTCAGCGTTGATGTGTCCACAGAGCTTAGACATGATGTCAAACAAATCTCTGTAGTTGTCCATGAGGCAGCTGCTGAACTGGGATGCATGGCGGGCAAATAATCTGAGCCCAGCTGTTTAAGAAACAGAGGTCAAAGAGGTGTTAGTTTTCAAGGAGTTTCATCTTCAGTTTTTGCTGTGGAAATGGCAGGCCTTACCAAATGTGACTGCATAGCGACTCATTTCCATCTACAACAACAACAACAAAAAAAAGAAGGGAAAACAAGCAATTATAGGAGTCAAATGCATGCATAAAACTGTTCAGGCTGCCATGACACAGTATGCACAGACATAAGGGTCAATATGATAACATATGCTACATAAAAAGAGTACTTCACTTTCAAGTATGTTTCTTAATATCAGTCAATTTCAATCTGGATGTTATTTTTTTACACAATAGGGCTGAACGATGTGCAAAAAAAAAAATCATATCGCGATTATTTTGACAGATGTTGCTCCTGCGTTTTTGGTATTTGGCCATATTGCGATAATATTTCGATTAATTGTTAAGCCCTATCATCAGGGTTCATACAGCTTTTTAAGAGTAAAATTCAATTCAATTCAATTTTTAAGCACTTTCAAGGTACCTAAACCAAAAATGTCCAGACTCTCAAAGCCTTTAATTGTTCCTATAAATGCCAGGAGACAACAAACAAATATGACGACGGGATCGTTTCATTTCAAATATCAAAAGATTTTTGGTTTTCATGAGTGATTGTGTAGATGATGAAACACCAGATCAAGGACTATATTTGAATTCAAGCATATTCCTAACCTTGAAAACATAACGGTTAAAATAAAGCATTTTCCAAACTTTCAAGACTTCATAACTTGTCACTTTCACTGGGCTTCAACAATGTCCAGTACTGGCCATCATTTAGGTAATAAGAGCTACAATAAGCCACATGTAGTGAGAGTTTTAGCTGCTTGCTACGACGGACACATTTCAGTTGGTACCAAAAACGTATTGAGGTTCGATACCCAGCCTGCCCTACACATTACATGTACACTCCCCTTGTCATGCAGGGTACTCCGCCTGTAAGGTTTTGTTAGATAGCTGAGACAGTGACATTTACCTGGGGCCGGACTGCCTTCAGGGCATACTGAAAGATATCCTTAGATGTTGCTGGGTCTGCAAGTCAGAGACACACATTTAATCATGCTGAAAAAATAAATATAGCAAGAAAAAAAAAGGCCACACACACACAACATCCCACCTTCTTCCATGGTTTTAGTGAAGTTGACCATAAGAGCAGTGATTCCTCTCAAACATCCAGCTACAACAAAAAGTTTGGGTTCCTTTGTTGAAGAGGTCATCTGAAACAAACACATTAAAAACCACAACTGAATACACACACACACACATTTGTTGTGTGGCTGTATTTGTTATGATGTGTTCGAGAAACCAGATCTATAAAAAATAAATGTAGACCAGTCACAGAATCAGGATAGTCAATAGATCGTGAGTTTCTCTTTGTTTTTTTGTGTCACTGCCATACCATCTGTCAACATACCTGTTCTTTCAGCTCCCCTAGATAGGCTTTGTAGAGTTTGTCGGAGTTGTTGACCATCTCGCTGGGGTGAACCTCTGCAAGAACTCCCAGCAACTCGTAGATTTTACCGAGGACTATTACAGAAGCAACAGAAATATGACCAAATGTTTCTGTTTGTATTTTACATTTTCATTGCCTGTATTATTAAGTCATTCTGACTGTGGTGTTAAACCAAACCCAGGGTTTGTACAGCTTTTTAAGAGTAAAATTCAAGCACTTTTCAAGCAACTTCAAGGTACCTAAACTAAAAATTTCCAGACTCGAAGCCTTTAATTGTTACTATAAATGCCAGGAGACAACAAACAAATATGATGACGGGATCGTTTCATTTCAAATATTAAAAGATTTTTGGTTTACATGAGTGGTTACGTAGATGATGAAACACCAGATTATGTTGAAAATCAAGCATTTTTCAAGGATTATATTCGAATTCAAGCATATTCCTAACCTTGAAAACTTAATGGTTAAAATACAACATTTTCCAAACTTTCAAGACTTTGTACAAGCCCTGCAAACATTGGTTTCAGGCATCAAAGGAAGACTCACCAGAATCTGGTAGTTTGCTCTTCTGACAAAGCTCGCTGTAATATCTGTTGAATATCGCACTGATTTGAAGGTCTGCAGCCACACTGGAAGCCTTTGTTGTTTGGAGAACCTGAGGAGAGTATTTAACAAGAACAAGGCATAACCAGCATATACAAACAACTACATACAAAGAACTAAGTCGACAAGACCTCTTCTTTTGGTCTGAATGCAGTGCATGTTTCTCACCTAGAACACTAGGCTTATGTTCAGGAAAAGACACCAGATGCCAAGAGAAACCTACCTTAATGAGGAGCTCCAGCACTGGAGTCCTACATTTGGCTACTTTTTCCTTTGTATACACAGCAATGCACGTATCCTGCATAAGAAAAGAAATGGAAAGAATAAACAACATAATTCATTTGTGGAATTACATGAATACATCCAAAAGTTTGGAAAGTTTTTGTTAGTTTGTGGTACTGTTCAACTGTCTAAAACTAAGAGGTGTTTCTAATTATTAATATAAATAGTAGATATAGAGGCTACTTAATGTCTGTCTTAGTTTTAGTCAGACATTGAACACTGGATTACATTACTTTGAACGCATCATTTTGCATAATTTCCCTGTCTTAAGTCTTTCTCATGCACATGCACACATGTAAAAAGAAAATGAGGACATACACTAGTTGCAGAAAGAAACTTTTACATTCAGTGTCTAACAGGTCTTTCCTCGGGTGGGGGGGGACATTAACTTACTCTTATGTCAATGGCGTAAGTCTTCTCCCAACCTTTGACTCTTGGCGAGACCCTGTCCAAGAACTTCTCCAAAAAACCCAAGATCTCAACTCGGGTGTCCCGGAACTGGAAAAAAGAGGTTTCTGTTAATATACGAACTTTTAAGTTCACTTGATTATTGTTCACTGGATGTTCTTTGATATCTACCTCGTCTGATGCCAGGGACTTCCTGAGGAAGCTGAGCAGTCCATAGTCTTTCGAGAACAATAAGGATGTCTGCAAAGCTTCAAGATGAAGATAGAAAGATGGAATCAGAAGGCAATATTTGTTTTTGCATACTAGTTACATCACACCCCTCTCCTTGGGGGGAGGCCAGAAAAGGGATTTGGAAGAGTTGGGTTTTGAGCATGCATACATACATACAGGATTTCTAGGAGTTCTAACTGAGGGATGCCAGGATGCTGAGAGTGGAGCCCAGAAAGAGAGGTGACCAGGGTCATAGGTCCTGCTTGTAATGCGATAATATGACCATGTGCTTCGTGTTGCACATAAAAACTAAAGAGTGAGTCCCCCTGAGGAAAAGGGTCCCTGGAGGGAGTCTGTGGTCAAAACATCATACAGACTAATCTGAACCCTCTGTTGCAAATCCACTTTAAGAGTGTTTTAATAGTGAACCGCTTAATCCTTAGTTTTGGATTGTTTTACTAGTTAAATGTGCAAACCTCCAATGGAGATTTGGTAATGCGCTCTTGAAAGATTCGCTTATTGTCAAATAATCACGTGGTATTTATATTGTGTTCTGACTGAGCGTTACCGCCCACCAGTTAGTTTTGGCGGAAGACCCAAGTGTGATACAGGCAAACTAAAAAAAATGTATTTACGTTATAATTATAAATAATTTCTTAATGACGAATTGATAAGGACCTTCTAAATATTATTACAGCACCTTATCATCCAACGTGTTTAACGCTCGTCAACACCAGAAGCATTATTAACATTAAATTGCCAGATTGTTAATGGAGTTTGGCGCGGATTCAATGCGTTCATATGAGATATTGAGGAGCATTTGATGGTCTTACCAAGTTCATTCTCGGTTGGTGTTAGCATGCACTCATGTCCCAAGTCACCGACAATATCGTGACATTTCAAAGCTGCAGCTCGGGTGTCTTCGTCTGAAAGTGATTCATGAAGTTTCAGAAGAAGCCCTTGAATGCCTCCAGCAGTGTTGCTGTGAGGAGAAGACATACCTACAACACGGCCCTACGCTAACATTAGCATCACAAGCGCCACACTACTTTAGCTCATAAGTACACAATCAGAGAAAAACTCTTTTCTCTCAACTAGGAACACAGAATGCTGTCAGGATAGTCGGCGCACTCAATCTCAAACTATCACGCACATCAGGAAGAATCACAAATAGGATACACGCTGCGTATGCTTCAAAATAAAAGCCCTGTTGATGAACGTCCCATGGACTTCAGGTGATATAAAGTACCCCACTGTCGCACTGTTTGATACAAAGTGCAAATTCTAAAGTCAGTACATTATTAATAGTTGAACATCACTATCAATACCACACTTGATACTTCTAAAGAATATAAATAAGTAATAATAGTATAAATAAATACGTATTAATATCTGTATTATTCCCACTGAAGAATGTGTAGTTGTAGTCTCCAACTGTGACAACTGACTAACGTACGATTAATATTATAATTTTATGATTATTTGTTAGTTCGTTTCTGATTGCTTCAGTTTGGTAACTGTATTTTGAAAGTATTCATCAGAAGTCCTCATGTTTGTATTGACGCTGGCTTGACGAATTTAATGTGTTGCAGTTTCTCACTTTGACCACTGGAGAGCACTGAACGCTCATGGTTTTACACTTATGACAGTTACAGAACGGCTACTGCTAGTGAACTTCTCCACTGGCACAGACTATCCGCAACAGTTTAAGGAATGCTAGTCTAACTAACAAGCCTACCTAAAAGTAGCATGCTTGTTGGGTGACCCTCACCTTTTGTTCAGCCGAGTCCAAGATTCAGTTTCGAGAGTTTGTTTTGTAATACAAGCAGAATAAAAAAAATAAACAAATTCAAATTGAATCTTCAGATGAAATATCACTCACAAAGATTATTCATAAAATATCAATCAAGTAATAAATACATGAAAATATAACGTATAGTATAGAAACTAAAAGTAAATCCAAAAAAATACATACAAACAAGAAATAAAAGCGGTCCCCACGAGTCGCCCGTATTTAAAATATACACCGCCCTCTAGTGGTTACGGCGAGTAACTAAAACTGCACTCTACTAGCATCAAGTCAGACACAAAAGCATAGTAATAACTTCCGGTTAAAACATTCAAAGTAAAGCTTTTAAACTAGACAGGGGTGTAGTTACACAATGTGACCACTGGACGGCAGTGTACATTCATGAGACAGACATAATAGCGTAGATTACTACTTCCACTATTTGCATGTGCTTTATTTTAACTGTTTAATAAACACCATTCGTCATTTTGAATTTCACTTGTCACGGTGTCATTAGTACTAACAACTAATAATAACTAGTAATAATAAAGTCTATTTTTATTTTCAGTTTTTAATTCATTTATTGTAATTAAATAATAACTGCTGAGAAGCTGGTCACAAGGACCAATAAAAGGGGATTAATCACTTGAAAAATAAAAAATAGACACTAGCAAGAAAATAAATAATCCACTAACATTTTGGTTGTCAATACAGGTTGTAATCCAATATAATATCTACAAACAGAATGACTAAATACCTATAATGATAATGGTGTTTATAGTTACTGTGTGGACTCTCATCCCCTGTGGAACATTTTCTAAATAAAACCCATTGCAGTTACCATCAACAAAAAGGTGCTGTTTCATGGTGGTGAATACACACTGAATGGATATTCACTTGTGAATACACAAATATATTCCAAGTCAGACTTAGAGTGCCATAGGGACTTAGACAGTATAGAGCCGATCTGATCTGACCCTGCTAAATAAAGGAAAGTGTTGCTGTAACTGTTATTCAATATTTCATTCACCTTTATACACCTATTTGTATATGATTTAGGATTTTCATTTACCAAACAGGTTTTCTAACTCCAACAAATCTCTGTATTCTTCTCATATTATACAGAAATCTAAACCTCCTTGCAATATTTCATCCATTTCATTCAGCTCATATTTACTGAGTGTGGTCTGGCACATAAGGTACACAGATGCACAAATGCATATCATGTCCTGCAAAGAATTGATGTATCTTAACTGTGTGACCTTATTGCATTAGAATGATTTCTAAATTATTGTGTGTGAGTGATTAACAATAAAAACATCAAATGTACTTAGCTGCAATAAGCAGCGTCAGTGGCCAGCCAACAGATTCAATGCAAGTTTTTGACTTGCATTGAATCTAATTTGACTGCATTACATTAATTTCACCAGCAGATGTCAATCATGTGCACTGTCTCACTTGAAACCTCCAGTGCTAGATACATTTCCAGTGCAACTGGTTGAAAAGCCTCAAAGGTTACAGACCCAAATCCTTTTTGGGTCTTTTTAAAAATGTTTTTTTTTTACCATACACAGTTGAGGCATGTTCCCATACAAAAATAAAAAGCTTGAGTGATAGATGGAAAGTCAGTATTTTGTGTGTTAGGCTATACTTCGGCAAACACTGCAGATGTGAAACCTTTACAGTATCAGAAATAAAAGTTGGTCCTGGTGTAAAAGGACTTCTCAGTTCATTTGAGACTGATACCTTCCAATCCGGTGTTTTGATTTTTAGTGCTGGAGCAGCTTTTGTTAACGTTTGGATACAGCTCTGTGATCCACACTTGCTCCTGTGGAAAATCCTATGAAGGCAAAACAAGTGTTAAAGACACAGATTACTGAACATCCAAGTACAATCCAATGTAAGAGTGAAAGGTGCCCTCCAGCAGGCCATTTCCATTTCTATTGGAACTGACACAGTTCTCTTGTCAGCTATCAGCTTCTTGGTTAACAAGAATAAAGAACGGATTTATGATTTTAAAATATTGCAATATTTTTTAACTTTTGAAACCTACTTATGTCATTGACTCCCTGATATCTTAGTATCAGTTGGTAATATAGGGCACCAGGTGCAGTTCTCTGTAAGGTAGACCACTGCTTTTTATTCTTCTCATGGATAGAGGGTTGTGTGTCTTTCTCAGGAGAATGTCCCCATGTCTGAAAGTTTCCTCCTTCAAAGAAAGAAAATGCGGGCGGCAGAGCAGTGCAAACTGTGGCTGCAACACAGACTTGCTATTCAAGTAGGCCTCTATATAAACTGCAGGGATTTACAACCCAGGCAAACGCAATAAACTGTCTCCTGCCTCTGCAGCAGTAGTGCAATGTATCTCTATCTCTGTGCTTCTTGTGCACAGTAAAATAAAATGCTAATCAGGCTACTTAATTCCAGTTATTGGACTTTTATCGAGGCTTGTTATCTTTAACAGTGACGTATTCAAGATATTTCGCAGATTTCAGCTTGGTCGAATTGGTCAAGTTCATCAGAATAATACCGGAAGTAAAGAGATTTTGAGTTCAGAATAAAAGTTTAACATGTGTCACTCAGTAACTCCTCTGCTGGCATGAATGGGTTTTATCCAGGTATTTATGACATATTGTACTGTATTTTAGGATATGATGCCTGATATGAGAATATAAGGATACATAACAATTTTTTAAACAAATTAAATTTCAAATTCAATATTCTGTGTTTGGATCTTAGTAAAAATCCTAACTTACACCAACACACTGACGTACAGCAAGTTGTTGTGGATTTCTCTCCAGGGAATATATTTTGAAAGGTATGACCGGAGATTCAGCGTTTTATTATGTGTGTCTTGACACTTTAAAACTCTAGACACCTGTTGTTAAGAGAGGACTCCGCATGAACTCCCAACACACATACACACCAATCACAAGTTACAGCCTACATCACATGGAGAGAGGAGGCGATTCAACAGAGTGGAGCTGAGCCGGACAGTGAGGGGGTCTTTGGGATACGGCTGTGAAAGATAAGGATAGCGAAGTGGTTGTGGATTAATTTGTCTTTCTCAAGACTGGCCATCGGTCACTTTTACGCCTCAGGATTTTTGTCGGCTGAAATGTTTCAGGATCTAACGGCAGGTTTGTAATTTAGTTTAATAAATTGTAACCTGTGTTTGGGTAGCTACAAAAGCGAATACCTAACACTTTAAGATAGAGGAGAAGTGTCTGGAAACGGCGCAAGTGAAGTTAGCTGCGTACTTTTTATAGTGAAATTCACGCGAACTCCGTCCACATATAGTACTTTAATGCTGCCTTTTGCTAGCAAATAGCCTAACGTTACTTGTTCTTGAGGGGAAATTACTTATCCTTTTCTTTCCTCTTAACACACCAATTCGGCACACCTTCTGTACACGAAACATGTATGACTTCCACAAAATCCCAAATTTCAGATTGTTCTTCGAGTCATTCTTTGGAGATAACTAACTTAACGTAACGTTAAACGCAAATGGTGGCAGCGACCCAGCAGTCAGAAATGGTTGTAAAAGTCGAGATTTTATGACAAAAGTGTTGCTTGGTAGATTTTATGGATGCCGAATTAACTAATCGACTTTAATGATCCGACGGTCTTAACGGGGGTTAAGCTGGTGTTGTTTTATATAACAATAAGCAAGTAATCATCACACTATCGCATTTTTAACCAACAGTGTCGTGGTCTTTAATGACCTGTTTCACGGGGAGATGCGCTTAGACGCAGCGTAGATGGGAAACTCATGACCACCTGTATTTAACTCTTCTCTCTACTGTTTTTCTCCTTCCCGTCTATCTATAAAGACACGTTGTAGACATTTTAGCCACTGAATGTTTGACTTACATTTCAAATACCATTGAATTAAAGTGCCGAACATGTTTACATGCGATGTAACAGCAAGCAAGGCCACCGAGGCTATAAATTAATATAGAAAGGGAAATTGTGTGACAGCTGTCATCACAAACTTCAAATGTATCTACTAATTGAATATATTATGTATTTCTAAGTTTCATGTCCTGCGTGTGGGGTGTTGCATGTTATTCACTGCGAAACATAGGCATAGTGTAACTGTTGTAGGATAGCTCCATGTTTGGTATGTCACAGCTAGAGACTGGTTTGCTCTGTCAGAGTATGTTTTGGGTTGTAATTTGTAACATTATTGTATTATGAACAAGAGAGACGTATTCAGCACTACAACAACTACTTGATTGAATTACCTCACACATTGTTCAAAACAGTACACTACACCATTCAAACTCCCTTCAGATTCATTGTTGTCAATTTCAAGGGAAATACGGAAAATCCACATGTTGAATATTGTCAACAAATGGCAGAGACGACCCATTTTATAGTGTTCTGAACGCCATGAAAACCATTTATAGTAAAACTGAAGCAGAATGAGGAATAGTCCAGTTCTGTCCTGCTAAAACCCAGCAGGTAATGTGTCACACCTGTGAAACAGGTTCTTGTCAGTATTAAGAGTCTTCTCTCTCTTTGGCAGTATCCTTCATCCCTGTTGTGGTGCAGTGCTGATCTGCGGGATAACCGGTCACCGGGCCTAAGGGCCACTGGACCAATAAGACATGCTGGCTGCCATGCTGCGCCAGAGTACTGGCGGAGGATCAGGAGGAGGAGGTGGTGGTGGTGGTAGTGGCAGCGGCAGCGGTGGAACCAAACTCTCTCTAGGCATCTCCCGACTCTCCAGCTCCAGCCTGGGTTCAGCAAGCCCTGCCAGCGTGGGCCCCTGGGTGCCGGGCAGGGTCTCCAAGAGCGGCTCGGTGAGCTCGGACAGCCCAGATGTCCCCGCCTCAGACCCAAACTATATTATGCAGCTGGTCAGCGACGTGCGCAAGTTTGCTGATGTGCTGCTACAACTCAAAGAAGTTTTCAACTCCAAAGGTATGTTTGGAAAGAGTGGCAAAATACACACTGTTTTTTGTATTTTTCTGCTGCTGATAAAAAGTGGCTAGCACAACAAGCAATATTTTTTTGAGGTACAAATGTCTCCCGCCTGTCATAATAAATCCTATCAGTTATATTCCCACTAATAGATTCAAATACTAACATGAGCTCTATCTGCAGCAATTTTTCATAGTGTCTTTGGAGGTAACCTGTTAATGATTTGTTGCCACAACAGCTGGCCATTGTGAATGTGGGCTTTTAAATAAGTTACACACATGTGAGTGCTTCCATGTATTAGCCGTGACAAGTCATCTTGTTTCCCTGTTTCTTGTGATGACATGAAAACATCAGTGTGGTTAAACCCTGTCCTCTCTGATTTGATTTGTGATCGTCCTCTAAAATCTGAACTTGTGTCAGTGTAGAAGGGAAAGAAATAAAAAAGCGGAATAGTGTAAGCACAACCAAAGGGATTTATAACGGACCACAGCTGCCAGTCAACTCTTGTGTACACACTGTTGCTTTCACCACAATGTACACAGTCCCAGGTCTATCTACCTGTTTTGTCCCGCTGTGGCCTTGGCCGCACGGTCAGTCAACCAGCCTTATCTACCTTTTAGTTTGGTTCTTGCCCTCCTTGTTTCTTCCTGTAAAGTAAAAAGTACTTACTAGTCTCTCTAAAAACTATTAATGAAGGCTTTGATAAAGTACTTCACAGTGAGCATATTGCAGAAAATAATTCTCAATATTCTGGTTAGTTTTCACATCAAGGTAAGGTTGCTTGCCACAAATTCTGAAATCAGTGAGAGTAAAGACATTTTAACACGATCTAATAAGGACTTTTTTTACCCTGTGTAAAAAAGAAAAATTTAAAAAATTCCTGTTCTCTCCTTTAAATGTTCAAAATTACACTGAAGCCACATTAAACAGCAGCATTCCAGCAGGACTCTGTCGACGCTCAAGCTTTTTAGACAGAATAAAACACCCTCTAAGCTAGCAATTAGTAGGCTTCCCTTTGTCAGTGATGAAATGGATAATTTCCAAACCATAGGGACGTTTAGAGACGAGGCTGAGATGTGCTCCTGTCTGTGTGACTGAGTATATTTGTGTGGGTGGTTATTACATTCCTGACTTGGTATGTTTGGCGTTGGCGTTTGGATCAGACCCACATTTGTTAATCCCCAGATCTGGTAAGGTATGTCTAAATCAGATGTGGTGGTGGTGGTGGTTGTGGTACCCCCCCATTTCCCTCCATTACCACTGTGTCATGACACCCAAGTCCTGGAAAAAAAGAATCCCAGGCTTTGTTTTTTGTCTGGAGAGGTCAGTAAAGGTGCTCGACCCAGCTGGACATGTCAGCATTATAGAGAGTAGGACTTGCAGCAGGCCCTTTTTTTAAGTTTGAGAGACTTTTCAGTGACCTGTCAGCATGCCAAGGATCAAAGCAGTAAATCATCATGTGCAAGAAATCGATGTCTGCAGCTTTATGGAGCAGAGTAAGACTTGATTTAAATAAGAAATACACCTTGAGATTTCATGGCTCCACATTTTCTGTTTCCATGCTAATCAGACAACTTATCCACCACAGATACAGATGTAATTTTGCTCTGTTTAATAGCAGATTAAAGGTGATCAACACACAGCGTGCACGCACAGGTTCTTGCTATGTAACACGACTGCATAGCTGTCATTCTAGACATTTTGCCCTTGCTGCTTGTCCTTAAGAAACCGGTTTATAATCTGTGTTCTCTCCAAATAACAATTGCATAGACTGAGCAGAACTTTAGAGAATCATACGTTAAATGGGCTTAAAAACAAACTCAGAACATAGTTCAGCGACTGTAAGCCCACTCTGCTGCTAATGTAACTGCACACAATTTAGAGGTCCAGTAAGCACAAGCTCAATTATGCAAATGCAGTCCCTGAGATGCCAACACGTGATTGTAAAGCAAAGTATTCCCATTAGAGGGCTTATTTTGGCTAAATACAGGAAAGGGCAGATTTGGGGAAATAGGCTGATTAGGATGTAGAAAACAGACCTCTCTCCACTATTGAGGAAAGCAGCAAAGAGACCATTGTACCTCAGAGTCATTTCAAACTCCTGGAAAAAGGTAAAGTTAAGGAGAATTTTAAAATAAAGATAAATCAGTGATCTCACATTAGGGTTTTTGGATTTTATTTTGTTGGTCTTATCGAGATGGTTTGTCATCAGTAAACATCTTCAAAGTGTCATTGTTGAGGTTTAGCACTCTAGGGCGTTAGCAGAGCTTGCTAATAGATTGTTGGGAGTCACTGACTTGTGCTGTGATTGGATGTGATTTAAATCCCCCTCTGATTTATGGCCATATTGTCTCTACAGCGCTTAACAATAGTTCAAACCTCTCATTGCCCTGGCCACTCACTGAAACCTAAGTGAACCCTCCTTTTTCCTTTCTTTTTTTTTTATTACCACGCAGAGCCAATAGTCAAGAGCAATATTCAGCTTCGAGCCTTGTACCCCTTCGTTGACTGTGAATGCAGGCACTGTTACGGTGTGAGTCTGACACCCATTGTCCCAGGAGGCATCTCCAGACTAGCATGCTGCTGCTAACTGGCAGCTTTTGCAGAAATGATACTTTCCCAAGTCAAGAATAGCTGTGGCCTGTGGGATTGGTCCCTTGGGGGGTTCCTTCAGCAAATTCCATTAAGACTGTTTTATTTCTAAAAAAAAAAAAAAAAAAAGGGTTTATTTTTCTAGCAATGCACATCAACCTTAAATGGTAATTGTAACATGGTTGCTGTTCACTTGTGGTCGGAGTCAATGACGCACGACTGAATTTTGTTTTTTACTAGTGCCTGAGAAGAAGTTGTTTATGTGCCCTCATTGTTGTCAGGTCAGTGTTGAGCTCTCTTCACAGCGTCGCCACAGTGTGACAGATATTTACATTCTTATTTAAGGTTGTGACCTTGTCCAGTGGCCACTTGTGAAGTCAGTAATTGGAGGGGATTATTATTTTGAAGGTTGGTCTTAAGCGGGGTCACTGAGGACGTTTGGAGACCAGATGAGCTGTGGAGGTGGTCCCCCTGGCCTTTGTGTTTGTGAAGGTGAATGGGGCCTCTGAAGCTCTCCATCATAAGATTAGGCTTTAACAAGCATTTGGCCCTAGCATGTTTCCATTCAGCAAACGACCGACTCCCAACACTGTTTTGGAGTTCCTGTGTTTTGCAGGAGCTCTGCAGGAGATTGTTGTGCATGTCATCATCTATTTTGGGAGTGAGGGTTGTATTGTTGTGGCTGCCTGAGACAGGTGTGTCATCAGTGTTTTCATGCACTAACGCTGCCAAGCAGAATGATGGCCAATTTTGTGCGTCAGCTGCTTAAGAATGAAAACGGCACCGCAAGCTATTCACTCGCTGAAGCTGAGGAGAACAGGGTGTTAACAGGAAAGCTTTTTAATTGGAATGCTACACTTAATCGACCTAAATCTTGTATATCAGTGTATGGATTTCTCTTGTGCGTTGATTGCTTTTGCACAGATACATTGTCGCCACTATAAATAACACCTTCCCTTGGGAGATCTTAAAATGAAGTAAAATCTGCATACACAGCCACACTGGTTTCACCTCCCTGCCACCCCCTCTACTTCCCCCGTCTCACATACCCTGCGTACCTACACAACAAACACACACTTGTTGCTTTACAGTCTCTAAATCAGCAGTTATGAAACATGCGCTGACAGTGTGACATTCATTTGTCGTAAAATCATGTATTCAGTCATCCATTATTTGAGTAAATCCAAATGATTATTATTATAATCCTAAATATTGCGCAATCCCAGGCATTCTTTCTAGGAAGGATGCCTGTGCATTAAGCATGTGTGAAAGCAAGGTTTTGTAACAGCTGCATCATCATTAGTCACGGTTTTAATTTGTCAGTGTTAATGTATGACTCGTATGCCCCCCCCTCCTCCTCCTCATGTCAGCTGTGTGTTTTGCTTTGAGTCGTAAGCATTGAGTCATAAGTATCCTCAGGTAATCAGCATGGTTGTGGAGGCTCTGTCCTCACAGTGAATGTGTGGTTGTGGGTTTTAATGATTAACAGGTCCCTGCTAAAAATGTTCCACAGGGTGTGTAATGTTCAATGATACACTGTAATGCACCTGACCAATCATTGAGTTACAGTTTTGTTTTTGTTGAGTTACTATTTTTCTTTTTTTTCCCCTTCAAATCATTGGCAGTAAAGAATATGATACAGTGGTTACATTGATGTTAAACGCAACTTTACAGAGTCGCATTTTGGCTTCATTTTTGTGCCTTTAGTTGGAATATGCTGCAAAGATGTGGGAAAGTAAGTGCCTTTTCTCTTTTTGGAAGCCCGTTGAGTATTCTGCCATGATGCTAAAGCTTTGTGGGAAAGTGATTCTGGTCTGGGTCCTCAGAGAAAGCCTAAATGCTATTTTAGTGATTTGTATTCTAAATCACCCCTTGTGAAATACCAGCCTAAAATTAGCCCTACTTGGGCTTTTCTCTAACCATTCCACACTTTCTTAATGGCTGTAACTGTGCTCTGTTTAGACAGTCTATTCCACTGGGTCTGGGATCTACTCTAAAGCATTGCATGCTTCTACTTGCCTCCAAAAAGTTCCTTTTATGGTTCTTTTACTGTGCCTATATTTAAAGCCACTATAATTTATCACAAGCACAAGGCAACTAGCCTTCCTTCCTTTAAAGTCGTCTCTTGAAGATCAAGTTACATTCAGGGTTTGGGAGTCTGGTTCCTAAATTAAATTTTCCAAAGATCTTGATTTAATCACTTATCTTGCTAACTAAGCTGCCTGACAGGATTTATTACATTACCTTAATTGTTTTGGGTGATCTTGTTTAAAAGCACAGCTATTGTATTAGCATTAGTTGAAGCAGTATTAGGGTTAGATCTTTGTATTGTTACCCCCTGGGATTAAAGTGCAGAATATTGTGACATATGGCAGGTCCATTTATCCCTTCTGCCTGAGGAAACAAAACATGAAATCATATACTGTATAGAGCAGCAACAGCTTAAAATCTATCTTTTGGCAATGCTCAATGTGTGCAATAATGGCACGCTGTATACAGGTGGCAAAACCATGCTGACTTGTCAAGTTTAATAGCCCAACTGCACTTGAAGATTTGTAAGTTGTTTTCAAGTTGTAACCCAAGGGAGCTCCCTCTCTCTATGTCTCTCTCCTTCCTTCCCTCTGGTAAGCTTTATGGTTATGGGCACTGTTTTTGCTGGGGCAGCTTTGTTCCAGGAGGCTGTCGATGTCTGCCACACACTGAGATAAAGCTCCCACACTACACGTGAGAAGCCAAGGATAGTGGGCTCTGATGAGGGGCTGTACTTTAGAAACTTAGTACTGGGGGCTTCTTATATACACAGTTGAAGCTTTTTGTCCAGCTGTAAAGTAATAGGGATACTGAAGATATTCTTCAGTATTCTTACACATATAACTCAGAACAAAGGTGGCAGATTTAACCAACACCCATTTGGTTGTGTGATGAGAAGACCTCCCGTCACGCTTCTTGGATTAAGGCTTCAAGGAAACAAAGATGGCAAATTTATCCTCTGAATAAGCTTAAGTAGCCCTTGAATCTGTAGCCTCTACCCCTGCATTAGATTAAAGTCCTCTAGAATCATGCAAGGCAGCATTAATTTGACATCCTGCACTTTTAAACAACATGTGTGGTGCAAATTATCCATCCACTAATACAGTCATTTGATTTAGATACATCCACTATCTAAAAATGTATGAAATGTCCTTATTGATTTTTGGCCATGTTTGAGGTTAATAACTCATTTATCGTAACTCATAAAACACCAAATGTATGTTTTTTGTGGTTGAAACCTTGATTTGAAAATAAATTGCAATACAAGTTGATTAGGTATAAGTATATGAATCATAAATTAAATAAACTCAGCTAAAATATTTTAATCATAAATAAAACAAACAAACAAAATGCCAGCAGTCAAAATTGCTACTCTGGCTCTTGTTCTGCCTGTTGTTACTCAACTGGCAATCAAAGACTGAATATAATGATTTTGTGGAAGATACTGGTTTTTCTGGATATAAATTAGAGGACACTAAACCTTCATTGTACTTAAAACAAATAAACCTATTCTTAGACCAGCAAAGGGGCCGTAGATTACAAATCCCTATATCAAGAAGCATGTGTTTTGTTATTTAACAGCATATCTATGTGGTGAGAGATAAGTCCACCGTCTATTCACTGTAACTGTGTGTTATAATTTGGCGAGTCAGCTTTGTAAGGGAGAATTCATAAAGAACAGTCAGCCATAGTGAACTGGTTAGATTCTGCAGGTGACAGGTGCTTATTTCAGTTCCAGCATGTCATCAAGGTAAGTAATGGGTTTTAGCATGTTGTTGGTGTCATTTGGAAATCCACTTGGCCATTTCAAACAGCACAGGCACTAACTGTGTTTACTCACAGCAATGCACAGGTATCCCAGCCTCCCTATTCAACAGTTTTAAATCTTATTCACTGATTAAAAAAAAAAAAGTTGTTGTTGTAATACCCTGTCTAGCAAGGGCTATACTGAGCATAATTGGCCTTGTTTTTCTGCCAGAGCCAACTCTGGGGCGTGCTCACATGTGACTGGGTCAGCCCCATGCTGGGTACAGCTCATAACTTGTTAAAGGCCAATGGCGCTGATGGGAGAGAGAAGGATAACCAGCCACGGTCAATGGGCTGTGATTGAACTTGCCAAAGCATATGCCACACAAGCAACAATACCTGTATCTCTCTTGTATCAGCTTCTCCAAACTGATAATGGCTTCCAAACAAATAGTGTCTTTTCATCTAATCAGTTGTTAGGACAGAACTTCAGAACTTCTAAATCTGTATATTTCACAACTGGTGATGAATGGAGATGAGGCCCATATATGCAGAAGGCCCCTTGGCATTAAAATGTTTAGTACCTTTGACAAGACTGGCAGGTGTAGATCAGCATTGCCTCCACAGCCCTGAATACCTTCACCCCCATGCAAGGCCTGTGTCTGCTCAAGCTGTTCATTGTAACCATGGTAAGAAACAAAACAGTGCCTTGTGCTCACAGAAGGCCCTTGTTTTATTGGAACTCTTGAGATGTTTTGCTTTATCTTCAAACTTGACATATTTTTGAAATGCTAGGTATATTTGTCTGTATATATCTCCCTTGAACGCTTGATATTGCCCAAAGTTGAGTGAATTTGATTTTTTTTATTTACTAAATTTTACTAAATTAATTGCCTTGACAGTTATGAGAGTACATTTTCTAGTGAAGCTTTCTATTGCACAAAACCCATTCTCTCAGGATTAGGATGCTAGTAAAGCTAAACAGTGTCCTCTTGTTCTTAATGCTGTGTTTGCCCCCCAAACTCAGCCCCCTCACCTCCCGGTTCTGCCCCTTGACAGGTGTACTAAAGGGGCCCATCTTTGTACTTGTTGGACAGCTCTCCCAGCTCTCTGGCCTGCTGATGTTCCTTTGCCTACATTACACAGCTTGGGGAGACACTGTCTCTTCAGCCTAATGCTGGACCAGTTTGGCTGCCAGCTAGAGGTTGCACGGTGGGGGGATTTGCAGTTTCTCTTAAAGAAAGCATAGTTGGAATGCCAACCTTCAGAGCTTTGCATCAACAGTAGGCGGTGGTGGTGGTGATGTGGGGGGATATCCAGAGAGAAAGGTTGCCTGTCTTTCCTCACTGTGATAGACAGCTCCAAAGAGAAATGAAAGGGGGGAAAACAAATTCTTCACTCCACACTGGGTATCTCATTTATATGCGAAGGACTAAAGAGAGAAATATCCATGGGTAAAAGATCTTGGAACATTTGACCAGTTCACCCTTGGATTTTAGGATAATCGTCCATTCCTTATCGGATCTTTATTACTGGAGTTTGCAATATGTGGTAATATATTGTGCACTGTGTAACCCTAACCCTCTCAAGTAGTCAAACTTAATGTCAGGCATTTCCTAACTTCAGCCTTCATTGAGCATAATTTTTCATTCACTTTTGGTTTCCTGAGCTAACAGCTAACAAGCCTGACAAAGGCAGTAGCCTGCAGAGTGGAAACATAAAAGCCCCCCACCTAGGTGGAAGGTGCTGTGTGTCTAGCCTAGGGCTCTTTTTTAAACACCAGCTCTTTGTGCATGCAGTCATGGGAAAAAGAGCTTCAAAGGTGAAGCAACAGGGAATGCCTCGCAATGAGCATAGAAGTCTTGGAAGGCAAAGTTCCCCTGCCTTTTACCAGCTGCATGTAATCTGCTAATCCGTAGAGTGGACTGCCGGTGGTCTGTCGACAGAGGTGGACCAGGGCCACTGACCACAGGAAGTATGTTGGGGAGGGGGATATCAAGGGATGTATGGGCCACCCATTGCAGTGACCCTGCTCAAGTGTTAAAGGTTAAGTGGACCCATTTTGCAACCCCCTTATAGTCAGGCAAATAGTTCAAATTTGGATTGAAATGATGGGGTCATTTTTAGCATTGCGCACAAACACCCTATTAAGGATGTGCTACTGATGAGAGGGTGATGTGAAAGAATGTGGCATTTCACCCTAGCCAATTAAAGAAGAATCCATTTGAACAAAACAAAGGTTATTAAGTCACACAGTGATTGATTATTAGACCCACATTTCGTTGCTTGTCTTTTGAAGAAGGGGGCAAGTCTCAGAAAAGTCCCTTGAAACCTAGCCGTACCATAGCTTTTGATGAATGCACAATTTCTTTGAAACAACAGAAACAACAGAGTCCTAGATGGTTATTTAAGGGTGAGTAGCTGGAGTGTCCAGCTGTGGTCTGACTCAATAGGACACATTGAGAGGTTTTGATTGACATTGGTCATGGCTAGCCTGTCCAACATCCTATTTAGCCCCCTCTGCCATGAGCTGCCTCCATTTGATCAGACTGCTGCAGACCCAGTTGTGACATGTTTAGTGATTTCACACTTGCTTTGTGGCAATAAGCACCCCTCCGTTCCCTCAAATGTTTTGAAGCATAAATAATACATTGCTCTCATGATTTGCAATGCATGACTGAGCATAGCTAGGGTCTGAGCGAAAGGAATGTTGCCAAGTCATATTGTGTCAGACCCTAGTGTAGTGGAAGTTTTGTGCTTTAAAGAGTTAAGCCATTGATGCTAAGTCCCAAAAGTGAGAGTTTCCTTATGGTACACATCAAGAAAAAGCATCAGCATCCTTTTTAGATAACTTTCTATTTATTGTATGGTAGTCTGTACATTGTGGGGAAATGTTAAGTATTACAAAACCTTTTCACATTAAATGCTTGAGTCTGAAATAGTTTGACTCTCCACAAATACCTGCTTTTGTTCTTACCTAAATATCCTTCTGTCTCTGTTTAATAGATGTCAGTTTGGTTGCACTCAAAAAAACCCTAACCAACAGTAAAGACTTCTGCAAAAACCCTTTACACATGTAAATGTAAAACACAGATGAGCGTATCTTCCCTAAGGAGAAGTAAGGAGAGTATGTATGTTCCAGGTGTGGCCCTTTTTTAACATTTGCCTTGCACAAGGTTTGGGTATTGCACATATTACAAGTCACAATGGAACAAGCTCTTTCTGAGTCTGTTATAACATCTGTTTCGTGACACCATTAGATCCAGCTCTGTTGTACTGTGTGTTAAAACTGGACAGTTACGCAAATATCCAAGCTTGACCTTGTAGGTTCTCCCCACGTACTGCATAGACTAAATCAACAAATGTAATGTTCTTTCTATACCAGTCCAGATCATCAGGACAAAATGTTATCAAATGGACGATTATGGCCTTATGTTTGTATATTGTAGGTCCATAACATGTAATGTCAAAGAGTCTCTGCTCCAAAAGGGCATCAGAATGTTTTGCTATTGAGGTGTCATCTCAATGGTGAATGATCCGACAATGTTTTCATTATGGATCCCCCTACACCCCTCGCTCCTGCAACTCCCGTCCCTGCTTCCAAACAAGAGGCTGGAATGTTGGGTTTCCATGACGCTAATGAAGTAAAAACCTGGCAATGTGTTACTGGCAGCCTCAGAGCAGCTCCTGATCCGCGGCCTCCTTCTCATCAGGATCAGAGTCTGATCCCCCTGTAGCCTTCATTCACCAGGGCTTATTATGCCCAGGAATGTCTCTCACTCTCTCCTTCTCTCATAACCCCCACTGAAGCAGGGAAGTGGGGTGCAGGGGTAAATTTGGGACAAATCCCAAGGGAGAGTACTACACCAAATAACACACAACCCCCCATACCCACCAAAACTCCTCCCCTATCACTCCTTACAATCCTCCCACCGCTAACCATCACACATGGACAAAGACACGTACACACACACTCCAATCCTTCTTTCCCGTGAAAAGTGAAAAGCTGCCGTTGTGATTTATTGTTCCATAAATGCTTCATGTGGCAGGCCCATGAGGCAACCAGTCCCTCTGTTTGCTAGTGGCCCCAGGGACAATAGTGAGTTTTCGGCACTCAAACAAGTCCTCACGCAAAACTCAGTGGTCTTCCCCAGGGAAAACAGAATGATCTTCCCAGCAGCTTGTTTGTTTTTTGCCAGTTTCCAGATGGCTAATATTTGCAAATTGAAACACCTTATGTCATTGCAACTTTTTACACAAAATGTTCCTTTCCATACTTTCTTTCCCATCTTGAACATGACACTGCTGAAACAAAATGCACTAATCAGATGTTCCTTTAACCTGCCCTCCCTGGTGGGAACGAGTCTTCTTCTCTTTGGGTTTCGCCTAGAATGGCAGTTGAGGGGTTAAATAATCAGTCTCTGTACATTATCCTGTGTCCTGCTGGGCTGGTGGACGCAACCATAATGTCTTGCTAATTAGCCTCCATTTAGGATGGTCCAATAGGCCACACAACCGCCATTGAAGATTGAAGCCCATGGAGCTTTGCAAAGGAAGACCCTCTGTCTCGTGGGCATTCATGGTTTAGGCTCGTCCTTAATAAACCTCTAGCTTGCCCAGGCTTGATGCCTCCAGGACTCAGGATTCAGTTACTCAGTCAATGAATGGGGTGTATAGCCTGTGTGGGGATGATTTAGGCTATTGTGTGTATTTTGTCATTGAAAGGATAATGTCCATAAATGGGATCTAAACTGACCAGGACCAATTAAGGGCTTATGGGTTGAAGCAGCTCATTGTAAACTTTGACCCTTATCAAATTATTGTGGGCTGGGGTCCCCATATAAGGTTATGAGAAATAAGGTCTTTGGGAAGATTGGGTTCTGTTAACAGTAAAGGATAAACATTGGAAAGGAGCTAAAGCTAAAGGAATATATATATATATATATATATATATATATATATATATATATATATATATATATATATATATATATATATATATATATATATATATATCCCCTCAGAGGGTCGTGGGGGGCTGGAGCCAATCCCAGCTGACATTGGGCGAGAGGCGGGATACACCCTGGACTGGTGTGTGTGTGTGTGTGTGTGTATAAAGATTGTGTTTAATTTCAGCCAGAGGAAATGGGAAAACACCAGGTTTGTGTTGGGAATTGAATACAAGAGTACATGTCATACCACTACAAAATAATTTAGCACGTTTTTTCTTTACTCAATCCTTCACTCAGGATTGTACAGATGCAGTCATTTATAATGACATAGTAATCCAGGCTACTAACAAAGAGAATGACCTTCTCTGTACGCCCATATGCATTGATTGTATAGAAGTATTGAGTCTCAGTTTGATGTGTGGTCGTGCCAGAAGCACACCGCTGGCCCTTTTCCTGCCTCATGGGGAGCTGGGCAGCTGAAACAAAAGGACAAGAGGCTTTCGTTATCAAAATCCACTAGGTCCTTGGCACTAGAAGGAGCTGTGCATGACATCTGATGAAGATGGATGAAGGTGGTTGCTATGGCGAAGGATAGGACTCTCCAGGTCCTGTGGAGAAACTTTTGGCGAGCTAGAAGCAACAGGGCATGTTGGCATGGAGTAGTTCATGTGGTAGTGGAACAGTCTGGGATTTGTGCTTGTCTTATGTAATCATTTTGATGTGTCTGGGTTTTTAAGCGGTCTGTTTGCTGAGTTGATTTGATTGTGTGTGAACCTTTTGCAAGTACTTGATGTTCACCCGAAATTGCCTCTTGACCTCCTTGCGGTGTTATTTCCCAGAGTTATTGCACCTTACTCAATCACTCCAGATCTTTGGGTTTATGTTAAGTGGCCCATTGTTGATTTGTAGGGTGTGCTGATTGGCTGATTTAAGTTGACAGTGAAGCAACAGCATGTATGGCCATTTGGTACATTATGACTGCCGTGTCTCATTCATTGAGGGATATGAATGCTGCCAGAGTCCTATGAGAAAGCTCAAAACATACAGAAAACACATAAGTGTGGTCCTCTATAGCTTTTTTTGACAGGTAGTGGGGGAACTTTGGCCTGCATATTTTCTCGGGTTTTTTTTGCAGTGCTTTATACTGGTTGTTTGATTATTGTTGTGATGTTGTGACCTGTTGGTCAATGTGAGCTTGTCACCTGCTGGTCAGTTGGCTGGATTTCCGGGTCAGGCCTCAGCTAGCATTGTGATGGCGGCCACACAGACCCAGCATTATTAGCCCCACTGGCGGCACTATTTGTCCCACTCCAAAAAAGAGGGCTAATGAATAAAAGAAAAAATGGGAGACAGCTAAAGTCTTTCTGATCCCCTCTTCCATGAAGGGGTAATCCAGGGGTGATCGTCAGCACAAAATGTGGCTTTGACTGACTGTATCCACTCTGTGTGTGTGTGTGTGTGTGTGTGTGTGTGTGTGTGTGTGTGTGTGTTGCAAGAAGATCTGACTAAGAATAAACTCATTTATACACGTGACTATGATGATCACATTTAAAGCATGAAATAAAAACAACCTGCCAAGCAGCCTACTATGTATTTAGTGTGATTACAGCCTAGGACCGGAAAACATACTTTAGTCACAATGCCAATTATGTGTGTCTCTGTGTGTGTGAGAGAGAGAAGCAGAGGGATGCGTCTCCCTTCACCTCCCCAGTTCCCTCTTGTATCAGTCATCTTTGGCAAAGCCAGCCATGGTAGCTGTGTCACAACCATGTCACATTACCCAATAGTACTCAGTATGTTTCCAGTAAGTAGTAAAAAAACACCTTAATCGTAGTTCATGCACTCATTTACATTTTCTCATTCATGACCTCATTCCTCGGCAATGCCAAGAGCACATTATCAAGGTTACTTGATAGCAAGGTGCATTTTGTCCCTCTGTAAATGGTGGTGACTCACTGTCAGTAAAGTCACATCTATTACACAGAACCACATACCTGAGATGCCATGTTTTCTTTGGTTAACTGACTAACTAACTAACTGTTAACTGCAGAAAGAGCACAGTAGGTCATGTTTATTTAAGCACTTGGCTGTCCGTTTAGCACCATTTTAGTTCTATATGTAGGTTTGCTGAGTTGTGTCCAAACCAAAAAGCCATCTCTGCTTTATGGTCTAGTTGCCTAGACAGACCATTGATTGCTACAGTGTCGACTATAACTGCTGCAAATTGATGGCAGTAGTCTGGCATGGCTGCCATGGTCACTCTTTCAACCAACAAAGCTGGAATGTCATGTAGTAATCCTGTTTCCAATAAGGTTGCACCATTCATTTAAAGCAGGGAGGTTTTTAAATAGCTGGGTTCTTGGTAATTGTTAAGCCTCAGTGTTTCTTCAGACTGAAGACACAATTCATAGCATAAAATAGTATCTTGAAAACGTGTAATTTTCTAGCCTCTACATAGCATGTTCTGTAGCATAACAAACCTGGCTAACTGCACAATGACTTGTAATCATTGTAGCAGAGGAACACTGAACAACACTGTTCTCTTATCATCTTATTGGTCAAGGTTTAACAAGTAGCTGTCAATGAGATTTCAGTGCTTGATATCCAGTAGACACTGAAATCCCAACATGACATGAGAGGTAGGCTAATACGTTGTTCCTCATATTCCCCTTTTCATTTTACGTCTATACATTGATGTGGCAAGACGCAGTCCTTATTTATTTTTGTGTAGGGAGCCAAAGTGCAAGTCTAGTCCATAAGCCTCATCCAGCTTTCACATTTGCAGTGGTATCTACTGGAAGGGCTTAGCCTAAGTAGTAAATAATATCCTAAGTCAAAACCATGAGGCTTCACTAAAACTATCTATTATCACATTGTGACTTCGGCTACATGCTGTATAATAATTGAATGTAACTTAGATGAAAATCAAAGCATGAAGGAATCAAGGCATTGTGATACAGGGAAGTTGAATATACCTTAATTGTCACAGTAAAAGTGTCTTTGTAACTTTCTAGAGCACCAGGATTGCCTCCATCAGGCGGTCCACGAGCGTCTCGGGGAGCTGCTACGAGTCCTGAAGGCCATTATCAGCAAACACCAGAGCCTGAACTCGGTGGACATCCTCAGTACAGCTGGAACCGTCATCGCCACGGTCAAAGGTGAGCTGTGATGACCAGATCTCCCTTAAAGACACACACAACTCACAGCTTTCCTGTAAAACATACCAGCTACTCCTCCACTCGTCCTTTGGTCTGTTTTCTGTCTTTGCTTATCTAATCCCCCCCTCTCCCTTGACAGTTTTATCTACTGAACATCCACTATTACTATGTCCTCTCTCTCACACTGTCTTCCCAAGTCTTAAAAAGATCTTCCCAGGGAATGTTTGAGTAGTTTTTGTATAGCTTCAAAGCAATGCAGCTCTTCAGAAGTCACTCAAGTGCTTAGAATGCAGCAGCATGTGTTTCAAACCCCATACAGAGAGTAAGAAAATAATATTTGGGAGTGAGATACCTGATTCAAGAAGCAGGGAGAAGCGGGTGTCCTTTGTGCTTTGTCTGCCAGTCCAGAGGGAACTACACTGAGGAATCCTTTTCAATCTCTCACTCTCTGAGATTATGATCTGGCATGCAGGTCAATTCTTAACTTGGCCGCCACACAAGAATCCCCTGAGTATACCTCGTCTCAATTTGCATTGCAAAGAGGGGCATAGAGGGGCGGCATAGCTTTTTGTAAAGCTTTCACTTAATAAGGAATGGTGACATGGTGAACAAAGCCCAAGGAGGCTCTGCATATGAATGTAGCTTACCTTCACTGAAATATTTGGAATGAGTCCACACACACATGGGTGTGTGCATGTGTGTGCCATAAACAATTATTAGGTGCATGCAAGTCCCATCTTTCGTGCAGTAACTTGACTATTTGTGTGTCATTCAAACATGTTGATGCACAATAGTGGCACACAGAGTACCTTTTCAATAAAGAAGCCTTAGATTTGACAGCTTAGTAGTTGTTCGATAGAAGCCTTTGATTTAGGCTCTTAGTGATATTGCATCAGTGGGTGTAAGGATTCTTAAGGATGCAGATTCAAATTTTGTGTTTCTGTTTTTGAAACCTATCTTATTAATAGCGACTGGTTTAAGGACACCGGTGTTGGTGATATCTCTGAACAAGTGCCTTTGATAAATAATGTTATAATGTTAATAATGTTAACAAATTTAGCATTTACAGTAGCTGTTATCTGGTCTTTTCATAATTATGTGCAGTGAAGCATGCTATAACATCTTTTCTGCCACTAGGTGGCCAGAATTGCTCACTTCTTGACCCTTACACAGAGACAAGGTGATATCAGCTGTACACCAATATTTTTCCCGACCAAATCTCAAAGCTGTTGATGTTGCACGACATGAAGATGTAAAATTTTGTGCTATTTATATTCTGCTATTTATTGAGGCATGTCATGTAGTTTTGTTCTGACATGAATTTTAATGTTAAAAGTGTACTGTTTGTTTGTACAGATAAGAGAATACTGTGAATTTTGTATTGTATTCCATTTATACTTCATGACACTCTAAGGTACACCCCGACACTAGATCAAATAGTTGTGCTCTTCCTCCATCCTGTGATTCTACATATCCAGTCGCATGCCAGGTTGCTACACCTTCGCATTATTCTTTATTAGAAGAAAAGTTCCTCCTAGACCTGAATTCTGCGTAGGACTTTGCAGCTGACCAGTGTTTCGACAGTGTTGTGCTTTTCCAGTGAAACAATACCATTTTTCCCCGATGATGTAACTTCCACGTTTGGACCACTGGTTGGGGCCTGAGCGAGTACTGGCATTGTATTCCAGCAAGCCTCAGGATGTCCTGTTGGGGGTAGGGGTTGGACAGAAGAGGAGGAGATGTAACAGCATAAGAGTGTTGTGCGCTTTGAATGGTGGTGGCTACAGTAGCTGGGCTGGGGTTGAAAGAGGCTCCCAGGGCCCCATGGACATTGGACCCCGTGAAAATCTCTTTTTTTTTTGCACCCTTCCGACAGAGCCTTAACACTTCCTGTGTTGGAGTCTGAGAGAGGAATTTTTACGTTGGATTTATTTCTCTTTCAAGTGCTCCTTTTGCTGGATAGAGGAACATACTATTGGACCCCCTAAAGAACAGTAACTTATTCAGTGGCATGTTTAAGGTGTTTGGACAGAAAAATTGCGTTTCAGTCACCTTGAATTAGTGGTTACTGGTCATGATCAAATTTCTGTTAAACAGGAGAAATGCTGAAGAAGGTTTTGAGGTGGGTAATTGGTAGTTTTGTCATTTGTAGCACAGTATACTTCTCTGACAGCTCCTTCCAAAAGACCTGGATGAAATGCGTAATAGCTGCCAAGGAAGCATCATAGTATTTCGTAGGCGTTGGTAGATGGGTGCTCTTCAGTTTTCATTATGTGGCACATATATGGAAAGGCTTGGTTAGTTCAAAAATATGTTTGGACTGTTCCCAACTTTTGGTTCATCCAAAGATCTCTTCTTCTACTTCTGTTACAGGCACGATTCACAACAGAAACTTTCAAAACAAAGTCACTAGTTAAAGCTCAGTAACCAAAGACAGTAGGTTTTCCATTTAAAATGTTCCATTTGAGTCTTTGAACTCTAGAAATCTCCATTGTTCTAATGGAAGGGAAAGACTGAGGAAATCGTGGAGGCAGCAAAGTGGTCAGTGACATCACTGATTTATTGCTTGGTGTTTGGTCTAATTTTCTGAGCATCTCCTAGTTTATTTTCTCTCTGCTCAGTCAGGACAGGAAGTTTACTGGGAAGACTGATTACAGCCGTATTTACACTGGTGTTTTTCCCCTATTCTGTCCTCAGTCAGCACTGTTTAGACTTACAGCAGGAAACTACTGCCTTTCCAGATTACAGCTAAATATATGCACTTGCAGTCTTTGCTTATCTATTCTGATTTAAGGTACAAAGTTGTTTTTGGATGCTTCTGAGGGACTTTTCAATTTTAAAATGTCTGCGCTTTTGAGATATGAAGTGAACAGTTCCTTAGCTCTCAGGGGTAGAGCATGACTCAAAAGAGATTTCCATTTACTCCATACTTGACGTCATGCACAGGATGATGAATAATACCATGACATTCATGCCTTAAACACAGCTATATCAATGGCGCCATTGCAGGATGTCTTCAGTATGCAGGGTTTAGATTTGCTACCAAAGCTTGACTCAATCCTACTTCATCACATTTTGACAGGGGTGAACTTTAAGGAGGTGAACGAAGAGAACAAACAGAAGCTTTTCGGTGAGATCTACACTGCTATCGACACATTGGCATTCACCTTTGGCAATGTGTAAGTATGTCGTCACTGTGATTGCAATCCCCATGGCTCATTTCACTTTTGTGGGCTTTCTCACTCCATCAAACTGTAGGCAAGTTGACTTTACTATTATTCTTAATCAAGGGCAGGTTTTTTCAACTGTAAATGTTCCCTGTCAATTCTGAGAGTACATAATTAATTACTATTACTAAGTCAATTAGTGTTTATATATCACATTCTAAACAATCCAGTGCAAGATGGAAAAAATGGTACCATGAAAGCAGAAATAAAGAATTAACAATAGTCACAAAAACAACAGAGATAATATGGAAGAAGATAAAAATGAGCCTTAAAATTGCAATTAAAAAAGGAGAATAGATCCAGAACTAAATAATAAATGAATCATTAAAAATATTTCTGTGTAAATACCAGGCTAACAATATGTTAGATAGGTTTTTTGATTTCAACATTAAAGGGGCACTCCACCGATTTTACACATGGCGCTTTCCAAAGTTCCAAAATAACTATTTTATAAATAAATAATAAATATTTATTTTTTGGGCTTTCAATAATGGCTATTTCCATTAAGAGTATTGTTATGAAGGAATGGTTATGAGGCGGCAACGATTGAGAGGTGATTCAAAGAGTTTTTTGGGCTTAAAACTTGTTTAAACATTTTAAACAGAAATCTGGCATTATAAACTGGAGGTGAGGAGTTTGAAAAAAGTGGGCATTTAGGAAGCAGGGAAGGTCTAATGAAAGGCACTATTGAGTTGCATTATGGGAACTGTAGGATCCCATGTTTTTGGACCTTGAGACTAAAAGTCAGCATATCCCTGTTTTTGCTACATCAATTTTTGACCATTCTTTTGTTAATCTGTCTTTTTGAGTTCCCGCAACTTCATGGAATCCCAATACTAAAATGCTGGAATACCCCTTTAAACCCTTTAAATTGGTTATGATTTAAACTGATTCCTGCATATGCTTTCTCTGATCAGTTTCACCCTTTCTCAACCCAATCTGTTGATTTGTGTTTGTGTTTTCAGAGTGTCTGACTTCCTTATGGGAGATGTAGAGAATGGATCAGTGTTGGGGCTCCCCCTGACTAAGAGAAGCAGGGTAAGAAAAGTACAATATTTATATTGTGTAGTTCTGCTTATCACCCACAGACAAATGGATTAATTCAGCACAAGTGAGGTATCAAATTGGCACTTGCTACCTTCTGGAACTGTAGTTGGCATCAGAAATGAAAGGATGATATTAGGGTGTTCACGTGGCCCCCATTCTTAAACATACATTCATCATTAGTTCATTCACTGTCTGATGAACGCCAGGATGTGGCCTACTGCCCCTAAACTGTCAAACAAAAGATATAAAAAATTACCCAGCAGAGTGCAGAGTTCAGGGGTTAAGCCAGTACTTGCAGGTTGACGCATGTTCCAGAAACGGCCTCCGCGAATGATGAATTGATGCTATGTATTGTTGTTTTCCTGCTGTAGATTTTTATAACTGCTCTAAAGAGGAAGTAAGATTCTGATAAGCCTTGTTTTAGGCATGTTAGCAGAGCGTACCGTGCCTTGAGTAGGAAATTCATTCTCGTCATTGTAGATTGTTTTTTTCATCTGTCTGTTTTTCAGTCTTTTGAGAACCTCTCAGTGGAATCTGGAGGATCCGGTCCCGAGAAAGATGATCCGCCAGGTAAGACAGATCTCTATAACACACAGCTGCTGTACTGTGGTGCTGCTCCGTAAAAGTATAGGGAGAAAGTAATCCTGGCAAATGTGTTGGGGGGAAAATAAGCTTATTCATAAATCAGTTTTAAGCTGACCTACTGTTGCTGCTTTTCTGGGTTATGGCATTGTTTGTGCTGTGTCACTGCCATTGGAGTGTTTGTGGGGTAAGAGCATAACTAGCTCTCCAGTCTTGATGACCAGTCACCTCAACCACGTATTAACACATCCAGTAGTCGGTCTCCTGTCAGCATTACTTATCTTCAAATGGAATTAGCTCATATCGCGCTCACCCAAGGTCAGTGTGGGCTTTTCTCTCTGACTCACAGTCACAGATGTTGCTAGCTTAACACATATGTAGTACGTCCAGCAGTGGTGAGATGCGTGTTGGATGCGGGTCGGTCGCTGGCGGTCATGTTTAAGCCCATCTTCTATAACCTCCCTCGTGGGATTCCGGTGGTTTTCACAGAACCGTCTCCGCCAGTTCGGGCAGAAGAGGTGGACCGGACACTGCAGCGGCAGGACAGCGGGTTGGAGTCAGCGCTGCTGTATGCCAAGGCCTGGTCCAAGTACACCAAAGAGCTGCTGGCGTGGGTGGAGAAGCGTCTCAGTATGGGTGAGTTAGGGCATAGGTGGAGGGATAAATACAAGAGTATTTCTGACATGTAGGGAGGCAGCAGCTAAGTAGCACCTATCGCCTATCTGAAGTCCAAAAGTCAGCGGTCACACGTTAGTGTCATGGGCCATATACTTAACTTTAGTACTTCATTACATCCTTTAGTGTAGGTAGTTATGTCAGGGTATCTTTATGAGATGTTTTCATGTACATGTCATGTACATTTAGTGTCTTAAAAAGCAACTACATCTTAAACACTACAGTAATAGTAATTAGAGGTTATTCATTGTTGGGACTAAAAACAAATGTCAATATCATTGTTTTAATTAAAGATCCCCTCCAGATATGTTTTAAGACATATAAAAATACTCTGCTTTGAATAATAATTTTGTATTTGATATGGTTTTTCCACAAAAAAGTTCAATTACCTGGTTAAGAATTCTTAAAATTGCATCTATTCAGAATCTATTCTTCAGAATCTAAAGTATCTAAAGTATTAGTCACAAGATGTCTCCTACTTCACTGAAAAGTCAATCCTCCGTCTATGTGCGCTAGAGGCTTTAACTTTCCACATCACATTTTGCACTGTTAGTTGCATAGTGGACCATGATTGGCTTCCAAGCTAATTGTGATGTCACAAATCCTGCTTGTATGTTCACGCCTCAAATTGAGATTTGAGGTGAGCGCAGAGAAGCTTTCTGACTTCAGGAGATGAATCATTCTGCACAGTGAAGCTCAAACATCCAAGTGAAGTAACAATAAGCAAAACAATTTTTGATTGGAGGAGGACTTTAATTTTGACTGATATCTATTTGAAGCAGACTTTGAAAATAAGACAAATACATTTTTAGTCAGTTTTACTTACTTTACATTACATAACTTACTTTACATTCAGTTTTATCTAATTGAATACCCACTTTTAGGTTATTCTAGGACAAACTTATTGGAAATATTTTTTGTATTCAATGAATTTCCTGATAGCTTTGTTCAATTTTGAAAAATGATTATTTCCCAGATTTTTTTGGTTCGTTTGTTTAGTTCTGTCTAAAACATAGCACCTGGCAGCAGCAGGTGGCTGAAAAGGTCTTAAATTAGTCTAAATTCCAACAGTTTTTGACAACTATACAAACTACAGTATATATGTCATGCTGTACTTAGCATTTTAGCTAGAGCCACAAATGTGGGGCTTAATTAGGGGCCAATTTTCTGAGGAGAAAATGTTCTCGATCACCTGAGCTGGAGTTAAAACAATGAAGTCTTATCCAGGCTCAAGGTTTAGTGTGCAGAGTGAGATTTTTTTGTGTTTGGCACACTGGTTAATGAATGGTTTCAGTCTAATACTTAGTCACTTGGCCGGTCTACACAGTGACACAAAGCACTCAGTCAAGCTGTACAGTGCATTTGTTATCAGGCAAACATACATGTTGTTTGTTTAACACATCTCCTTTGGTTAATGCTTTGTTTGCTTATTAATTCTATAGATTTGTCTCATGACTCAAGAACATTGTGTGATTTAATCACAGCACAATGTAAATATTTGCATAAATAACAATTTGCAGGCCAGTAGAGAGCACTATATATGTTGGTAAATTCAAGTAACCTTTAGTGTGGTCTTCTGTTTGCAGATATTGAGTGTGCAAAGAGTTACGCCAAAATGGCTGAATCTGCCAAGACGCTTGCAAGTCAACAGGTGAGTAGATGTTGCAGCTGATCTGACTTGCACTGACATTACAATTTTGCTGCCGCCTTTTATCTGTTGGGGATCGACATTAAAACTTTCTCCTCCTCATTTAAGGAATTCATGCCTTTCCGTGAGATCTACATGACTGCTTTCAAAAATGACGTTGAATACAGCCAGCTGGTACTTCATACCACAGCAGTACTCCAAAGCAACAAATTCACTCAGGTAATCTAACAAAGCAAAATATGCGTTTTCTGAAAACGGAAACAAGAGAACTTACTGACTGTGTGTGTGTGGTGCGGTGGGTTGTGTGTTTCTTTCCAGCCTCTCCTGGCCAGAAAGAATGAGCTGGACAAACTACGAAAAGAGGTCAAGGAGCATTGGCAGAGAGAGCAAAAGAAAATGGTGGGTTGATTTCCATGAAGGTTGTATTTTGTAGTGGGCCACACACAAATGCACACACAATCTAAAGATGTTTCACTGACCTGGGTCCAAGAATGCTCTTGAAATGCCTAAGCCTGCTATACGCATGCATACACATGCTTTGTTTTGTCATGTAGTCATCTGCCAGCCTGGACAGTGATTCTATTCCACCTATGACAGAATAAGTATAATTAACTAAGCAAATACACTTAAGACTACAAGTGTACATGATTAGTCACTTGTAAATTAATTGCTAGTTAACATTCAATTCGTATTTATGGGCTCCCACACTTATTATTAGAAAATAAAACAATCATTGAACATTAATTATTCATGTAATACTACAAATTACATTGGTCTCTACATTATTGAAATGTAGAATTATCACAGATTACTATTAACTTCAAAGAGGGTATGAGCTTAAAAGCCATATTATGTGTTAGTTTTGGTTTGCACTGTTTTAAAGTGTCCTGTGTATACCACTGGAAACTGGGTTACTATGGTAGTGGTTTTCATTTAAGTGGACAGATGCGGTGGAAGAAAGACAAAGGAAAAATGGCAAGATCAGCCACTGGTAGACTTTTAACAGTGCTGCAACATTTGTACTTGTCCTGTATGTGGCATAGCTGCCTTTGCACATGCTGTATGTGCAGTATGTGTTTGTCTGTGTATAAACTTGATATGTGTGCGTGCATCTCCAGCACGAGGCAGACAGTGCTCTGAGGAAGGCCCGGCTGCTGCAGGCCCAGCGGCAGGAGGAATATGAGAAGGCCAAGGTGTCCACCAGTCGCCTGGAGGAGGAGCAGATTGGAGGAGGAGGAGGAGCAGCGGCGGCCAAACAGCTAGAGAAGAGGCGCAGGCTGGAGGAGGAGGCCCTGCAGAAGGTACGGCACCTCCTCTGTTGGGCCTGTGGCTCTTTTAATGTGGCAGATTGTAGATTACTATGGGCACTGAACTAATGTTGTAGGCTTTTTCTGATTTTGTTTTGGCTTTTTTAAATTCAACTTTCCTTTTTTTTCACCTTAAGTAGCTTACTCTGTAGCGTAATTTCTGTAAACACGACCATTGTGGAAAAGAATATCAGCCTCTACTAGTCACATCACGTCAGCTTTGGCGGTAACCACTCACACAAAACAGGAAACATTTCCGCCATGCAATTAATACAGACGCATTCCTGTTCTGATGCACTTTGCTGACATTTTTTGGACATTGAAAGTAAAGAGAGACAGAAATAGTTGGGAAGGCACAACAAGGGTCCTGGGCGGGACTCAAACCCAGGATTCCATGGCCGTAAGGCAGGCTAACCAGACCACAGACAATTCCAGTTCTATTATTCAAAGATCATACTGTCAAATAAATTGTACCTTGCCAGGTTAGGTATATAAGATGATGTATTTGTTAAAGCCTTGTTATCAGCTCTAAGCTCTCCTTTTTGTTTTTCATGACAAACAAACAATACAGGAATTGGAGGGAAGACAAATGACAACAATCTATTTGGTCGGCAGTCAGTCAGGCTTAAGGAAATAGTTCTCCTGTGCTGGCAGATCATTAGCCTCTCCCATCACTTACGCCTCATTCTTATAGCAGCCGTCTGAGCTGATGAGCATTCTTTGGTTCATCAACTGCTGACCATGTGACTTACATCAGTCACAACTACACATGCTCAATCCCGAGTCAAATCCATTGTATTATTTTTTACTAACCAGAGAACTGAGAATTCTGATGAATTGTCTTTCCTTTGCTGGCAGGCTGAGGAGGCCAGGGAGCACTGCAAAGCATGTCAGATTGATGTTGGGGAGAAGAGAGTCGATCTGGCCAACACCAAGAGTGAGATCATCACTCAGATCCGAGAGATGGTCTCCCAGTGCGACCTCACCCTCAAGGCTGTAAGTTCTGATTTTTGTGCTGTAAATGTTTATCAGACGTGTTTATTTAAGATTTAGACCAACCTGAATAACAGAAATAACGGACTACATCTTGGACAGACTGATGCTCAATGTTGTTTGTTCCTTGTTCCAGGTGACGGTCAACTGGTTCCAGCTCCAGCAGGCCCAGGTTGTATCTCTGCCTGTCAACCACCAGAGTCTGTGTGAAAATGCCAAACTGTACGAGCCGGGCCAGCGCTATATCGACTTTGTCAGGAGTCTACCCACCGATGGGCCCCGCCTGGAGTCCCACTCGTTTGATTCAGCCGTCACACAAAACACAGGGTGAGAAGTCAAGAGACTGCTGCTAAGAAACAACAAGGGTTCAATGGCTCCTGTTAACTAAAAGATTGCATTTTTCCATTACTGACAAAAAAGTTACACTCTGCAGTAAAATTAATCTTTCACTTTGAGAACATGGATGTTTCATAGAAACAAAGAAAACCAACAACTGATCAACAATATATCCAGTAAGGCAGTCTGCGCAAGTCTAAAGTAGGTAGATCTACAGGTCATGAACCTTACTGGAATATCACATTTGAATTAAGCTGAAATCTGATGCTTACTATTGAGGGATTGTGCCTAAATTTAACTACGTCAGCCCACTTAGCCATTTCCTTGATAAAATCTGAGAAAGTAAACATAAACACTGATAACGGAGTTATTTTTGTAACACTGATAAAGTGGTGGCTCTCAGAGGGGTTCACAGTCCCAGACAAAGTTAGTTTAATTTCAGTATCATTCAATTAATTTGAAAAGGGTTTCAGTCTCTCCACATGTAGTGTGCTTAAAGCTTACATCATAGGATTCTGTGGGAACACGAATATTTATTTATGGTAAACTAGTGGTTGTAAATACAGTGAAATGGAGTAACTGTAATAGTCTGTGGGACTGTAGACCTCACTGGTGAGAGGTGGAGTGATTGAGTGAGAGAGCTTGTTTTGGAAAGCGTAAAAACAATTGGGTTGGCCAGGGCTTCCTGCGGAAATGACTGCGGTCACGGGAGAGAGGAGCTGGGGCAGTGGGCTTACCATCAATTTCACTAAACCTCTATGAACGTTTTCAGTAGCTTTCAAACTAATAGACACATTGTTTCTGACTAACATGACAAACACTGTGGTCATTTTACACTGGGATTGTTGTTGCGATTTTTAGCACCCAGTTCTTGTGAAGGCTTTGGTCAAAAAAAAAAAGTTAGATTTCTTTTGAGAGAGTTTTGTTGACACAGGTTTGTGGTCACTCACACACACACACACACACACACACACACACACACACACACACACACACACACACACACACACACACACACAGACAGATGGAAATAAGAGACATTCGCAGGCCTATCTGAGTCATCGTTCAACTCTGAATTAACTGCTGTCTTTGATGGTAAGGTGGGGCTGATCTCATGATATCATGATTATTCAGTGATCTTTCAGTACTGATGGAATTAGGGAATATAGTTTTATACAATTTGATACTACAGTATAGGTTTGGTGCTTTATAAATAAAACTGACTTTACTTGACTTAAATAAATTCTTAGGATTAGCAATATTCCACCTGAATACAAATAAAAATCCACAAAATCTCGGGGTATCTACTGCAGTTTTCTTGGGTTAGATCAAGCTGCCTAATCTTGTCCTTTTTAATCAGAGGCTTTAGGTATCTATGTGGCAACACACTAGACTTTGAGGATAAGATTTTACTCAACAGTGTCAATGATTACAGTCTGGAAAACCTGCAGTAGAACTTCATCCTGCCATAAGGATGTTTATTACTGTGAGGTTTCTTTTAGTGTTGCGTGATAATGACACACTGTTGTTTTAGAGGACTTTCTAACCTGCCTACAATACTAATTCTGGAAAATGTTACAGATCCAAAGATATTGAATAAAGAAAAAGTATTGGACACCATGAGTCCAGAAGTTATAGTATCTGTGTTTCAGCCTTCAGAAATGCATGTTGCTTAAACCTTAGTAGCTTCAAGGTACTGTGAGTTTACTATCAACAATATGGTTGTTTTAATTCCATCATTTCCCTCCCTAGGATGCCTTTCAACAAGCGCTCACTAAGTGGCAGCCACTCATCCCACAGTAACCTGTCACAGGCATCCGTGACGTCCGACGTCCTTGGTGTAGATGACGTGGACAGTCCCATCACTGCCCAACACACCAAAATTGCAGAGAGGCGCTCCAACAGTAGCACCGACATCCAAGGTACACAGGCTGAATCAGATGACAAAAGCTAGTATCTAGAGGTATCAGTTTGCACTGTGTAACTCTCTTACAGGGCGAATTTCATTGTAGAACAGATAGAGATAGCACTTTCCACATTGCCATTAGCCCCAGTAGACCAAAATGTAGTCGAGCCACATACAAGACAAGTTTCTTTGTGAGAAACATGCAAAAATAATATGAAGGGAAAGTTGGAGGTAACTTCCTTGTGTTGTTATCTCCTTTTGTTTTGTTTTACTTGTGTGTGCAAGTTGGATCCACCCAGATCTTTTTAGGCAGCACTGGACTAATAGCTGCATCAGTAGCTAATGGGCTCATAACTATAAGGCCCATTTAGGTGAAAAGAAAGCAATAGAAAGCTCCATAGGTAAACAATACTAAAGGTTAATAAGTGCCAATTGGCCATGACACTCTGCAGGTTGATTGGACATTACATACAGTACATACCCACTGAAACACAAGTCCAGTTATGACAGATTAATTTCAAGGGTCATTAAGTAATCTATGATTTTAATTAGAAACCAAGATCAGTAATATTGATATTTTATGTATAGTCTGTAATAAACAGAAATGTAAAAGTTAAATTTTTACAACACATTCACTTTCCCTGTTGTAATATGTTTTTATCCAGCACTTCGGATTCAGGCCCCATTTCGTCCTTGGGCCTCGGCTAGCCAGGGTGGAGGGATGTGCAGCGACTCAGAAAGTGCTGGGGGGAGCAGTGAGTCCCGGTCCATGGACTCACCCACTGCAAGCCCAGGTAGGGCCATTCAGGCTGCCAGCTTCAATTTAAGAGTTCATTACCCAAAGCTTACCTCAAACTGTGCCTACCCCAATTTCATCATTTTTGTTTAGCTTTGAACTGAATTTAGCTTTTTTCACCAGACAAATGACAACTAAAACAGACAGTAAAACTGTTTGCTAGGTTGTTTTAATGGGAAGGTTGCTTATTAATTAAATAGAATTATGTCCCTGACAGATTATTGGCTTCAACCATCTTTGCATACACTATGTTGTAATAGGTGTTTGTGCTGCTTAGTAGCTAATTAACAGGATAGTTATCTAACTAACTTCAGCTCGAATCTTCTGCATGAATCTTTGCATGCTGTTGCATTTGAGCTATCAAGGAAATAAAAACACATTTACTTCCTGTCAAGTGTTTACCGCCTAGCCAAGAAAGCTAAATCACCTTGTTTTCCCCTAGTTGTTACACAACACCTAGTTCTAAATATCAGGTGTAATAAAGAAACCACACATTGCAGATGATAGACAGGAGGAGCATTCCTCAGCTCTGACTGTCTTAAGTGCCCCTGGGGCGAGCAAACATCTTTTATTCCTATGAAGTGGCTGTTGACCCAACTTTGTTAGTGTGTTATCTCAAAATCAGCTGGCTTAGCAACCACTGACAGCGGTGCCTCTTTGTTGAACATTGTGCAACTCTGTTAGTCTGCAATGCACACAAACACACAAAATTGTAGATTTGGTGCAGGTTGGTTTTTTTTCAATGTTTCCTCTGTTGCTGTGCAACAGTACATACTGTATGTGTCACAGTGTAATGCCCTTCTACAGATCTGCTTCCTAAAAATGTGGCAGGCCTCCTCCAAGTGTTTGCTGAGGAGTGTTTCATTCAAATTGGTGTCAGCTCATGTAGATTAAGGCCTTTTGATATGGGTTCCCCTTATCAGATGGGCTTATACTGCTAACAGCGAACTACACTGTGTGTCCCCTTTCGCTAATTAAAATGTATCATTGATAATGGATCTGTTGCAGCCTAATGACATATTACACATATACTATTGAATACTTTCTTTCATAAGTTTCAATATAAGAATCAATATAAGAATTTTGTGGAATTTGGGTGGTACATTTTCAGTGCACTATTAGCAATACATTAAAATGGTGAAAATGAGAGTCATGCGTGTTTCAGTTGTACTGAAGTACCTGCAACCCCCACCCACCAACCCTCCATCCAACCCTCAGAGTGTAAATGGTGTAGGAGTTTACCCCTGACGAGCCTCCACATTGGGCTCATTAGAAAATCAACATTATTTAAATAGAGCCTATTGGAAATAATTGATCAGTCAATGGAAGTGTGAATCACCAAAACATTATCAACAACATTAAGTAGACCACACCTTTTTTGGCACATTAAAGTCAGAAAGTTGTCTCAGTCCAGGTCTCAGTACTGATCATTCCAACCACTGTAATCTAGACCAAGGGAGACAGGAAAAAAGAGAGAATTGACCCGCATTGACTTGATGTGACTGGAGATGTGGACTTACTGGTGTGTCCTGCCTTACTGTTCAGGAGACTTCAAGAGGAGATTACCCAGAACCCCCTCCACCGGCACCATGTCGTCTGCTGATGACCTGGATGAGAGAGAGCCTCCCTCTCCCTCTGATAATGGTGAGTCAAACTGAACACATTTTACACAACACTTTTATAATATATTTTTTCCTCATGCTCTGTATATATGTTGTCTGTTTGTTAGTTCTCAAGGTATACATATACTATATATATATATATATATATATATATATATATATATATATATATATATATATATATATATATATATATATATGTATGTATATAATACAATAATACACATGTGTGTGTGTGTGTGCTTGTGTTTCTGTTTCCGAAGTGTTATTAACCCGGTACATTTTATTTCTTTTGTGGCTACATTTTATCTGTTAATATGTATGATCTGATTTCCGTTCTGTATGAGAATGTCCCTATTTCTCAGAAGGATTCAAATGTATATACAAGAGGAAATGGCTTCTAATGATGCTCCTTGTCCTTCATTTCTTCTTTCTCTCCCTCCACTCTGCAGGTTTAAGTGAGATGGTAATCGAAACAGCCAGCTCCCCAGGTCCCTTTAGAAACACCCAGATGTCCAAAGCTGCTCAAACCCACAAGCTGAGGAAGCTTAGAGCGCCATCCAAGTGTCGTGAGTGCGACAGCCTGGTGGTGTTTCACGGAGCAGAGTGTGAGGAGGTAACCTTGGTTTCTTTTCTTCTTATTTTGTTTTAGAGCTAATAGAACAAAACACGATCCAACCATTGATCCTGTATTTGGACCTCCAGTAAATGTAGTGAGTCCACGGCTTTCAGAGTATTACAAGTTCAAGATGAACATTGCCAAAGTTTCACAATGGCTTCTTTATCACTCATGGTCAGCAAAAATCAAACAAAAACAAACGAGAAAGACCACCTCGACCCTCATCAAAATCTTTGAATAAAGGGAAAAGTTGAAATTGGCCAAAAACTCTCCTCAGAGACCAAATCCACCAACTGGTCTCAGTCGGGAATGGCCAGTGGAAACTGAAGACCTTTTGTTTGTCTTCTGAGTCGCTGCCTCCATTACCCCTGTATTGGAGGCACCCGTTTATTATTATAGATCCAGTTTCTTTCCATATTTATTAGATACACTGACGATACACAAGACAATAACAAAATGGTTATTGTTTTTGAAGATAGGTTATGTAAAGATGATAGACACATTGACATGTCATAAGAATGTACCTCTGCAGTGCATTGGAATCATTCCATGGCAATGGTTCAAAGGGTTACTCGACATGAAGCTTTTCTTGTTGGCTTTTTGGTCTTAATTCAAGGAGCAGCTCACAACCAACCTACTATTGAATGCATATTAAGCCTGAACCAGCTGGGATTGATTGGCTTTAGTAGGAGAGATGTAGAAACAGGGTGTCCATTGGTCCCTATAAACATTCAGCTTCAACTAAAGATTTTGAATGGGATTTATTATCTCATGCATTTACAGTGCAGATAGTCAGTAATTGTGTGTTTGTAGTATTGTTGTGATTGGTTGTGTATCATTAACTGGTGTTATCCTATTGCTTCTGCTACTATAATGATCAAAATGTTCAACTGGGAAAAATACAGTTACATCTCTTCTATTTTAAACTCTGCTTTCAGCAGTGTGTTAAAAATGTTTAACTCCAGCCCCTTCATAACTGAGATACCTGTCAACTTGTTTCCAGTGTTCGTTAGCCTGCCATAAGAAGTGTCTGGAAACCCTGGCCATCCAGTGTGGCCATAAGAAGCTCCAGGGAAGGCTTCACCTCTTCGGCATTGACTTCACACAGGCAGCTAAGAACAGTCAGGACGGCATCCCCTTCATCATACGGAAGTGTACATCAGAAATCGAGAACAGAGCGCTCAACATTAAGGTACTTTCAGTCAAATATGAGAGAGAAAATGTTTTTTGTCAGATCAATAGAGACTTGAATTGGTTTAATTACTATAAAAAATATATCCATAATCAAGATGATTGGTACTATATGTGAAAAGAGGATGTTGCTTCTTCAAACGTTTTCTCTTTGGCTTCACTGAAGATCCAATACTACTGTATGACTCAAAATATAACTTAAAGTTTGCAAGCTTTACATGCATATACTGTATGATGGCTGTGTTTCTTTGGTTTATCCTGTTAATATTCTGCAGCTGTGTTACCCAGTTTTGCCATGGTGATCCTGAAAATTGCATCTAATTTTCCTGCGTTGAATGCATTTTGTTTTTGTGCTGTGAAGGGTATCTACCGTGTGAATGGTGCCAAGTCTCGGGTTGAGAAGTTGTGCCAGGCGTTTGAGAATGGCAAGCACCTGGTGGAGCTCTCCGAGCTTTATCCCCACGACATAAGCAACGTACTCAAACTCTACCTGAGACAGGTGGGCTGCTTTTGAAACTTTATAGGTATTGAGGTATTGTAAATTTACTAACACGTGGAAAGAGGGTCATCCAAATAAGGCTGTGAGATGGTTAAAAGTGTGCTCTACAGAACAAAGCCACTGCAGTAGTATTTATTTGTCTTTGTTTATTTTTGGTACATAACTCCCACCTCTCATCCCCTAATAGCTTATCTAATTTCTAATTCTGTCCCACTTGTCTATTTACTTAGATATTTCAGTTGTCTATGTTTATTATTAACTTCCGTGTTTCATTTGTTTTTCTGGTTCTTTTTCCCCTCATACTTTCCTCTGCAGCTTCCAGAGCCGCTCGTCCTGTTCCGCTACTACAACGACTTTATCGGTTTGGCCAAGGAAAGCCAGAGTATCATTGTGGAGGAACTGGAGGCGTTGCGGCTCAGTCCCACCCCAATGACCCCGGCCCAGGTCAGCGTGGAGCTCAACCGGGTCCTCTTCAAGATCAAGGACCTGCTGAGGCAGCTGCCACCAGCTCATTACAAGACACTGCAGTTCCTCATAGAGCATCTGCACCGGTATGGCGGCCTCAGCCAAAGAACCCATAAAACACATTTCTGCTGAGTGCATTATTAAATTGGGCATTTTACAAGTAGGGACATAAATCTTATTCTTAGAAATCTCAATATGTCATAAGCCATTCAGGAAAGAAAAGATGGTCAGGAATTGGTCAGGAATTGATGAGCAATAATCTTTCCTTCCTTCTTCCAGGGTGACAGAGCAATCAGAGGAGAATAAGATGACAGCCAGCAACCTGGGTATCATCTTTGGCCCAACACTGATCAAACCAAGGCAGGCGGACGCCGAAGTTTCCCTTTCCTCTCTGGTGGATTACCCATATCAGGCACTCATTGTTGAGCTCCTGATCAGACACTACCAGATGGTCTTTGACACCCCCCTCAGTCCCCTGGGCAGCACCTCGCCTACAGAGATTGATGTCCAACCCCGACCTGACACCCGCCTCACCCAGGAGAAGGAGCAGCAGCTGAACAGGCATTCCAAGTCGCTGGGAGACATTAAGGAGGTACTTAAAAATGAGATTGTGTTATTTTAATGCATGTGGAAAGATTTTACATCAATATCATATACAACACATTTGTCCATTGGTCATTTAACATTAAATGGTAGATTGACGCTTTGTTTTCTGACCTTATTCTTGTCTGTCTTACCTTTACAGCAGAGCTCTAAGGTGTATAAGAGGCATTCCTCCATAATTCCTTCTTCCCACTTATTGGCTGAGGTTCAGGAGACCAAGCCAAGCCTCGATGGAAGTGACTTTGAACCTGGTCAGTATTATTACAAAGCTAGGTAACCAATAGAAAGCATTGTTACTAGGCCAATATTAGTCCAGAAGTGCATTTTTTTGTGGATGCTGGATATTGTCTATGAATGCCGTAGTTTTCTTAAGTCCACATCATTTTATTTGTACTGTTAATGTTTAACCTCTTGTTAATCTCTCTATCCAAAGCTGATGAAGTGGATTCAGAGACCTTCAATGGGGTTTTGTCATCAAGCGTCCCTGAGGTCCCGAAACCCGGTGAGAGAGGCCTCTGTCGTTCTCAGCATATCACCGTCACCAGGGTCCAGCTTCGACACACTCGCAACAAACTCTCCTCCCGGCCAGTGAGCATGCCAGCTGAACAGATACTCAACCGAGGCCAAGTAGACGAGAACAACACCCGGAACAGCACTGACCAAGGTGACAGGAAAGGACGCAGTTGCGACCAGTCCATTGAAGAGGTGGACGAAACTGAGAACACAAAGTTGCGAGTGGGAACACATTACCGGAGTACATTTATTGACACCCAGACATTACGCAGAACTTGGGACAAACAGTACAAGCATGAGGTTTCTTCCAGGACTGTCAGAATTGTGACCAGTTCGCCCACAGAGAGTACAGCAGTAGATGCCAGCAACTTATCAACTTCTGTGCCATTGTCCTCATCAGCCTTCACCATTGGAACTGCTGAGAACACCATTAGCACCATCTACCCCAATAGACCATACACTGTCGCAGTGCGGCCCAGTAGGACTTTAAGAAGGGAGGACAATGTAATCAAGTACAACCCTGTCACAACAGCTTTCAGGGCTCCCAGAACTCTCCAGCCTCCCCCAGGGACCTTCTACAAGCCCCCGTCGGGGAGCAAAGCGAAAGCGCTGCAGAACTCTGCGTCAGCTAACAGCGCTGAGGAAGAAGATGAGGAGGAGGATGACGATGAGGACGAGGAGTTGGGGATTGAGATAGAGGTGTCTGTGGATGAGCCTCTTGAGGAAGACATTGAGGCCGAGCAGGCAGCCATGTCTCGGTCTCCCAGCTCTAGCCCCGAGGAACTGGGCCAAAACCAGGCCAAACCAGTGTACCAGAGACTAAGGCCCAGGCGCCTCCAAGAGGTGGAACATCGAGAGGCTCATTTTGTGTGATCATCTGAGAGTCATGGACTATCAGAGATCTAAAAAACAGTCCTCGAATGTGAACACTGTGTGCCATATTAGACAAAGAATAATATGGCACACAGTGTTCACATTCGAGGACTGTGTGCCATATTAGACAAAGAATAAGCAACATCTGTATTGACTCTGCAAAGAAAATTTCCAGATGTACTATGACTGTGGACCATTAAATGTACCTTTGGTCCTCAAAAGACAAACAAGATGCACTTAAAATGCTGTATATGTTTAACATGATTCATATTTCATTTACCAATCACTTGCTCAGTACACTCTGGCACCTGGTCAGACTATTTATAATTCTTATTGAAACTGTGCAATTACATTTTTATTTGAATATTTTGTACAAAGTTCTTACAGGCTCACTATCTATGTATGTTTTATATACCAAAAAACTGTGTTTGAATTGTTACCATAGTGCATGTAGCCACAACACTGAAAAAAAAAGTTTGGTGCACTAAGCTGACATCAATACTCTTACACAAATCTTGTCGTGTTTCTACCTACTGTGAGTCAGAATGTTTTAAACTGTTACATTTAGGTGATAATTAATCATTTTGCTAATAACGTGTATAAAGCAATATAACGACCTTTGTTACATGCTGTACTGGGTATTTGTATTGGCATTTGGTAATGTTATGAAGCACCAGTTGCAAAGGGTATACATCCACTTGTTTTTATACTGTTGAACTTGTATGGTGTCAACTTAAACCGATCTGAAAAGCTTTTGAAATGCCACTGGATTGTATAATGGCATTGTCTTTTTTATTTTAATATAACATTTACATTTCTTAATAGCCAAAGCTGTTTTTCTTTTTACACTGAAGTAGTTTTATCAATAATCTAAACCTTACAGGTCATTTTGTAAGTAATAGGAAGTACATCATTTATTTAAATGGTATCTGTTTTTCATGGTAATGTACACGGTTGACAGAATGTTGAGAAGTTCAGTGTAAAAAAAACAGGTACACGAAAACAAACACCCTTTTGTAACTTATTAAAATATATCTGACAACTCCCAACTTCCATGATGGTCTGTTTTTTTTTCTTGCAGCAACTTTATTCAACAAAGAACAATTATTCCCATGATTATGTTATGCAATGCTACTGTTTAGCAAAAAAAGCTTTATCCATGTAAACTGACTATTGCCAAGCAGCATGACTGCCAGTCAACGTATAGAGATGGAATTTCTTGTTAAGTTAAAATCTTCCTATTTATTCTTTACTGTTGGTAGGATTATAACAGAGGTGGGATTATACAGTGTAACATAGGCCAGGTCATGTAGACCTCTACAAATGGATGAGAGCATAAGCAGTCTCCCAGCACTGAGGAAGGAGATTAAATCAATCTGCTTAACTATTCACAAGGTCTGGATTCTAGCTGTGTTAGCAACCCCAAGGAGCACTCGGAAGAATATGTGATGTTATGCTTTGTTTATTGGGTATCAATCTACAGTGCAAGTGTTTTTTTGAGGTAAGTGATTTATCATGCTGGACTATAGCCATGCATTGAAATTTAGTCAAAGTATATACAATTAGTGATATGGTAGAGTAGGCCAGTTGTAACTGGCCTAGAGTAAAGTTAATTTTGTAACATGCACCAGGAATGTGCGATGTTACAAAACAATGAATAGTACTGAGAATGTTTATACAGCTGACCCAGTGTCTTGAGCTTATTAACCTCATTACAGAGCTATTGCTAGCCTTCACATGGAGCACTCGATGGATGGACACCTCTATGATGTACACAGGAGTTCATCCACAAAATTTAGCTTTCCAAATGCAAATTATCTCTTAAAATCAGAAATGTTTTCGTAAATCATGAGGTAGCTTTATTCAGCGTCAGAGTATTATGGACTGGTTGAATACAGGCTTGTTGGCTGGTGCCATCCCCTGCGGGGGTGAAAAGGAGGGGCCATGAGGGCAGGAAGACAGGTCAAACTCCTGCTGTGGAAGAACTGGACCATCCGCAGGAGGCAGAGGGTAAAATTCTCTCACCCATCAATTACACACTACATTTATCCCTGTGAGGGTTGCAGTTAGCTAAAATGCCTTCAGGTGTCATTCTTTGCTGATGATACCAACTCATTTACTGAAATGGCTTTTTTGTCTGAAACATGGGGCCGTGGTCAACTGCAATGTGTTTATGTTACAGAATATATATTTCTGTATAGTATTAAATTGACTTTTGTATAGTAACATACTCCACCTCAGTGGTAACTTGTGCAGCAAGAACATAGTGTTGGGGAATTATTTGTCTATTGCGCCTATTCACCAATCGTCAAACTATAGGCCTACATACTGTATATGCATTGTCTGGAGGTCCACTTTTTTGCATCTTTTTCATACAACAGACACTTTGGTTAACATCTGAATGACTCACTCAGTGCCCACACTTAGAATAAAATGCAGATTTACAAAGTTTATGTTGTGCTTTTCAACCAGGTGCGTTTCTTCATGGAGATCATGTGGCCTGTTATGCTTTTCATCGGACTAGTGTGGCTAAGAAGAGTGAATCCACTCTACCGACAACATGAATGTAAGCAAACATCTCTTTACCAGAAAATACCAGAAACATTTCAATCCACAGAGAGAGAAATATGATGCCCTGTGTGGTCCATAACATCCTCATTCATAAATATTCATAAATGACTTGTGTAAAGCACTGAAAGCCAACAGTATCTCCTCTACCTCAGGCCACTTCCCCAACAAGGCCATGCCCTCCACAGGGGTGCTGCCATGGATCCAGGGAATCTTCTGTAATGCCAACAACCCTTGTTTTCAATACCCCACCCGTGGTGAATCTCCTGGCCTGGTGTCCAACTACAACAACTCCATGTAAGCGTTGCCCTGTGCTGGTAGAGGGAGGTCATTTTAAGCCAGAGGTGTTGAATTCTTATGAACATTTGATCTGAGATGAAATGGCAGATTTATGTAATGGAGTCAAAGAGAATATGTTTAAATGTCTCTGGATTATGTCCCACTTGTTTCGAAGCTTCAGCATGTGCATACAATCATATGTGAATGTATATGCTGTTAGTCTGTTGTTAAACGAGACTAAATGTGTGTGATTTGTTATTGACCTGGCTCCTCAGATTGGCTCAGTTCTACTCGGATGCTCAGGAGCTTCTTTTTAGTGACCCAGAGTTTCTGCAGCTGGGTCGCCTCTGGAGGGAACTGAATGCCATGAGTAACTTCATGGACACCCTGCGCACCCATCCTGAACAGGTCTCAGGTCAGTGCTCTAGCCTTTCATCAACATACTGTGCAAGCATAAATGTCTGTAGAGGCAAACCCATGGTCAGTCAGGTTATTCTGGTTAGTTGATATACAGCATGACTATATGTAGAATTTCAAGTTATTCTTAGTGTTCTGCTCCTGGCAGAACATACAAAGAGTTTGGTTAACACCTTTTTTTCCCTTTTTTTTTTTTTGCTGTTCTATTTTGTAAAGATATTATGTTATGTATTATGTTAACATATAGGGTTTGTGAGGGATAACTTGGAACCATCATCTGGACAAAAAGCACGTCACAGTCTACATCATATCTCACACATTTTCCCATCAGTCTGTCTGTGTACAGCGAAACAGGATTACATCACATGGGTTTAAGAAAGGCCCGTAATGTAATCTGCTTACTTTCACCACCAGCATGTTGTTTATTTGGTGGGAAAGCAATTCACGTGTTCCCTATCCATGTTCTTCTCTCGATGAGAGAACATAGAAACACTGATCCTGTCTCAAGGGACACCATGCAAACAAGTCTCTGTTCATGTCAACATATATATTACATGTACGTCTGTACTGTATATACAGTGTTTCCCTGCAGGCAAAATAAACCTTTATGATGGGAGTGGAATGACGCTGAGTGCATTCCAGCCTGTGAATGATTATGTCTAGTCGCTCTCTATGCTGCCACTCTCATGGAGAAATATGTAGATGGACTAACAGAGCGAACAGAGATATGGATCCACATTCCACACAAGTTCCCATGAGCCCCTGGAAAGAAAATTGAATCATGTTGAGAACCAAGTTATGTAATTGTTGAAATTGACTCATCATAACTGGTCATATTAAACAGAAAATGTCAATTGTTTGAGTGAATGTATGCATTTCATGTGCAAGGCCCATGATTATGAGCGTGTGTGTGTGTCCATAGGTCCATAGGTGTATATACTCCATAATTATATAGCCCAAAAGAAAGGCCTGCTGTCTGATGGCCAGTGATGGCACCTTGGATATTCCTAAAGGAAAAGTTTGGAATTTTTGGAAATAGCTAGCTAGCTGGTCTAGCTGTTTCCTCTTGTTTCCAGTGTTTGTGCTAAGCTAAGCTAAGCTAAGCTAAGCGGCTGATGGCTGTAGCCTTATATTTAACGGACAGATATGAGTGACATTGATCTTCTCATCTAACTCTGCCAGAGATGAAGCATTGTGGCAGTTCAGGTAAGCACAGGAGTCATTTATAATCACGTGTTGTATTTATTGTCCAATCATTCATGTCCACGATGTATTCTGTTCATTTAAGCGGCCCATATAATCTGGCCAGAGCTTATTTATTCTGCTTTTTCCAGTGTACACACTGCTTCTCATTCTTGCGTCGCCTACTGCCTGTAATTCGTTTTTTAAGGTTGGATGCCCAACTCGCACATTCTACGTGCATATTAACACACATTGAGGTGATCAAGTATCTATTTTGACTGACTGTATATCTTGCTTTACCCAGCTATTTGATAGCCCCAAGGACTTTTGTGTCAGTGATCAGTGCCTCACGAAACGTCACTTGGTGTGCGTAACCTCACCACAAAAACAAGCAGTTACCATCAACAGAGAGGGTATGATTTTGTCATTGTCATTTGGTTTGTCAGATATGACACTCCTTCCTTTTTTGTGGTTTCCGGTGGGTGCATGAGAACCTCATCACAAGGCATGTCAGTTTAAGGTTTAACCTGGATGCAGGCCACACCAGCACTTCGCCTGGCAGAACAAAATGTATTCATGCACAGACAGGTCACAGGAAATAATGAAACAGAGCAGAGATGGAGTGTTCCTATCCTTTCAATGCAACGGATTTGTCACAACTTGCCCAAAATATGTGTCACTAAGTATCCAGATTTTTCTGAACTTATCCAGTATCCACTGCCTGACTCAAAAGGAGGTTTAATAAATGTGTGTTGCTGGACAGTCATTAAACCCAAAAGCATATGAAAGTACAATTGAAGAATGAACGACAATAGAGCGTGCTTTTGTGGAGCACAGAAGACAAGAGTTTGGGTAAATTCTCATTTTGGTGACTACTGTGATTTCCTGTTGTTCTAACAGGAGCAGTCATACACAATCATTCAAGTGCCATTGTCATTCACATGAACTGCCTCTGTCTCTCTATGTAGGTCGAGGACTAAAGGTGGAGACTATCCTAAAGGACGATGAGACTCTGACATCATTCCTGCTGAGAGACGTTCCTCTGACAGAGTCTGTGGTGTATCAGCTTGTCAATGCCCAAATCAGGCCTGAACAGGTACACAGGCACACACACATACATGATAGGGTTGAATAGCTATGACGCAATGTTAATTCAACATTATTTTTGAGACATTTGTGTAGTGTCAGAGTCACAACCAATGCAGAAAAGACTGCCACCCTTGACCCAACATTTTATCTTTCACACCACACTATAGATGTTAAAAATAATTCTTATGTTGAGGACTAGAACGTATTCTACAAGTAAAGACTTCCCTCTGTAGTGTCTCTGGGAACATCTACTCAATTTTTGTGTTTGAGGAGTTCAGGAATGATGGATGTATCTGATTCAGTGGTATCAGCAAGTCTGGCTGAACAAAAGCTGGAAGAAATCTCCCTTTAGCAATCTCCTCACAGCAAAACACACATACATCCATGCATTCACTTTATCCAGACACATGTGGCCAGCCGGCAAGTATCGCTTTAAGTCAACTGACACGTCCCCTCCCTCTCCTGTGGTTTCTAGCATTCACTGAATCATGCTTGCACCTGTGTGGCTTATCAGCAGGCAGGTACATAAGCCCAGTAATGGCGTTGTTGGATGCTGTCCTTGGGGTTGGTATGCCTGTTTCAAAGCTGGATAGGTCAACATATTAACAGGCAAATACATTCCCAGCTATAGTTATATAGGCTATATGGAGTTTCCACTTAAAATAACCTGTTAATCAAAGAGCCGGCGGATAGAAGACATGCACTACATGCATTATGACATTATAAAGAAATTTTGAACTTTGTATTCCTTGAGTTGGAGTGCTTTGGAAATTTCCGTTCAGTGTTTAATGCTTTGATTTTGGAAGCCATTTTCATTCAGGAAACAGAATAGAAAATACTGACCTGTAAAGTTCAATAAAAGAGCTAACAGTGTGATGATAACAGTATCTAAATGCTTAAGTCCTTGTTTGAAACCAACCTAACCTGCGCACATCTTTTGTCCATTTACATTTTTTCCAGTTTGCCTTTGGGGTTCCAGCCTTGCATTTAAAGGACATTGCCTGCAGCCTGACCCTGCTGGAGCGATTCCTCATCTTCCCCAGCCGCCGAGGACTCTATGCTGTCCGCAATGCCATGTGCATCCTCATCCCACAACGGCTACAGATCATTGAGGACAAATTCTACGCCAATGTCGACTTTTTCAAGCTCTTCCGGCTGGTCAGTGTTGGCTGGGATTTAGAGGGCTGATAAGGATGTTAGTATTATAGGATAGAAAATGCTGATCTTGTCAAAGGTGTACATAACAACAATTACATACACAAAATATAGCAATTTTTAAAACTATTTTAGATATACCTTCAACAGTTGCCCCCAGTAAGTTGTGGATACGTACCTAGGCTCATTGCTAAAATCTACAGCCTATTGTTTAATGGTTTACCATTTTTACTTACTTAACCTCTGAAATCTGTACAATCAACTCCATTCTGCTGTAATTAAATTGGGAGCCCTTTCTTCACATTTGAACACTGCTCATACCAGCGACAGTAAGACTTTTTTAAGCCCTCTATTGTGGCATGACTTCATAAAGCTCATAAAAACATGAGTGAAATGCATACATTTGACATAATTTGGCAGAGTTATCCATTTAGTTTATGAATAGGAAAGGCCAGTATAGAGATGTGGTTGGATGAGTCCCATTTGGGATGTTGCCATGTTTATTAGCTTATTTGCAAAGATCTTCGATGGCTATTCACAGAAGTCTGAGCCATCCACTGGCTGGATGACTTGAGGTTAAGCTGGCATAAGGCAATATAGTATTTGGCGGGAATGACATTTGCAAAATAGTCATCAAGCAGTGTCATGTAAGCGTTAACTTTTAACCACAGTGTGTCTCATTCATGCATTAATCTGGTTGACAAGTTAATTTATTAGGATATTTTATTTTTTAAGTGATGTAACAGACCCATGATGGAAATTGAAAATGTCACATATTTATTTGGAAACCTATTTAGGTTCTTAAATGACAACATAATATTTTCTACATTTTACAGCCATGTTTATTATACTCTGTACAAAACACTGAAAAACCTTCTTTTTTAAAGAGGTACACCTGCTATTTTAGAGTCATCACAATTTAATGACATCCCTCATTGCATCATCACACAGCTTCAGCTCAGTGTCAGGAAGATGTCCCTCATATTTTTTACATTCAATGTATCAGCTCCTGGTTGCAGCTTATATCTGACTTATGTCAGCAGTTTGTGCTCAAATCATGTCTGGAGCAAAACTTAACAAGCTCACACAGGCCCATCATACAGCATGTTTCAAGTCAGGAGCCGCAGTGGATAAACAGCTGTATTTTTATAAGGGATCTGACTAATAGGGTGGGACAAATATTTCTCAAGGAGATGCAAGTTGGCTTTGTGTCTAAAGTAAATAAAGTCCAAATTATACTACTAATACTACTACATCATACTTCAGGCATGTTAAAGAACTCTGCATTACTACATCATTAAGAAAACACAAATGTGTTTATTACAGATAAACATGAAAGATACATTTCAGATGAGGGGCTTCAAAAAGGCTGGAATATTTAAAATGTGAATATCACCCTGCATTAACATGTTGCACAGTGTTGTAAAGAAAGCATAATGTGTAAAGTGGTTATAATGGCATGACTATATAAATCCGCAATATTAATCTGTTACTACAAATAAAAAATACTAGTATTCAATATGTAGAAACTATAGCTATATTAATAACTCCTGGTGTTTGATTAGAAACAGCATTTTTGTACTAGTTCAGATTAAATCTTACTAAAACTAAATAAGTTCTGCAAATCTTCGAAATATGCATAACAATAATGGCTGCAGATACTGAATGCAGATCAGACTCCAGTTGTTTACCTGGAATTTACTGTCTGAGTAATTTAATACTTTTCTAAATACAGCAAACAAACTCGAGACCCAATCGCAAACAGCAAACGTAACAAAATGACCTCAAAAAATGAACAAACCAACATCACTTAGCTGAAGAAATTGCCTGGAAGACCTTATTACATTTTAAGCATGGGCTTTATTTATCTGCAAGAGACTTAATTAAGAGTGTGCTGCGGCTCTGCCAACATGCTTCAAATAGGTAGGGAGGATGCAGACGACTTGTGAAACAGCCATAAGCTGTCTGTAATTAGCTTAGTGAAGAGACACTCCTCTCTTCAGTAATCACAGGGCACTGAGAGTAAACATGGGCCACAATGAGACAGACAGCAACAGCGGCTGCCCTCTACCTCGTCTAACATAATCACATGTGACTGGTCCGAGTGTGTTTAGTTATCTGTCTCTCTCTGCTTATGCTATAGCAGCAACCATTTCTTGTGGGTGTTCAGTCTAAACGTCATTATTTTTTTGAAGTGCTGACACTTCGAGCTGTCTATTATCACCACAGCTAGTGACATGGCTTAGAATATTACTACTTACTTACTACTAAATCACACACTCTCTCCTTTTCACTCTCTTTTTCTCTCTCTCTCTCTCTCTCACACACACACACACACACACACACACACACACACACACACACACATTGACATAGGAAGAAATTAAACGTTTGGACATAAAGCATGTCTTCATCAGAGTAAGAAGAGGCAGTGGTGATGCAGTCGTTTAAAATGCCTGTGCCCAGATAAAAGCTGTCTCTCATTGGATGGACAGGTTGGGGGCGTCTAGCCAATGCCATATTGTCACAGCATGTATAAATATATATCATAAAAATATCATAGCAACTATCAAACCTTTTAGGAAACATCATAAAACAATCATAGAACACACAATGGATTCATTCCTCACAAAATAAAAACAACAAGATGAATTCATGTCCTCATTTAATCCATATGGTTCAGTTATGTTCAGGGTATAAATCCAGTAGCTTTATGTGCATAACAGATAAAAGCAGGCAGGGTGAGATGGTATCTAAGTGGACAATGGAGATTTAGAAAGATGTTTATGGATGAGAAACTTTTAAGTCACATGCTCATCTGAATGAAGTTAGTTCGGAAAAGATGTCCCTCAAAGAAGGATCGCTTTGTGGTACGTGCCAGTGTTTAAGCATTGTTTTGTTGAAAAGCAAGCTCTTGAGGAAGTTTGGTGTTTGGGCTTTTTGTCCATTAGAGAATGTCTGTCTGTGCTCACTGCTCTCTGACAGGCTGAATCTATATATGTAATAGGAAAGGATGTCTCCTCTGGCAGTTCTGTGTCTTGGCCTCGTGCTGCTTCCTGGACCTTCAGCCTATTGTGTTGTGAGCTGGCTGGAGGATCTCTGGGCAAACCAGCAGATCCTCAAGAAAAAGTAGTGCTCAGCAGATATAAGTAAAACATATAACATATGAATGATGAAGGCAATTTTTAGGTATTTCTCTTTGGTCCACTAAAACATGTGTATCACCTAATTCCCCCAATATTTATAAAATATGTTTATTTATAAATCTGTTATTATTAGTAATATCCTCTGTCTCAGGAAGAAATTGGGTTTTTAGGAAATGTGGTGTTAATTTTGAGAAACATATTGCACATTGACAGTTTGGAGATTAAATGTTTACACTGAGTAAAAGTGAAAAATACGTTAAAGTATTCATAATAAAATAATGTATTTTTGTTTCTCTCCAGCTTCCTCTTGTGCTGGACAATCACTCCGAAGGCATTGACATTCACCTCTGGGTACGGGTCGTCTCTGCCGCCTCGGACAAACTGCAAGAGGTAAGGCATCATGGCCCGTGCAGCTCTAGTCTAGCTCCATTCAAAAGTTCACAGCCTGCTATTTTTAGCTGTCAGGAAACAGTTGCTTCCTCTTGCCTGAGTTTTTACGCAAACACAGAGAGTAGGGGGATATCATTTAGTGCGTATGAGGAAGGCTAAATCCAGAACAGGCCTCTTTAGCTTCAAAAACAGATATATCATCATTATGGGACCATCCCAATGGAAACAGCACTGAGGCTGCAAGAACAGGTGAAGCCCCCAGACATGGAAAAGGTTAAACATCAGTGGTGATTGAATGATCTGTTTGTGTTTGTGTATGTGTATGTCTTTCTCTCACTGACATTAAGTCCATGCACATTCTTATTCTTTTGCTTGGATTACCCTCATCAGTGTGACCAGATCTTCACTTCTGATAAGTGTCTCATTGCTTGCCTAAGTCAGTATTAGATGAGTTGTATGCAGTGGATAAGGTTCAGCGTCTATAGCAGTTCTAGTGTAAGAATTTGTATTTGTGCAACTGTATCTATGTGTTTTAAACATTCAGTCTACGTGGGTGTGTGAAAATACATGTGTTATGTTTGTTGTGGATGTTTCCATGGGATATTTAGTGTAGCAGACAGTCTGACATCCTGTTGGCAAGACACTTGTCTCTGTCTCGAGGATAGACAGTCTAACGCCGAGACAGATGACTTGAGTCATTCCTTGCCTTTTGAATCAAAGGTGGAAGTTTCCAAAAATCTTCCAAAGATCATTTGGAAAATTGAAAAAACAGAAAACGGTGTGACCAAACACGGCCAAAAAAAAAAAGAAAGAAAAAAAGAAAAGAGTTAATTCTAATTGTTGCTATTAGAACATAATTATATTTTAAGCTAGCATAGTGCCACTGTCCTGTAACCATGTCTATTCAAAATGTCATGTTTTCACAACTTTAGACAAACAACCCTATTTTCAGCTAATTAACAGCATTGAATTGTTGCAATTAGAGACAATCAGGAACAAAACATTGCACTATAGTTAATGAATGTTAAAAGTAGAGTTTTGTCCTTTCATGCCCATCCAAGCCTTGGTGCCTAACCAAGGACACCCAAAATAACTCTTCATCATCATCGACTCATATTACTACTTGTATCTTAATCATAAAATAACTCAGGTCTCTGTTCTTATTTAAGCTCTGTTTTCATTTCTTATCTCTCCACAGTTGTACCAGAGGAATAGCTCCAGGGAGCTTCTCCAGGTGGTGACTCCTCTCTTCCAGAACAATCTGTCCTTCAGGCAGGTGATGACCGCTGCCTCCAGCCTGGTATGTGGCTACACTGAGGGCGCGTTCTCCCGCGTCACCTCTTTTAACTGGTATGAGGACAATAACTATAAAGCCTTCCTGGGAATCAGCAGCGGCATGGCACAGGGCCACTACACGTACGACAACAGCACCAGTGAGTAGACCTTATATTAGTATGACAGATATTAGAGTAGGCATTGTTCCAGCCTCAGGCTTTCGGTTTTACTTTAAAACAAGAGGACTTGTTTGAGACTGGAACAATACCTCTGTCCTTTTTCTGGAGTAACTCTGCTCTAATCTGTGTTAAATATCAGTGGATCTTGTGGTTTAGTATGACAGACTCACTAGGTTGGTACACTATCACTTTAATGACCTCTGCCAAGAAAGTTGTGATTTCTGTCCTGCTTGTTTGTTAGTTTGCAAGATATCCTCAAAACCTAAACATTTTAAATGAAATTTGGTGAGGCCATGTGAAAAAGAAAAACAAACAACAACAACAAAAACATTAAGTTCTTGCAGATAGAATAACTAGAATCATGAGGCCATTTCTAAATCATGTAATGGCTCATACTTTCTGGCCCCCTACTGAAATGCGTCATGTAGGAGCAAACTTTTTTTCCCCCTTTTTCTGAATTTCTGTTTTCAAGATGGATGGCTGTTAGTGTTAGTATTGCAGATCTGTTTCTTCTCCTTTCTCCTTCACCTCGCCAAATATGGTACGTAGTATATATGGATGAGCATCAAAGGAATTCATCAATTTTTTTTCCACATAACCTTTCCCTGCAGCTCCTTTCTGCAATGATCTGATGAAAGAACTGGAGTCCAACCCCGCCACCAGGATCGTGTGGAACTCTGTCAAGCCCATGCTGATGGGGCAGATCCTCTACGCCCCGGACTCGCCAGCTGTCAGGCAGATCATACGAAATGTAAGCAGCACCGGCCGCATGGTGGATGCATTTATCCAATGCATGGTGTCATTTTGGTAGGATTCCGCACATACACTGAAAGGCTTTCAAATATATAATTTTCACTCTATTGCTGATTGATGTAACACAATAGTGTTATATCAAGTTTCTATTAGATGTGATGCATTTTACTTTTTGAGGGTTATTTTGAATAAATAGCGAGAGAACTGGTAGTTGGCAGGATCATTGAACAAACAAAGAAAAAGGTAAAAAAATGTCTAAAAATAAATAAATTTTTCCCAGATTACCATCATTAGATGCTTTCTGTTACTCCATGACATCCATGTCTTTGATTTTCTTTGGCGAAAGCAAGCCTGCTGCAGTGAATAATGCATTTACCCTCAAAAGGGGATCAGCTTTCCTCATGTCATGTCCAGCCCTTTGTATCTAGATGTAGATACGTGTTGGTCAAAGCCCTTCAGGGGGGCTGCAGTCATGGATGGCTTGGTTGCAATGGAAGAACACAAGCTGATCGGCTGTGATGGCTACCACACAGTCCACTGGCGCCATGGCTTTTTCAGTGTTATGTAAGCAGTAAGAGTCTGTCCTTAAAGACGTGTGATCGCACACACAAAGAGACACACAAACACTCGTGTTTCCTCTTTCCCGACCTTTAATGCCCTCTTTGTTTCCCTCTTCCCTCAGATTGGGATCTTAATTGCACTAAGAAAGTAATGACTAAGGGGTTAATCCATTACTTTACAAGACCAAAAACATGGCCTCGACAGGCTCTTTTCTTTCTTGTCATGCATCAGTTTATTTCGTAAGAAACTCAAAGTGAAGCACCATGCACTTAAACATATGTTGTCACGCTTTATGTGGCTGCTTGTGTGTAATGATGAACTATGCAGGTCTTATCTGCATCCTGCCACCACTGCTCTTTTACTTGGTTACTCTCGACAAACACTGGAGGGACAAAATCACCTTAAAGGCCACACAGGCCACATCGTTCAGATTTGCATTAAAGTGGCAAGCTTGATAATTCTTTACAGTTCAGTTTGATACATTGAACATTTTCAGACTTAAACCCAGAGTTAATTTCGAGGTACACTGGCGAACTTTACAGTTAAATACTTCTGAGCCCTCACTGCTTTTGGCTTTTTGTGCTCAGAAATGTACATACTGTAATATTAAGAGACAATTTAAAAGGTGGATCTTTAAACCCTTTTTATATTTTTACATAAATGGTGTAACAGAGGATTTTACAGGAAGTAGGACCCCGTCATTGGCATTCATGAATAGGTTTAATCTCTGATTGGTCATTTCCTGCACTGGCCTCGTATTCATTTACAGAGTATCACTGGCTTCACCACGCTGATGACTGCAACAGTACTTCTTGGCTATGTAATATAGGTGTATTCAGTTGTCTTACAGTCAGCTCAACAGACACCAGAAAACCAGAAGTCAAGCATTGCTGGTAAGCACCATAATTGCAATGGTGTTGGACCTTTTAGCAAACTACTTGATATGTTTGTTACCCTCTTGCATAAAGGCAAAAATGCCTCTGAGTAGTGCTTGTCAGGGCACCACAAGTGTTTCATTGAGTTTAATAGATAATACTCATGGAACTAAACTAAGCTACAAGTGCTCACTTTGTTGCAACGTATCTAGGTATATGCTAAGTTAGTCACAAAATACCCCACATCTTGGCCAACTACAAGATCTCTCGACTGCCCCCTTGAAGAAATCACCTTAAGGAACCCCCCCCACACACACCCCCGTCCTCCTACTGCTTTTGGCTGCTGTTTTAAACTGCCTCGGGGAATGAGGAAGCACTCACTTGTGGGAACCTGACTGGGATTCACTGGGCAGGCTGAATGCATTCGGCCAGTTGTCACCAAAGGCCTCCATTGTCACCCCAGCTCCATTGTCCCCATTGTCACCCAAAATCAGACACACAGAAGAGGAAGGCGTTTAATTGGGTGTACTCTTGAGCGCTTTCATCCCCCACTGCACATGACTGAATACTGAAATAGCCAGCCTTTGGTATTTGCCACACAAAGCACTGTACCCACACACATCCAGGGTTTTAACGATAAGCGTGCAGTAAATATTTAACAATTTGGCACAGAGTGCATTTGTTGCACAGTTGCTGGTTATCTGAACAGGCCCGCGGGAATTCTTTGTGTGAGAATGTGTGTGTTGTCTTTGCAAAGCCTATTTTCACAGAGAGTTTAATGTGGGAATGGTATGTAGCAGGAGATTAGGAGAACTGTGACAGTGTGTGTTTGAGTTTCTGAATGTTGTGTACACATGTGCACGTGTGTACATGTGTGAAGTTTTCCCCAACATGTTCATTTCTTCTATTCATGTGTGTAAAACGTTTGTATTTGCACGTGTTCCTATATTTCTGAATGTGTGCATCCAGATATGGGCATTTGTGAGAATAGTTGTGTGTGCATTGTTTATTTTTGATAATAATGTCCTGTCCTTCCACTCTTGACTCACAAACTACTCACACACATACACATGCACACACACATTTCCCTCTCTCCTGTAGGCAAACACTACGTTTGAGGAGCTGGAGAGGCTGAGGACGATGGGGAAGGCCTGGGAAGAGGTGGCTCCTCAGATCTGGGCTTTTTTCCAAGATGGAGTCCAAGTCAAGATGATCCGGGTAGGACAACAATATAGTGGGACTGAATAAACAGTACACCAGTACACCATAAGTAATGAGGACATGTATAAAGTAAGTTTATCATGTGTTTGTGGTAGAAACTCCTTTAACATGCAACCAAATATTGGACGACTCAGCAAACAAAATACAAGACTGCATGTAAGATCACTGCATTTAAACTACTTTAAACTAACAGCTGACGGAACTTCAACTGTGGTTTATAGCAGATATGATCAGGATCCATCTTCGTGTTGCCATTCAGCTGACATCCAATGCCAAACAATTCTCCCTTTGAATGAGGTGATTAATTCAATTCAATTCAATTCAGTTTTATTTATATAGCGCCATATCATAACAAAGTTATCTCAGGGCACTTTTCATATAGAGCAGGTCTAGACCGACTCTTTATATTTACAGAGACCCAACAATTCCCACCATGAGCAAGCACTAGGCAACAGTGGCAAGGAAAAACTTTCTTTTAACAGGTAGAAACCTCTTTTAATAGGTAGAAACCTCGAGCAGAACCAGAACCAGGCTCTGGGTGGGCGGTCATCTGCCTCGACCAGATGGGTGGGGGGGTGGGGGGGGGTGTACATACAGCAGCACAGTACAGTTCTACACAGAGATGCAAAGCTATAGTTGTGGTAATGGTATTGATGATAACACCAACAGAAATAATACTAAGAGCAACATTATAACAGCAATACTAATAATAAGAACAATAACAGCAATAGCAGCAGTGGGTGCAGAGCAGGAGCACGGGGGCAGCAGGTGCAACCATAGATCCAGACTCTACAGCTCCGGAGGCAGAAACACCTGCAGAAAGCAACAGAAGGAAAGAGAGAGAGAGAGAGAGAGAAAGAAAGCACACAACTACGGGAAGAAGTTGAATTAGTAACAAGCATTGATGGGATATGAGGGCGTACAGATGGATAGGAAGAGGAGGAGAGAGGAGCTCAGTGCATCATGGGAAGTCTCCCAGCAGTCTAGGCCTATATCAGCATAACTAAGGGGTGGCTCAGGGGTCACCTGAGTCAGCCCTACTATAAGCTTTATTAAAGGGGAATGTCTTAAGCCTACTCTTAAATGTGAGGAGGTTGTCCGCCTCCCGTACACAAACTGGGAGCTGGTTCCACAGGAGGGGAGCTTGATAGCTGAAGGCTCTGGCTCCCATTCTACTTTTAGAGACTCTAGTAACCACAAGGAACCCTGTATTCTGGGAGCGCAGTGCCCTAGTGGGGTAATAGGGTACTATGAGCTCTTTAAGATATGATGGTGCCTGACCATTAAGGGCTTTGAAGGTGAGGAGAAGGATTATAAATTCTATTCTGGATTTTACAGGGAGCCAGTGTAGAGAAGCTAATATTGGAGAAATATGATCTCTTTTCCTGGTTCTTGTCAGTAAACATGCCGCAGCATTCTGGATCAGCTGGAGAGTCTTAAGGGACTTATTGGGGCAGCCTGATAATAGAGAGTTGCATTAATCCAGCCTAGATGTAACAAATGCATGGACTAGTTTTCTGCATCTGTTTGAGACAGGATGTGCCTGATTTTTGCAATGTTACGTAAGTGAAAAAAGGCAGTCCTTGAAGTTTGTTTTATGTGGGAGTTAAAGGACATGTCCTGATCAAAGATAACTCCAAGATTCCTTACGGTGTCCCTGGAGGCCAGGGCAATGCCGTCTAGAGAAACTATATCTTTAGATAATGTGTTTTGAAGGTGTTCGGGGCCAAGTACAATAACTTCGGTTTTGTCTGAGTTTAACATCAGAAAATTGCAGGTCATCCAGGTTTTTATGTCCTTAAGGCATGCTTGAAGTTTAGATAATTGATTGGTTTCATCTGGCTTGATCGATAAATATAATTGGGTATCATCTGCATAACAATGAAAATGTATGGAGTGCTTCCTAATAATATTGCCTAAAGGAAGCATATACAAGGTAAACAGAATTGGTCCAAGCACAGAACCTTGTGGAACTCCGTGACTAACTTTGGCGTGCACAGAGGATTCATCGTTAACATGTACAAACTGATATCGATCTGATAAATAGGATTTAAACCAGCTTAGTGCGGTGCCTTTAATGCCAATTAAATGTTCTAGTCTCTGTAATAGAATGTGATGGTCAATGGTATCGAATGCGGCACTAAGATCTAATAAGACAAGTACAGAGACCTGTCCTTTGTCGGATGCAATTAGAAGGTCATTTGTAGGTTTAATTACAGCTACTTTAAAGGACTGTGGCACATAGCCTTTTAATAAGGACAGATTGATCATATCTAGTAAGGAAAGGGTAAAACTTCTTTAAGCAGCCTAGTTGGGACGGGGTCTAAGAGACACGTTGATGGCTTAGATGAAGAACTGAATTAAATGCTGATGGTATCACTTCCTTAAATTTAGCTACAGCACCATCAGATAGACATCTAGTGTAGGAATGTTTGCCTAATGGCGTGTAGTCCAGTAATAGGAATTCAAAAGTTATTAAATAATGGTCTGATAAAAAAGGATTCTGTGGAAAGACTATTAGATGTTCAATTTCAATGCCATAGACAAGAACAAGGTCGAGGGTGTGGTTAAAACAGTGAGTGGGTTTATGTACACCAATTGAATCTAATAATGAGATAAACGCAGCACTAAGGCTATCATTTTCTACATCTACATGAATATTAAAATCACCTACAATAATTATTTTATCTGTTTTAAGGACTAAACCTGATAAGAACTCTGAGAATTCAGATAAAAATTCAGAATACGGTCCAGGAGCTCGGTACACTATAACAAATAGAATTGGCTGTAGTGTTTTCCATTAATGATGTTGTTGTTATTTTATCCTGATCTTTTCCTCGCTGATAATTTTTGCTGAGGCCTCAGGAGTTCACAAAGTTTCCTGCTTGAACTTAGAACCTTATCTTACCAAAATATCCCATCTCTTTCCCTTTTCCATCTATCCCCCTCTCTGTGTCTAAGTGTCTGTCTTTCCCTCTTATTTTCTCTTTTCTGCCTCACTATAAACCCCATCTACTTTATTTTTTGGCCTTGTTTGCTTACCTCTTACATCCTAATCCTCCTCATTATGTCACATTCACTATCATTTTCTATCTTGTTTATTTTCATCAGTTACTAACTCCCTTTCTTCCTTTAGCCTTTTTGTGAAAGACAAATCTAATAACATTGTTAATGCTTGGATTAAGTTGATTTTTGCTGTAATATATTGTTGCTTTGTCTTTCCTTTTTCTTCTTGGTTTATTTGTTGTGAAATATTTATTGTGTTCCTACTGGTGTCTCAGTAACATCTTCCTTAGAAGAGAAAGGTCTTGCTCCTAATGGAAAAAGAAACCGGGTTAATAAAGCTTATTCCCCTACTTCCTTTTGTTTCAGAACACCATCCGCAATCCATCCGTGATGGATTTCATTGACAGGACTCTAGAGCAGGCGCCGTTCTCCTCCAAACACATCCTCAACTTCCTGCACAACGGCCCACCGGAGGACCGTCCAGCCGACATGCCTGATTTTGACTGGCGAGACATCTTCAACCTCACTGACCGGGTCATTCGGATGCTCAACCAATATGGCGATGTGAGTGGGCATTACTAAAAGACATCTATCCTTTTAACATTTCTTTCATCATGTCGTAGGCGAAATTTCTTGCCTCTCAAATACCACTGACTGGATTTTATGTGTGTGAAATGTGTATCAGCGTGCGGAATTATACTGACTAGTCAAAGGGGGCTCCACATTTCCAGATGAAAATAAGGTGTCAGGATTGTTTTTACTAACTGTTTGACCTTCTCTCCCATTGGACTCTGTCACTGAGAATGTGGACTGTTTGTCCACATTTCACTTCACCTGACATGTCAAGATCTAGGACAGGCCTATTCATGAAATAATCCAATTAAGCACAGGTCTTGTCACTTGTTGATTCAAATAACCTGGTTGCCAAACCACTATGTGGTCAATACCGTTCTTGATGTGAGCATTTAGATAAGCTGCCTCTGGGCTCTGCAATTTGTCCCCCCGTCCAGAGACATGGAAATCTACCCAGGTGGGCGAGAGCCAGAGCAACAAACTAGCTGTCGAGTCTCTTTTGTTTACTGCTGATGGAGTGGAGAGAAAAAAACATCACAAACCTTCTCTTGTGAGGGCCCTCCACATTTAGTGGACCAATGCATTTGAAACAAAGTTAAAATCACCCCTTTCCCTGCGGAGGCTAATCGGGATGAGGGGCCTATAGCACTGGGGGGTGACACGGGGGGCACCTGGGGGCATGGCTGGGTGGATGGTTGGTGCTCTTTGTTTTTGTCCAAGTTGAAGCTTACAGCACTTGAGTGTGACAGGGAGAGTGGGAACGATTGAGGCCGATTAGATACAGCTGTCACTCCATCCACCATCCTTTTTAAAGCGACAACAATGACCGTGGGCTTGATGGCTGGTTGGCTGCACGTTGGTGGCATGCATGCGTATCACACCACACAGTGTGCCTGTAGTGTTAGTAGGTGAATGTAAATGAAGGGACGGTCTTTGAGATTTGAATCATTTGTTGGGCATGTTTAGTGTACATTGTGTCTGTAAATGAATATATGTGTGTATTTTGGATGCATGTCTGTTTTTAAACTGCTAATTGTGTGTACTGGTGTGTGTGTTTTGGGTTTGGTGGGGGTGGGTGGGGTGGGGGGTGGGGGGACATCTGAGCATGGGATCTCAGGGGCAAATTGTTGTTTTGGAGTGTTTCCTTTTGTATCACGGCCCTCCCTATTTGCATTAGCTTACAGTGAATGGCTATATCAGACACGCTTTGCAGAGACGAGACAACCACTGCTGAGGTGTTACTGCAAATGTGGCTGCAGATTGTGGATCAAAATAACTCGAGCCAACACTGGCTTCTCACCTTTTTAGGGATGGCAGTGTCAGTCGGTTGGGCCAGCACTTTCGTCCAGACTGAAATATCTCAACAACTAGGGAATGGATTGCCCTGAAACTTTGTACAGACATTCATGGTCCCCAGAGGATGAATCCATGATGACTTTGGTGATCCCCGGACTTTTCTCCAGCACCAACAACTCAAAATATACACTTATCTAATAAAATATTTCAGAATCTACTTGATGGATGGGCACAAAATTTTATTCAGACATTCATTGTTCCCAGACGATTTATCGTATTGACTTGTGATCCCCTGTCATGAGGCTGACATTTTTGGCTTTTAGTGAAATGTTTTGGCAACTGTTGGATGTATTATCATGAAATTTGGTACAAATATGTATGTTCTCCTCAGGATGAACTGTAATCACTTTGTTGATCCCCTGAAATTTTACCTGGTGCCATTGTCAGTTAAAAATTTAAACGTGTCCAATACTTTGGTTTATGACTAAATTCCTGCAAAACAAATGACATTCCCCTCAGCCTCAGTTATGCTTTGTTTTAAGTGCTAATTAGAAATTGTTAGCTTGCTAACACTTTAAACTAAGATGGTGAATATGACAATAGTATGTTAGCATGCTGATGTTAGAATTTAGCACAGCTGTGCGTAAGCACAGCCTCAAAGAGCCACCAGCATGGCTGTAGACTTAGTTTTGTTTAAAGAAATATACTGACCCATGGTTTAGCTAAATTCTAAGACCACATAATTGAAAACAAATCTAGTTGGCCACAGAGGGCATTTTGAGGTCTTTTTCTGAATAATTCTAAATAAGAAACTATTGTTTCACATGAAATCATATCAGTTTACACCTAATGCTATACATTTTTAAATGTCAGATTAATTGGCAATACATTTGACTCATCAAGATTAGATTAGATTAGATTTGATAAAATGTTGTGCTTTTAAGTGCTTTTGACTGACGAATTGTTTACCTCTATAGCTACCATTATGCTGTATGTAAAACTCAAGTAAATAATACTCAAGTAAACTCACGTAATGCTGGCGGTGATCTAAAAGAACTCTGATTTTGCAGTTATCTTAAAAATCCAATATTCTGTTAAACAGACGGCACTTAAAATGCAGTTTTGCTGGTGCTCTGCTTGACTAACACCTGTCATTTATGCGGCTGTCTCTCTCTTGTTCATTCTCCCTCACCCAGTGTGTGAACCTGGATAAGTTTGTGGCTCAGCCTGATGAGGAAGCCGTCACTCATCGGGCCTTGAGCCTGTTGGAGGACAGCAAGTTCTGGGCGGGCCTTGTCTTCGTAAACATATACCCTTGGACCACCAATGTCCCGCCTCATGTTAAGTTCAAGATCCGTATGGATATAGATGCAGTGGAGCGCACCAATAAAGTCAAAGACAGGTTAGAATCAAACTCAAGTGGAAATGATGGGTTTAGTATAATGATGATATATTTAGAAACTAAATATATGTGTATTGCTCAGGTATTGGGACCCTGGCCCCAGAGCCGATCCTATGGATGACCTCCGCTATGTTTGGGGTGGCTTTGCTTACCTCCAGGACATAATAGAGCATGGGATCATCAAGAGTCAGACAGGAAAGGAGTGGCCACTGGGTGTTTACATACAGCAGATGCCCTACCCTTGTTACGTGGATGATCTGTGAGTGGAAAACATCATAATTTAGTAACTTTAAACAAAGTTCAATCACATTTAACAATCATAGCAGAATAGCATTGTTGACTTTCTTTTAGCTTTTGATTTTCATGTTTTAGCATTACACTACTTAGTTAACTACTTTTTTTGGTAGTAAACCTGATAGATTGTGAGAGTCACACAATTCTGGTTCCCCACTTCAATAACCGTGTCCTTCGCCTCCATCTTATTTCTCGTTCCCCTTCTCTGTCCAGCTTCATGCTGACACTGAACCGCTGTTTCCCCATCTTCATGGTACTGGCCTGGGTCTACTCTGTGTCCATGATAGTCAAGAGTATTGTCCTAGAGAAGGAACTCCGCTTGAAGGAGTCCCTCAAGGCCATGCGGGTCACCAACGGCGTCATCTGGTCCACCTGGTTCATTGACAGCTTCCTCATGATGGGCACTAGCACCGCTCTCCTCACGGCCATCATCATGGTGAGGAAAGATTTACCAAAAAGCCTCTAAAGTTCCTGTGCCATCTAATTTGTCTAATTTGGGCAGAAGACAGCTGTTTGACCTGTTGCCACAGTGGGTGGAACACTGATAATGCAAAGTATACAGCATGGAGCGCCTAGAGTGCATGTAGGCTTTCCTCTACTACGTTCCAGCACATTTCTTGCTTTTCATTTAATTGGCATTTAGTTGCCATTTTTGCTATTAAATTTACTACAATCCATCCTTTGCCAGAAACACCTAATCCACATTTGAAGCTAATGCGTCTTTTTAATGATTAATTCAGTGTGTCTCTTATATTAACTTCTGTCAATCATTACCAGGTTTTTTTTTTCTGACATAATTAATTGATAATAGTGGCACACAGATTGCATACTTCACACATAAATCATTAATGAAAGAACTGTGAATACCATGACACCATGGGAATTATGTCATCGACTTTACAGGAATGGGCTGGTCAATGATTAACTCTTGTACATTGGAAAAGTCTCTTGTAATCAGCTCCTGGCTCAGCTGACATATTATAGTAAGATAGGCTGTTGTGACCTCTAGTGGATGATTTGTGTAAAGCTATGTTTTATACCAAGATTACCCAAAATAATGTCTACATTACACATCACCAATGAGGTATTTATTAGCCCTTATTTCCCATGGCAGGTTGACTAAAAATTATTTTTTAATTCTGTTTAACATCCCAAGTTATCTATATAACATAACATAACAGGCTATGGAAAAATGCATTTGATTCAAATGATGGTGCAAAAGACATGTAGAGACTGTAGATTATTCCAAAAACACGGTGTCCTGGACTTGAATATTTCAATCAATTTAATCATTATATGTAATTAATGCAGATACAAAATACACTGCATATTTTACATTGCCATACAGTGTGGAAAAAAAAGTATTTTCTAAGTTTAAAGCTATTTATGGGGAACTTTAATGGGGAAGATCAATGTTTAAGAACCCAGACAGTGCATTACAACTTGCTCCAAAGCAATCAAATCAGTTTTGGGTAAAACATTCACTGCCAAATTATTTACAACTTTTTTTGTTTGGTTCACTACATCACAATGGCCTTCTCCTCCATCCACAGTATGTGTGTTTGGTATTCCTATGCAGATTAAAAACATCATCCTGTGTCTTTCTCTCTGTCTCTGGCCTATAGGGAGGAAGGGTACTAAACTACAGCAACGGCATCATCCTCTTCCTCTTTTTGCTCACCTTCACTACGGCTACCATCATGCAGTGCTTCCTCCTCAGCGTCTTCTTCAACCAGGCCAACCTGGCAGCAGCCTGCTGCGGTATTGTTTACTTCGCCCTTTACCTCCCGCACATCTTCTGCTTCGCCTGGCAAGACAGCATCACCAAGGACATGAAGATCCTGTTGGTGGGTGTCACGCCCTCGATCCCCCTCTAACAGGGGAACATGCTTCAATTGAAATCATGCCACTGTATGTACAGTAATTATTCAGTTCAGCAGGATTTACCTGCCCAGAATCTTAAATACTTGACTCTTCCCATGTATATTATCAGATCAGGAAATGATTTTGATATTTTACCAACCATGTTTAAAACACAGCTAGTTGTTGTTCTTTAATTGTATTACAGACCTATTCGATCTTGAGGAGTGAAGCATTAACTATGCCTAACTAAACTCAAGACTAAATTAATAAAATAATTGAGAGGCCTCTCACACATTCACACGGTCTATTTTATATAAACTTCATGGTCATAGCATTTCTCAGAAAAGCAGTTGCCCATTACTTAATAAACAGGCAGTAAATAAAGTACAGTAAACATAGTAATACTGATTGAAAATATGGTGAAGAAAATGTATTTAAAATACTGAATGAATTACGTTTAGACAATAGATGGTTAAGTGTAGAACAAAGATGATTTTATCATTGCTTCTTCCCTCAGAGTCTGCTGTCCCAAGTGGCTTTTGGCTTTGGGACGGAGTACCTGTCACGGTACGAAGAGCAGGGCCTGGGCTTGCAGTGGGACAACATCCAGACCAGCCCTCTGGAGGGGGACGAGTTCTCCTTTCTTACCTCCATCTGCATGATGGGCCTGGACACTATTCTGTACGCTGTGCTGGCCTGGTACCTGGACAATGTCTTCCCTGGTCAGTGCATTAGAGAGAAATGAAGGCTTTGGTTACAACTTTTGCTGCAAAAACAAATACTATTTTGATTCATTTACATGTTAACTGTAGCTCATGTATTATATTTTTTATCTTTTCATCACAGGACAGTATGGAATTGGTCGACCATTTTACTTCCCCTTCCTGCCCTGTTATTGGCTCAACAGTGTGGCTCCAGCTTCAGGTAAGCTTTTTTAGCTTAAGCTTACTTATCATTTTCCCTATTCACTTACTGTGCATAAAAAAACATTTATGTTGAAACTGATACGTATAATTATTTCTAAAATAAAGAGGACCTAGACTGTTAAGAGTTTATCCAGTAACAATCTCAGCCCCAAGTCAGCTTTAAAATCCTTTCTTTTTTCTCTAAAGGCGACAGCAAACCTGAGTTGGGTAAAAAAGGCTTTGATAACCTGCCAAACAAAGAGCAACTAGAGCACCAGAAAAAAGAGGAGGAGGAAAACCAGGATCAGGAGAAACCCAAGACTCTGGAGGAGGCAGCCTCGTGTGAACACCAGGATCAGCGTGAGAGGCTGGAGAAGGAGGCTGAGGCAGAGGAGAACCAGAAAGACGGTATAATAGTTACATATTGGTTCTTGTTGTTCCGTATAACTCTTTCATCAGATTACTTTTACAATGTAACTTCCTGGAAGAGCTGCACATCATATTATACCACAGGGTACAATAGATCAACACAGTTCTATCATGATTTTATTATAACACATTACAGCTGCATTTGATTATCTATCAACATCCCTGCTTCTTTCTGATACCTGAAGAACAAATTACAGCACAATTCCACAAATATAATTAATTACATATCTTATTAATTATTTTGATGTAATATTTCTCCAAGCAAACACTTGATCTCCATTCAGGACTGAGGTCATCTCTCTATTTGCTCTCCCCAATCAAATTCATTGTGTGGGAACTCAATGTCCTTGTGTGTGTTTGCACTTGCTGGCATATGTAAACACACCTACTGCTAGCTTCTCAGTTTCATGCTCAGTTAATAAGTGACGGAAACTGTTTTCTTTACGCTGTGTGGCATTCCAATCCCCTGATCTCATATGCGTCTTGCCTCTTTCATACACATTTAGGAAACAAAATTACACTTCTGTTACTTTCTGAAAAGATATAGAAATGTCATAATGTTGATATGATTGTCACTTTATGCCTTTCTGTTGCTTTGTTTACTTGAAAGACGTGGCCGCCGTTGTGGATTACTCAAACAGCCCAGAGGCAGTATTCACTCCTAGTCCAGACAAATTAGTAACATACATGTGGTTGTCTTTGCTGTATGCAGGTCAGCCATTCTTTGAAGCAGAGCCAGCTGACCTGGTGAAGGGAGTTTGTATCCAGGGCCTGGTCAAGGTGTTCGGAAGTAGCTCCAGGCCGGCCGTGGATGGCCTTAGCATCAGCTTTTATGAGAGCCAGATTACTGCCTTTCTGGGCCACAATGGGGCTGGGAAGACCACCACCATGTATGTCACACAGATGCTGTACATGCAAGCACACTCACACACAACACCCATATGCTATTTGCTTAAGATGTAGAAAATAGTCTAAGACTGTCTGCAATTGACTTTTGCCGTGTCGTTATGTAGCTGGGGGACACCATGTTTGACTCCACTTATTTCTCCACTTATTCTCTCTCTCTCTCTCTCTCTCTCTCTTTCTCCCAGGTCCATCTTGACCGGTATGTTCCCTCCCACCTCAGGGACAGCCACTGTCTATGGCAAGGACATCCGCACAGACATGGACACCATCCGTCTCTCTCTGGGAATGTGCCCTCAACACAACATCCTCTTTCAGCAGTATGTAACTCTCCTCACACTTAGGATTTAGGATTCAAATAGTTATCATAAATAAGTGGTTCTGGCAAATTGTATTTTATATTGTATCACAATAGTACAGCCATCCAGTGTGATGCTTGCAGTGTAGCGTGTACAATTTTATAGTTATAACTGGATTATTGCCCCCCCCTCTTTCTCTTGTTCTCCATCAGTATGACTGTAGCGGAGCATATCCTCTTCTACTCGCTGTTGAAAGGCCGTCCAATAGCGGAGGCCGAGGAGGAGGTGGAGAACATGCTGCAGGATCTGGGTCTTCCCCACAAGAGGGATGAACTGACCCAGAACCTCTCAGGTCTGCCTGGATGCTTCTTCATCCAAATTATGTTTTTTTAATAGATGGTCCACTCCTAGTATGCAGGTGTACAAATGTATTAATGCTCACTACTATGCAAACCACACACGCGTGCACGCACACACACACACACACAGACACACACGCACACACACTGATATGTGCACCGTCAGTACTTTATGATGTTCTAATCCAGGGGGCATGCAGAGGAAGTTATCAGTTGCCTTGGCGTTTGTTGGTGGGACTAAGGTGGTGATCCTGGATGAGCCCACTTCAGGGGTGGACCCCTACTCCAGACGCTCCATTTGGGACCTGCTGCTCAAATACCGTGCAGGTAACAGTGATCCCTGCTGGCTAGAACAGGGTATAGAGCCCTAATGTCATGGTACTGTGGAGGTTTTCTGCATTAGTCCCTCAGGTAGACAGATAAAATTTTAAAAAAAGTAATATCAACAGCAAATAACGGTTTCAGTTGTTCCTTAGCCAACCTTTACTGTCCTATATTCTGCTCTAATTGTAATCATCATGCACTTAAATGCCTTAAAATGTGTTATGAGCACCGACATGGAATCCATTGGTTAAAAATAGGTAGCAATTTATACTGCTATCTTTAATTTAAAATGTTGTTTATTAATTCTTATTTATATTTTATTTGAATTTGTGTCACATTAAACAATCATTTAACATAATGTTGTATTTGTAATAACTGCCAAACATGTAGTCAGCTTACGAGTCTGTTGGCAGGAAAATATTTCATTGACTATAATTCATTAGATCATAGTGTGCTCAATATTTGTGCCTTCATATTATGAATTAAGTTTCATTATCAGGTTTCCTTGACAACTGCTATTATACATGACTTGAACCTTGCCTATAACACAATTAGAAGAGATCTGAGGGGGAAATGATAATAAACAAAGTAGCAGTGTAGCTTGTCATGCTATATTACATGTAGAGGTTAGATGATGGACAAATCTGACAGGTTTGTCTCGTCAGGCCACAAATAATTCAACCCAAGTCCTGCACAAAACATTGCATCATTGATGCCACTATTGACAACGGGTCTGACACTAAACCTGATACCTAAAGAAATTGTGTAACTTTATGAACCAAAGCTGTTATGTATACAATAATGGGCTCTCTCTGCCTTACATTTCAAAGAACAGATGCTTCCAGTTTAACTATCACAATTACAGTATGTCATATATTCTTGGGCCTACTGAATTTATGATGCAACATTCAGGCCAGCTGTACTGAAATCTCTCACTTCTTCATCGTCCGTCTCTGTCCCATGTTGCAGGGCGCACAGTGATCATGTCCACCCACCACATGGATGAGGCCGACCTGCTGAGTGACAGGGTGGCTATCATCTCTCTGGGCCGCCTCTACTGCTGCGGTTCCCCCATCTTCCTCAAGAACTGTTTTGGCGCTGGCTTCTACCTCACTCTTGTACGACGAATGAAACATGACACTCCAAAGGTGTGAAAATGGAGCCTTGTGTATGTTTGTGTGCATTAGGTTTTAAATGGTACAGAGTGGTAGCTTTAAAAGTTAAATGATACATTGGGTTGAAGGTGAAATTAATATACTGCCTGAATTTAATTCTTTTCTGGCTAGAACAACATATGAAACAGCCAGTTCTGGCTTGAAACCCTGGTAAATAATAAATACATGAATAAATAAACAAGATATTTAACATCAGACTAATACAATGGTTTCACCTTTAAGAGTCCCTCTGTCATTTGTTTGTAAATGAGTCCCTGTGAGACTAAAGGGGAGAGAGATATAAAAAAGGTTATGGTTTCATTTTGTCCCATAGGCCAGCTGTGACTGTACAGAGGACTGCTCCTGTAAATGTTCAAAGTGTTCAAAGTTTAAAGTGAACCAGGAGGAGAGCCAGACCCCAGACAGACAGATGGATGGTAAGGTCACCATTAGTTCCATTATTGTCTGGTGAATTTCAGAGATCAGTGTGCTATGCCAAGTTCATTGTCAATCTCCTTTAAATTATTTTTAGTCTATTCTGCTTCTAAATGAATAATGTAATGGAGCATCTATTTGTCTATTTTGTCCTGTTGATGAATAGCACTTTTGCACTGGATTGTAGCCAGTCTACTTTTTGTACCTGCTGCCAACACACCTACAAACACCCTGTACTTAATGTACTCAGTGAACTACTGTCAGCCCTCTGTAGAGCTGTTAAAGGTCAATTGGATATGCAGTTTTGCCCAACTATATGCTGTAATTTAATTTTTTTCCTCTATTTTTCTTTATTTCCTGCTGTGGTTTTGCACAGTACATTTCTACTTAACATGCCATCCATCAGTTGTCAGATATTCTGTTTTCTTAGCTGTATCTTTTCACTATTATTGTTGGTGCTGCTTACTTTACATTCTCCTGTGCCTCTTTTAGTATGAGAGAGGTAAAGGGCAGGCAAGAATATATTAAATTAAACAAACAAAGCAGTCATGGAAGTTGAAATAAGGCTAAATCATCCTCTACCACTCATTTCCAGGTAACATGGAAAGCATCACAGCCCTGGTCCATCATCACGTGCCGCAGGCTCGTCTCATCGAGGCCATTGGCCAGGAGCTGACCTATCTGCTGCCGAACCGTGACTTCCAGCCAAGGGACTATGCTAGCCTGTTCAGGGAGCTGGAGGAAACCCTGGTGGACATCGGCCTCAGCAGCTTTGGTGTGTCCGACACATCGCTGGAGGAGGTGAGTGGAAATAACAAACAAAATGGTAGCAGTTGTAGGTATCATAGGACTGCTTGTATTTAATAACTACATAGTTAGCAGTTGTGATTTATTAGGAAAATCAAAAAAGTAATTTACGTTTACAAATTTACATTGAAGTCCCAGGACTTAAAATAATTTCACAATCCGTCAAACTGACAGTGACTGCCCCCTGAATACGAAAGATTCTTAGTTATTGAAGCACAAATGATAGTTTCATTTTCAGTGCTAAACAGCAATTTGATAGCAAGTAAAAAAGAAAGCAAGGAGCGTTTTATTGAGGCAATCTGTCATACAGTCACTCCCTGACTTTCACCTTCACAGTGGCTCTGTTTCATAAGGTTTTGTAATCAAGAGCATCTGTTAATCTTCCCGACAATAAAACAAGCTATTTCCTTGTAGATCTTCCTAAAGGTCACTGCTGATGGGAATGCAACCAACAGGAAATGTATACAAGGTAAAAAAATAAAAAACAGCCCAAAAGATTTTGTAGCGCTTTCCTTTAACTTCTTTTTTTCGTCCTGTTGATTTATTGTGTCTGAATGTGTAGTTGTGTCTCTTGTAGGCCTCTTTTAACCATCTACCCCTCATCACATGCACTCCATCCTTTGTATCCCATTCTCTAACTCTCTCAGACAAGAAATCATTGCAACAGATCTCTCGAACTAATCTCTGTGGATTCAACAGAGTGGCAGTTGATATGGAACCACCAAAAGGTGACACTGGCTTTTAGCTTACAGCTCTGGACAAAAGCTGCTGTTGTGGGAAAAACATATCAATTTCTGTAATTTAAGAGAGTATACAGTCTATTATGTGTTGTAAGGTTGATGAAACCTATTCAAGCTTTCTTTGTTGATTAAAAAGAATATGTGAAGGTCAACTGAGAAATGAACAGAATAGTTCAACATTATGGGTTAGAGTTAGATGAGAAGATTGATACCACTCTGATGTATGTACAGTAAATATGAAGCCGGTTAGCTGCCAGCTTCTGGCTGGTAGCTAACGCTTTCCTAAGAATAAAGACTGGAAACAGTACCTTCCTGTCAGGACCCAAGATTAACAGCTAGCCTGGCTCTGTCCAAAGGGACCAAAATCTACCAACACCTCTAAAGCTCACTAGTTAACACGTTATACCTCACCTCGACAAAACTCCAGGAAGTTACTGTTACCGGCCAGAAAATGCTCTGGCACAGAATCCCTGTAAAACCACAACTTGTCGTTTCTACACTTTTTGTATGGATTAAACAAATGAGATATAACAAAATTAGTGAGCTTTAGAGATGAGAGGTTATTTTTTAATTTTTTAAATTTATTTATTTTTTACCTTTGGACAAAGCCAGGCTAGCTGTTTTCTCCTGTTTCCAGTCTTTGTGCTAAGCTAAGCTAACTGGCTGCTCGCAGTAGCTTCGTATTTACCGTACAGACACAAGAGTGGTATCAATCTTTCCATCTAACTCTCAGCAAGAAAGCCAATGAAGGTATTTCCTGAATGTCAAACTATTATTTTAAACATTCTTCAATCCATTCCTGAAAACATATTTTGGTGAAAGTGTTTTTCCTGACAACACTGTAATGCAGAGAGCTTTGGCTTGAGCATTTCGACATGTGACCAACTGATTCATCATAAGTATATATTTCGACCCAGAGCTCTCCCTGGCACACCAGTAACGTGTTAAGTTGACAAACTACATCCCTAAGGCTAGCGGAGCACTGCTGGTAAATGCTTTATGATCACTGTTCACAGAAGACTAAACATGCTTGGCTTGCTGGCTGGCCTCTTTAATCTAGCATTTCCACTGCATGTGCAAGTCAGACTGTGCAACTTGACTTGATCCTTATATTCCAGAGACAGATGGGGCTTTGCACACCAATGGCCAGGGCCCGTGTGATGTCCCAGAAGGCAGTGCAGGGAGGGGATCCTACCAGGTCAGAGGCCTGTGTCTGACCATCAAACAGTTCTTCGCTCTGCTGATCAAGAGGTTGCACCACGCGACACGCTCCTACAAAGACTTCTTCGCCCAGGTAACCTTGCTGTAATTTATCAAACCATAATAAGTGCTGTCAGTATATGTATCTTAATAGCATTTTATGTTTTAAGTGGTGCTACAGTAATAGTGTATGGTATTTTGTAGAAGATTTTTTGTTTTGTTTTGTTTGAAAACTGGCTACAGTGAATCATAAGAGGTTCTTGTCTCAATTATATTGTTATATTCAGTTTGGCTGTCTGAATTAGAGTTGAATTTATGTACCAGGGCCTTGATCTTCATTTTGTCTGGTCTTTGGTAGATTGTGCTGCCAGCCAGTTTTGTTTTCCTGGCACTGACATTCACTCTGATCGTTCCACCTTTTGGAGAGTATCCAAGTCTGACTCTCACTCCCTGGATGTATGGGAGACAGTACACCTTCTTCAGGTTGGTCACCTAGCACTATTTAGCTGTTATGAGGAGGCTTACCAATTTAATGATATCAATACAATACTTATAATTGAATTTGGCTAAAATAGGTAAAATGTCTCTAAATAAATTTTCTGATTTTGGCATAGTAATGTATATTTTATATTTTGTCCATTGCAGTAATGAGCGTCCTATGGATGCTCAGATGAGATACTTTGGTGAAGTGTTGTTGAACAAGCCTGGCTTTGGGACTCGCTGCATGGTGGATGAACCACTGGAGTGAGTCACCTTCACAGATTTAGATCATATTTGTCCCAATGTGCTGTTTTGTTTTCACTACATTGGTCAGTTTCTCCCACTGGTAGAGATTTCCCATGTAACAACATCACCACGGAGTGGGAGATGCCCCTGGTTAACCCTGTCCTGATAGATATGCTGGCTGGCCCAGAATGGAACTCGCTCAGACCGTCTCCAGACTGTCAATGCAGCACACCCAGGAAGCTCACCATGCTCCCTGTGTGTCCTGCGGGAGCTGGAGGCCTGCCACCACCACAGGTACGTAGTTGGGTCACTAATACTAACTCACACACACACACAGACACACACACACACACACACACACACACACACACTCCACTGGTGCTGGTGAGGGTCTCATATTAAATGTACACTGTGTGTCATTTTGTGCAGAGGATCCAGTCAACAGGAGATGTTCTCATGGACCTAACAGGCAGGAACATCTCTGACTACCTGGTGAAGACCTACCCCAGCCTCATCAGAACCAGGTATAAGATCCTTCGCACCAGTTCAAAAGGAAGAACTTACTTGTCCAAAAAGCAAAAACTGAATGCAAACAGAGATGAAATGCATTAAGTTACTTTACCTAATAGCATCAATTTACTATAGATTCTCTCCTGTACATTGATCTAAACTTTTATGTTTACACAAGAACTGTATTGAAATGTATTGTAGTTGCATAAAAGAGAAAAATTGTAATTCTATTACATCATAGATTTATACAAGATGTGTACATGTAATACATTTTTTTATTATACTGTTAACGTAAAAGTACAAACTGTTAATTTTAGTTGAGATATTAAAATCTTGTGAGCATATTTGTGGTGTTTAAGTATATGTTTTTAAAAGTTTAAATGTTTATCTCTTCCCAGCTTGAAGAGCAAATATTGGGTGAACGAACAAAGGTAATTTCAAATTTGTATCCACCTGCTTCATTGTCAGATAACAGTTATGTCCTAAAAGGGCTATGTTATATGCATTTTGAAGTATATTACATGGAAGGATGTAGTGGTGCAGTTCTCCCTCCAGTGGTTGTAATGGTGTGGTACAGCTTTGGGCTGCAGTAGCTGGAATATCAAAGCATTGTAGATGTCAGCAGGGTTTTTCTCTGTGGTGTCCAGGTATGGAGGTATATCAGTGGGAGGACAGCTTCCTGTTTTAGTGTTGCAGCCAAAGACCATCCAGGATGTAGCAGCACAGCTGGGACGACTGCTCAATGTTACTGGGGTATGACTTTAAAACTCAATATTTTGTGTGTGCTTATGTTTGTGTGCACTATTATCTTTGTTTCTGTTTAGTCATCACATTGCTCTTTGCTGATGTCTTTTGTAATGGGGCCTTGAATTTTTGGTTGCAGGGCAAACACTCTAAACAAACGCTGAAGGACATAGGGACGTTCCTCAGGTACATGGAGACTCAAAACAATGTCAAGGTCAGTCCAATAAAGCCTCAGCAGTCAGATGAAACTTCCCTCATTGTATAACACAATGTAATAGACTGTACATAATTTTCTCTCAAACCAAGTAAATGCTATAGTTTATAGATGACACGTCTATATTATCAACATTATAAATCAGCGGCACTTAAAGTATGTTTTTCATTCACTGTCTTTCCACAGGTGTGGTACAACAATAAGGGCTGGCATGCCATGGTTTCTTTCATGAACGTGGCCAACAACGCCATCCTCCGCGCAAACCTGCCCAAAGGAGCTAACCTGGACGAATATGGAATCACTACCATCAACCATCCTCTGAACCTCACCAAAGAACAGCTCTCGGAGATCACTGTGTGAGTGACCAATGGCTGGACATGTATCCAATTACATTTCCAAACTTTCCAAACTTTTCTAGGTCTTTGCAATGAAAAGTAAGGACTTCATAAGAAGTAGAACCAGGGTGTGATACTTGTGTAGTAACAGTTTTTAGCGATCCGGTCTCAAAGAAAAGATTTGTTACGTAAGAAATAAGCAATTTTTAAGTGACATTAGCTCCTGAAAACTCCTATCCGGCTTCTTACACTTATGTTTGATTTGGTCAACTTTAAGGGAAAGAAAATCTTCCTTTTAGATTATCTTACCCTGGTAGATAACATCAATTTGTATATTGTATATTTTAGCTGATCGTTTTCCTCTGTCCTTTCCCAAGCCTGAACACCTCAGTGGATGCAGTGGTGGCCATCTGTGTCATCTTTGCCATGTCCTTCGTTCCAGCCAGCTTCGTCCTCTATTTAATCCAGGAGAGGGTCACCCAGGCCAAGCACCTGCAGTTTGTCAGTGGTGTCAGCCCATTGGTCTACTGGATGGCCAACTTTCTCTGGGACATGGTACAGTGACCCTGTTACCTTATGTGTACCAATGCCTGGCAAATGTCAGGAACAGTCAAGAGCATGTAATAATGATGTTTATAAGAACAACCAGGGTAAAGACAAATGTCAATAGTTTTTCTTCTCTTTGCTCATGAAATAACTTTGTAGATGCTAGTATCTACTGTAAGTGTGTTCCTTCTCCTTCTCCAGGTGAATTACTCCATCAGTGCAGCGATGATGGTGGAAATTTTCATCTTTTTTGATAAAAAGTGCTACACCTCACCAACCAACCTCCACCCACTTATTGCCCTGCTTATGCTTTATGGGTAGGTTTTTGTCTTTTTCAAGCTCTTTTGTCTAGACTTCTTTTTAACAACAAAGTGTGTCAAATGGAGGCCAAACAAAAGAGCTAAATCAAAACAGCCCTGCTACACTTTGACTGTGTGAAAATGTTTATTATTACTTTTGAATTGACACTGCCAGTAACAGTAATATATATATATATATATATAGTAATATTTTGTGCCAACATTCAGAATTCAGAACACCAGATAGTTGTTACAGTCCTGTGAGTCAAGTTTACTCCACAGCCCACGCTAGCTAATGACACACCCAGCAGAGTGCCTGTGACAGTCAAAATATCAATGGAATATATTCTATAAAATATATAATTTTATGGTGCACATGAAAACTCATCAATTTATATACATATGTATATATTACATTTGCATCCTGTGGTTTTACTGTAGTGCTTCATATCCTCATTTAGCAAGATTTTCATTAGCATTTTTAGCCTTGTTGCTTCTATCTTCCATGCATCTTCCAGTGCCAATAGTAGACTTCTTACTGCTGTAGTCCATGCTTTTTCAGACTTGACTGATACATTTCAACTTCTCATTTTGTATCTTTTGCATCAGTGTAGAGATGAGTTGAGGCTGCCAATCTCTTATAATGTATATTTTTTTATGGTAATTATACTGTCTCCAAACTAAAGTGGGTATGATTTATTAATGTTAACATTTAGCACTGTTGATAGTCTATAAAATACAGGTGGTAAATACCTAATCCAAAAATACACCCATTTCCATGTCTCAGCTCTTTCAGCATCTCCTCTTGGTGGATTTAAAAACTGTGTGCCTAATAGTATATCATTGGTGTCATTGGTATGGTGTTAACTGATGCCTTTTTTGATCTCTCTCTTTCTGTCGTAGCTGGTCTGTGACACCCATGATGTACCCCATGTCCTTCATATTCAGTGTCCCCAGCACAGCCTACGTCTCTTTGTCATGTATCAACCTCTTCATTGGCATCAACAGCAGTGCCATCACCTTCATCCTGGACCTTTTTGAGGGCACCACAGTAAGACCACAGGGCTAGTCTCTGTAAATTCCATCTCCCATGCATCTTCCATATCACCCCAATTTGTGTTTGTTGGATTTCTGTCTAGGCCCTGTACAAGCTCAACCAGCTGTTAAAGACCGTGCTGCTCATCTTCCCACATTACTGCCTGGGCAGAGGCCTCATAGACATGGCCATGAACCAGGCTGTGACTGATATCTACGCTCGCTTTGGTAATTACAAAACACACACATACTCATATCCCTCATAGCCCACAAAGCAAATACTTGTAGCATCAAGTATAGTAGTGTCTTATGTTTATGTATTTTCCCAGGTGAGGACTACAGTCCAGACCCCTATAACTGGGACTTTATTGGGAAGAACCTATTCTGCATGGCTATTGAGGGATTCGTCTATTTCATCCTTAACATTCTCTTCCAGTATCGCTTCTTCCTGGATCACTGGTAAGTGTAGTAGAGCTTGAAATAGGAAACCGAATTTGCCAGATCTACTTTAGTAATTGCCCTTTGGAAATTACAATGTGTGTAATAAAATGTAGGGTTGCTGTAACATTATTTTTCCAGATACAACAATCTAAAATGTGATGTGACTGGTGCATAGATTGACTAAAAGTTGATTTGCTGAGTAGCTAATTTTTCCATTGCAGGATATCAAATTGCCCAAAGCCTCCTATTTTGGATGAAGATGTTGATGTGGCAGAAGAAAGAGAGCGAATTTGTAACAGTGGAAAAACAAATGACATTTTACGCATACGAGACTTGTCCAAGGTGAGACATTTTTCTTTTCAAAATATGATCATGGACAATGGACAAAATGCTCAAATTGATGTTCAAAAAAAAGTTCAAACTCAAAAATCTACTTCCGTCTTTGCGCTTCTTTTGTTCTTGTCTTGCCTTGCCAGACGTACCCAGGAACAATCATCCCTGCAGTGGACCGAATCTGTGTTGGAGTATCACCTGGAGAGGTTTGTGTAGTTAAACCGATTTACTCCACATGGAAAACATTCTGGTCACTTTAATTGTTCATCTATCATGTTTTATCTCCTGATCCTCTGCAGTGCTTTGGTCTCCTGGGGGTGAATGGAGCAGGGAAGACCACAACGTTTAAGATGTTGACTGGAGACATTGATGTCACCTCAGGAGAGGCCACAGTCGCTGGTCACAGGTTAGTAATATATTGTTTTTACAATTAATAAGGAATCTGATATAAATTTGAGGCTTGTGATCAGCATTCTTACTGTTTACCCCAAGTGTTTTTACTGTAAATCTTCAGCATTTTGACCAACATCCTGGATGTCCACCAGAACATGGGATACTGCCCACAGTTTGATGCCATAGATGAGCTGCTGACAGGTAGAGAACATCTACACCTCTACGCCCGCCTCCGTGGAGTTCCAGAGTCTGAGATCAGCAGGGTGAGATGCAGCTTTTGCCGGGAAATAAATAATTTTAAACTGGACTTGACAGTTGTAAGCAGCACTATAAAATGATGTGTATCTTATGTAGTATATAGTATATATATAATATATTATAGTAATATAATATATATTGTGTCTAAAATTAACACAATCCCCAAGCCTAGCTTATTAACCCCCCTGTCAATTGAGCACCTCTTTTGGAAGCTATAGTAAAAAAATGAAGAAGAATGAAAAAGTGACATTTTTATTTCAATTGCGAGTAGAATACACATCAAACACACATGTGCAGTAGCACATCCTTTCACTGTAAGCACTGAGGAAAAATTAGCCAGTCCGATAAAGAGAGGAGCGTAGTGGGGTATTAAGGCAGCAATATAATTTCAGTAATGCCAAAATAGAACCACAGTCGAAAACATCACTACATACAAATGCTTGGCAAGCTTGTTCCTTCGTTTACCAAATACAAAGTTCTTTGGACAGACAGTGGAGATGTTTTCTCACAAGACACCACAAACATAATGTAATACTGTTAGAGTTAGAAGCCCTGCACATATTGAAACTACAAAGTGTATAAGGTGTCATTTCAATGTATAAACCTGCCGCATTTTGTTCCTGTATCAAGCATACAGCTTTACTTTACTGAAGTTTGACTGAATTGTAACATTTCACTTTCATGTGCACTTGTCCTCCTCATGCACAGGTTGCAGAGTGGGCCATCCAGAAGCTGGGTCTGTCAGAGGATGCAGGCCGAAGTGCTGGGACCTACAGTGGAGGTAACAAGAGGAAACTCTCCACAGCCATTGCCATGATAGGCTGCCCTGCGCTGGTGCTGCTGGTGAGGCCAACACTAATGACAGTGCTTGGTTTGGATTAGAGGTTTAGGATGGGGATCGCAGTTATATGAGCGTATGTGTGTGTATGTTAATGTGTTTGTTGTTACTATTACTATACATTAGGATGAGCCCACTACAGGTATGGACCCCCTCTCCAGACGCTTCCTGTGGAATTCCATCATGAGTGTTATTCAGGACCGACGAGCTGTCGTCCTCACCTCACACAGGTAAACTATCTGCCGTGGGTGTACATGCATGCATACTTATGAGCACAGACTTTAATTCTAATTTTGCCATCTGTCTTTACAGTATGGAGGAATGTGAGGCGCTGTGTACCCGTTTAGCAATTATGGTTAATGGCTCCTTTAAGTGTTTGGGAACCATTCAGCATCTCAAATACAAGTTAGTCATTTTACTTCATACCACATCATGTCACATTTCAGAATGTCTCCAAACATTCATACAATGATTACAAAATCCAATTAGCATTCTACGAAATTGCATATTGATTTCACTTTGAATTACATCAATATGAACATAGGTTTGGTGATGGCTATGTGGTGACCATGAAGATCAGGGCAGCTAAGCCTGGTTGTGCACCAGACCTGAACCCTGCCGAAGCATTCATGGAGAACACCTTCCCAGGCTGCATCCAGAGAGAGAAACACTACAACACTCTACAGTACAAGATCTCCTCCTCCTCCCTGGCTAGGATCTTTCAAATGGTCCTGGCTAACAAAGACAAGCTCAACATAGAGGACTACTCAGTGTCACAGACCACTCTTGACCAGGTAAATGAGCATAGGAAAACACAACATAATGTATTATGAAATGTGAATTTAACAGGGTTGTACATTTTCTCCTTTCACTTTTCTGTCAGGAGGATCAGATGGCTTGGTTGAGAACCAATCAAATTAGTCAAATTGTGAATAATTTGTTAACTTTTTATTTTTTCCATGCTAGCAGTGTGGCTTTAGGGATTCCAGTGTTGGTCTGATGGTTGGTTGGTCCACCACTTTGGTCCAGACTAAAATATCTCAACAACTATAATTTGGTACATATGTTCATGTCGCCCACAGGATGAATCGTAATCTCCCTAGCCATCATCAGGTCAAATTTTTAAATTGTCCAATACTTTGGTTTATGACCAAAACTAATGACATTTCCATCAGCCTCAGCTGTGCCTTGTGTTAAGTGCTAATTAGCAAATGTTAGCATGCTAACACGCTAAACCAAGACGGTGAACCTGGTAAACATTACACCTGCTAACATCAGCATGTTAGTAATGGCATTGCGAGTATGACAGCATTCTGACGTTAGCATTTAGCTGAAAGCACAACTGTGCAGCCTCACAGAGCTGCTAACATGGCTGTAGACTCTTAGTCTTCTTTATATTTTATATATTGCTATTTGATTTGGTATTTGACTTGATAAATATTGACATCTTTTTCTTTCCTCTTTAGATTTCATATGTCCACCTGACGGTTCAAACAAATCTTGCTACATTATTTTTCATTCTCTCATGTATCACTTCATCATTTACCATTCATGTCCCTGTAGGTTTTTGTGAATTTCGCCAAGCAACAGTCAAGAGAGGATGACACTATTGTGTTGCATCCAAAAGCTGCTGGGGCACAGCGATACGTTGACACCACACACATCAAGTCTTTGAGGAAGTGAACTTGCCTCAATGAGCTCAGCTGGAAGACAGTCTTTGGCTTCCATTTCAGGGGCCGCCGTATTCAAAGACTGTGGCCTATGGATGTGCGTGTGCTTCGGAGGACTGAAAGCTAGTTGGCAGAACCTCCTCTTCAAATGAGACAGAAGATTCTCTATAGTGTCATCATGAAGTCCCGCCCCTAGCCTGGTAGAGACAAGCGACTGGCGCATGATCAGTTTTGGGATACTTAAAACACAGATGATGAACCGGTTGTGTTCTCCAAATTTTGAAGGAGCCTTTGGAATGGGGCAGTCCTTGTTGATCCTTTGTGTGTTAAGTCTTGAAATGCAGTCTGTGAAGGAGGCAGCCCCTTAAATGGGTCAGGACATATGTTATGTTTCACTGATGATTTGACATGTGGCAATACTGAACATGCTCTACTTCGCTTTTCCAGTAAACATGGTTAGTGGGCTTTGGATTTGGAAAGTGTGGAGCATTTATGTGCCTGCTGATGTGTTCCACGTTCTGCTCACCTTGTAGGCCTTGCAAACTAAATGAAACGGAGCTTTAGATTTATGACAAGGACCATGACTTGATTGATGACATGTCAAAAATGTTCAGTATCAGGTGTGAATTGTGAAGAAAGCATAGGTCCTGTGTCCTTTTTGCTTCAGATGCCAAGCAAGATGATGATTTTTTGCCTTCTTTAGATGTGTGAAATAAGCACTCAGAGAAGCATAGTCTTAGCACTTTATTGATGCAGCTTTAATTGAAGCATCACAATTCTTACCAAGATGTTTGGCAATCTGCTAAAAAATAAATCTGCTAGTGCAATACAGCTGATCACTATTATAAAATCCTCTTGCTGCTATGAAATTAATTTTGATATCACGTGATATTTTGATGCCACCAATTTCTTGTTCAATCATTGCGCTTTATCATGTACATGTGCGACTTTGGTAAACTGTCTGCATTCCACCAGCACCTGGTGTCATTAGAGGAAGTTGACACAATGTCACAAAAGTGATGTTTCTGAGGAGCATCATGTCAAATAAAGTTACATTTTTCCTTAAGATGCGGAGCTTTTTTTTTTTTTTGATTTGTTTTACACTAAAATTGCTTGAGATTATGCACATTCACATTTATAGAAAACAGTTTCCAACAATTTAATAAAACCTGAGATTAGACACTAAGGGCTAGAGAAGTAGTTATCACTGACTACCTGATAAGCCCTCTACACATTAATGCCAGAAGTTACACTTCTACAGTACAGTTTCCATTTCTCTGAAGAAAACAATCGGAGAGATACAGTGGAGAAGCTTAATATTAGTGTGATTAAATGTCTGCTTTATTGGCATTCCTCCTGAGAGCTTAAAAGTGATGCTGCACTCTCAAATGGATGCCATGACATTTTAAATTTCAGTCTGTTCATTTGCTTCCACAGGCACTTTATTATGAGCTAGCATATGTTTTATTTCTTTCACTTGAACTGAAAACTGTGTTAGTGCTGTAAGCATTAATCATTGAAAAGAAGTAACACAACCTGTGTGCTAATAAGTCAGTTTGCAGTGAAAACTACTCACTGGTTTGAATAAGGGCTGCTAAAACGCTAACATGCCCTTTTTTTAAACCTTTAGTCAAGTCCTGAAGGAGCCAAATGCCAAACAATCCAATGATTATGTGTAACCAATGTTAACACAGCATAGAGAATATGACGGCAATGAAGATTTATCTAATCTCATTATTAACTTCATATCATAATGCCAAATCATACTCCTAGGCTCATAGGAAGAAACTGAAACCCAATGTTGAAACTGAACAGACAATTCAAATGTTCCCAGCTATTTTTAAATGCTCCAGTATATTGTCATAATATTATTGCTCTCATTCCCACTCCTTTCAGTTCATTCACTGATATAAAAAACTTGCATAGTGCTGGACTCAGTAGCAACAAACTCCTTTGCTTAGTGAAAAACACTTGTAGGGAGTGAATATACACCCATTATATACAATACTTTATGGTTTGATCACTATCAGAGAATCAGGGGGATAATGGCCATCCGGAGGCTGGGATAGTCCTTGAACTCCCTGCTGTAGGCTCTGTGCTTCCCTTTAGCCCAGATGGTCATCTGAATGAACCCCAATAATGTATACAATGCCACTGAAATACAAAACATACAAATATTAGAACATACACATTCTGGTGCAGCTACTGTATGTTATTGGTGAAGTAAGTGGATTTAGGCCAACAAAACATAATGTCCTGTACGTACCAGGCAGACACTGGGTCATGATGGAAAAGCCCACCCAAGCTCCAACCTACAGTATGTGTCAAATATACAGGCAGACAGAGAGTTAAATACACAAGTATATAGGTGATATTCATTGTCATGATACATTAAATGCGTTCTCTTACCTCATATGTGTAATTTGGACAGGATACAAAGAAAAATAGCCATGTGAAGGGGTTCTTAGTCGGCATAGGAAACCTTCTGACCCTGGATCCTGATAAAAATGGTTTTGTGAAAAAAAAATAAATAAATAAATAAATATATATATATATATATTTTATGTAGCAGTTCTCTCAATTATGAAAATATACTGTTTTCATGGTGGATCAACCAAAATAGTGTTAGCATGTAGTACTATGCAAATGATGAAATGGGGACAAGTGAATAGTTTTAGACGGTTTTAGATGGTTTTACTGTATGATTTCACACAAAACAATGGATTGGACAATGTCTTCAAAGCTTGGTGTATTTCTCCTTTAAGTACTATGGAAGAAAACAGAATAAAGCTCAACAACTCACCATCTCCTCTGAGATTATTAAGAGTCAAATGAATGGAGAAGTTGCCCAGTTCACACATCTGGAGCAGAAATAAGCATTTCACACCTTACTGTAATACATACATGTACACTGAATTTGTGTTGCCCCTGAGTGAATACCAGTATGCATACCACAAATATGACTAATGCATAGTTGACTTGTAGTTCTCCATATGCTGTGAAGAGAAATAGGCTGGTGTTGATAAGCTGCAGAAAATAGAGAAAAAACTAAATTGTGTGTCTGTGTGTGTGTGTGTGTGTGTGTGTATGTGTGTGTGTGTGTGTGTGTGTGTGCTGACTTACATGGAGGTGTATAAAGAGGGTGGTTGATATAGTAGGCCAACCAAGCTGAGAAACCCCAGTAATAGGCACAATTCTGAGAGAGGAAACAAACCATACAGATGTATGAATATGTGAAAATGAATTAAAAAAGAAAAAAAGCATTGCATGATGTACAATGAATTTAAATTTAAATGTGTTGTTTACTTTGATTCAGTTTCTATTTTTGAACAGCTAAAACACACAAAATAGAAGATCTATAATTACACCTCTCCTCATCAAGACACTGTGCTCTGAGACTGTTGTAAGCAGCATTCTGTATCAGTAGTAGTCCATAGGCTAAAATCAGTACCACAACAGCTGGTGTGAGACAGGGAAAAAGAGGCCACATATTGTAAAAGAGATGAGCATATTATCAGAGGCTCTTCTTTTCAAGGGTAGCCATGTCCTCACCCTGACTATTGTCCTGAGAGGCATGGTCCCATGGGAGAAACGATGCACAAAGATAGTCTCTATCAACCTCTTCATATAGTGGAAGGTATGACACGTACAGGCTAGTCTGAGAGACAGAGAGGAGGAAGGGATGAGGTCAGAAGTACAAATATGTACATTTAACTGAGGCGCTTACATTCTTGCTGTAGTATGCAACTTCATTACACTTCTTTTGCAGCAAATCTGAGATGAGAAAAGATTAAATTTAAATGATCCCTGTGTGCCAAATTGGGTCACTGCAGCAACCCATTTTTGGGGATTCAGCAGGGAAAGTGCAATATACTGTAAATAATAGAACAAACCAGAATCATACAAACATACACAACTATGCCACACAATATCAAGAAGAACTGTAAATGACTTAGGAGACATCATAGTGTGTAAAAGATTTAAAAACAAACAAAAATGGATGCCATTAGTTAAAACCCCTATTTGTAGGGTTTGAAAATGTCCTTGAGGTACTACAGTAAAACGACAACCCTCAAGGGAGAGTATGTGGATCAATAAGCCAATCATGAAAGAGACTGCCCAAACCATCCTGTCATAGCAGCATAAAATATAGATTTTTTTCAACAACAGTTATATTATCTCATGTCAGCGTAGATGGTACACTGACATGAGATGATGCATTTAGTTCCCAGATTCTAATTTAATTTTACAGAGACTGACATTTACTCCATAATAGGGTGTAATGTAATTCCATATGTAGTGAAGCATAAAATGGCAGTAAAAAGGTCAATGGCAGACTTTAATAAATACTCATAAATTATCAAAGAGTAGTGTGAAATTTTGGGAACTACACTCATACCCTTTCTTACTGAGAGTTACTGAGAGATAAGAAAATGAATTCCACTCTCATGTCTGTACGCTATGAAGCTACAGCCAGCAGCTGGTTAGCTTAGCATAAAGACTCGAAACAGGGGGGAACAGCTAGCCTGGCTCTGTCCAAAGCTAACAAAATCCTTCTACCAGCACCTCTAAAGCTCATGTTACATCTTGTTTGTTCAACGAAGTGTAATAATGACACATTGTGGTTTTATGGGGGTCATGTGCCAGACTGTTTGTTGGCTAGCAAGGCTAGCTCTTTACCCTTGTTTCCAGTCTTTGTGCTAAGCTAAAATTAAGCTAACTGGCTGCTGGCAGCAACTTCATATTTAGGCTACCAACCTTCTCATCTAAGTATTGACAAGAAATTGAACATGCATATTTTCCAAAACATGGATCTATTCCTTTAAACGTGGTTATTTTTCTAGGAAAGGAATTAAACTAACGTCTAAACTTGCTTCATGTCTGCAGGTTAAAACCCTCAGCCTGGCATAACCTGCGCTATAGTTTCTTTTTTCCACTTACTTGACAACAGGATGGGGACTGGAGGTAAAGGCATCTCTGTGTGAGTAAATGTATGGTACTCGAAAATAAAAGAGGAGGTAGGTGAGAAGGGGCCCAATGCACTCTGCCAGAAACACCTGGAAACAAGAGAACAGAAAGAGTTGACACTTTACACTATATCTCTACTGCGGAGCCCGGAGTAATTTGTGCTCTTGACTCTACTATTTTATATTACATTTTTAAAACAATATCACAAAGGCGATATGGAAACAAAAAACGTGTAGGATAGTTATACATGTATAAGTAGGTAGGCAAAAACAGAAATAAAAACAGAGATATCTTGAACTGAATTCAGCCAGATATCCCCAAAATAAAGTGCCCCAATATTATGTCAGCTGACATTAAGTGTATGAAATTGCAGTGCCAGACACCGATTTCTTTTTTTTCAACTTTCTCAGTATTGGTACATCAGTAATCTGTGAGTGTGCTCTTCTTACCATAGTCCAACCTAACTGTGGACCAAGATCTCTGAAGTAGATGGTGGCAGTGGTCCCAACAGGTAGATTCTGTAAGATTTCATCATCTCTGAGTGATTTTTCCTCTGAAAAAGAAGAAGATAAAAAATATTTCTACATTTGAAATTGTGCCATAAAATAATTCTACTATCCAGTGGATCTAGATGATCAAGCTTCCTAGAGTTGAGAGATGCCCATATTGACAGAATTTGCAATAATATCATACATAACGTCATACTGATATTCCTTATAAGTATGTAAATTTAAGCAGTCATGTGCAAAGCATTGTGGCTTAAACTGATGTTTCACAGTGTTTTTAATGAATGTCTGATCAGTTTTTCAGCACACGTTCTCTCTACCTGAAAGCTCATGGGGGCACAGCCACAGATAATATGTTGTACTAATTGGATGACATTTTTAGAATATCCTCAGGGGTAACTGGCCCACATATCTTTTAACCAGAGTCTCTACTCTGTGCTTTTTAGTACAAGATAGCCCTTATAGTCCATTCAAAACAAAAGCCCTGCAACATCATACCTCATGGTAGGTCTTCCTTTATGTACTTTATGTGCTGTATTTGCCTTTACTGTTTTAATTTAGGCTAAAATGAACAGAAAAAGGATGCACATTAAGCAGTCTACCTTTCATAGTGAAAATAAAGGAAGATCAGACAGTGGTTTCCACGGTGATGGTGGCTCTGTACAGATGTGGGGTGCTTTCATTCACCTCCAGAGTGAAGGCCATTGCAAATGTTATTGAAGCTTTGTGCCCATTGCCCATTTGTATTCTACACAGCTTAAAACAACTTTTATGCCCGTTTTTACTCCAGGTTGCCCATCTTATGATGACTACAGCTGCATAGGAACAAGCTCTGTGTTACACATTTACAGCTGCATGTTGCAGAAAAAATATCATTTGTCATAATGGCTTTAGTGGAGCAAAGGATAAACACACCACAGAATACAGACAAGATCTTGGAATCATGATTCTAAATATGCATACCTACTTAGCCTTAATTACATTATGGGACTATAACAGAGAACAGCATCATATTTACACCAAATTGATTGTCCTATTCCGGTGAGATAAGTAAAAACCTACTGGCAAAACATAAACTGTCCTCTAAATAGTAGTGAGTGAGCACTCAGCACAGCTGAACACATCCCTTTTTGTTTTTGTACAAAGCTTCAGATACTGGATGACTGGATGGTAAATATAAAGATGCTGTCTGCAGTTTACTGACATTGCCAAACAGTGTTTCTGGGTAATGGAGTCCAATTTTCTTTAAACAGTATTAAACAGTAAATAGTTACCACCCACAGCAATTTGGAGCCACATTGCCTAGTGCAGCTTTAATGTTGAGACACTGAAATATACACATACAGTAAATAATCACAATATGGCTACTTACTGGGATCAAGCTTCAGGGCCTGTCTTGCTGGATACCAGTGAGGATCTGAGCAGATCAAACACACACACACACACACACACACACACACATACAGAGCTGGCATTGCACACACAGATTTTGGCCTCAGGCCCAATAATAATTGATCACAATGGAATAACGTTGAGCTCTGCTGCTCTGATGGATGCTGATGGCCTCAGGCTTGGCAAACATTTGGTACCATTTCTGACCAGACACACACTGATGGCAGAACCACTGCAGGCTTCAGAGGGGCAAAGAAAAAAATGTTTTTAGCAGGACATCTGTCTGGGGAAGTTGTGTGATATGATGTACTGTAAGATGATTCACTCAAAAGCATAGAACGTTTATTAATCATCATTTTTGTCACCTTGTGGGGTGCAGGCGGTGCTTGAGGTTAGGTTGACATGTTGACTTTGTGTATTACCAGTTGCCCCCCCCCCCAAATTCAAGTTTTAGTTTACAGTAAATGTGCAATAAGAGCTACAAACAATAACAGTACAATATCAATTCAAATTGATATCTTGGATATTGAGCTAAGTTTAAAAATCCTGCAGGTTTTGTACAAGTGGACCAGAGTACTATACACGACACTGTACAATATATTATACAACCAATAAACAAGATGAAAGCTCAGGCTCACCAATCTCATTGATTTAAAAATGTATATGAACACTCACATGATTTGTGAAAAAGGCTCTTGATGTCTCCTATTGTTGAGTAGGGCTCCACCTGAATGGAATACAAACACAAAGTATGTAACCTTGTTGGATTATCAGTGAAGAGGGTGACAGTGCCTCTGTGTCATTCTAGTGGAGATAGCAAAGATTCTGATGATACCAAATATGTCAGGCTGAATTTGGGGGAAATATGTCTAAAATGATGCAGAATACTGGCCATTTGATGGGACGGTGCAGCCAAAAAAACATGGAATCTTGTGTTTGAATATTTCACTCAGTGTAAATATAATATAGTTTTAATGAAGAGTTGGAACAAGCTGATACAGAATATATATGGTCAGACTGTGGAAGAAGATTATTTTTCCAACTTTAAGACTACCTTAGGGGAAACAAAAGACTAAAACGGTAGTCATGGCAATATGTCAGCATACCTTATCTAAAAAACAAAGCTGCTCTTTGGTCTTGGCATCCAGGATCTTCACCTGAAGAAAGCACAAGATGTACCACTTTTATAAAGCACAAGACCCGGGTAGTAAGATTCACACACACATTTAAAAGATTACAATTACATCACTTCTACATGCCACCTTAGCAACAAAACCACAGGCAGTAAAAGCTGGACCTACATTCACATCCCTCTCAGAATAAACTGTAAAGATGTGCCTTTCCGTTATCAGAAGACTGGAAGTATATCATAGGCTGTGAGTTTGATAAGAGTCAACTCGATATGTATCTCTCTCACAGAATATTTCTATACACCTCTGTTGATTTATGTAATCAAGTTTTCTCATACAGTAAGCCCCCTAGCACTTTATCTTTGTCAATACTGCCTCTATATGTTAGCTTCTTTAAAACACAGAACATTCATGATATTGACACTAATATTACAATAAATATCTATCAAATTTGCTGCTTTAGAACATGCATGGTTTGATGTTACCTGGTCTACATTTATCTACATATTGGTTGTTCTTTAGGCCATTCCTGGCTTTATCCTTTACAAATTCAAAATCAAATCACAGCCCCTTTGAATAAAATATGGACAATTGGAAAGAACACTGATGCCTGCATGAAACACTCAACACAAAATGCTTCTGAGTGGCCCTACTGCCAAGAGTGTCCAGTCAAATACAGTATTCTCAATCTGAACAATGAGGCTGGATGAGTCTGCTAGGCAAAAAGGACTCGTGTTGTCCTGCTGCTCTCTTGCACACATCTTTTTCATCTTAATTAGACCATGTCAGTGGTGATGTACAGCATATGCAAGGAGGATGGTGGGTGGCGGCCCACAATTTGCCCTGAAAGCACTCCATACTGTGCTGCTCAGCAGAGCTGTCCTAGCTAAATTGGTTCCCTTACTGGACAGTGTAATAACCCGCTAATGGATACCTAAAGATTTGCTGAGTGCACAGTCGAGAAAGAGAGAATGGGAACGGGAGAGAGAGAGCTCTATACATATACCATCTGCTGTTTGCATTGCAAAAAACACAAGTTTGGTAAGTCATTTAATCTTGAGTCCAGACTTATTTTACAATATTTTAGTCATTAATTCTCACCTCCACCTTCATCAATCAATTACATCTTCAAACAAGAAATTGGGTTTGCATTCCTCATCAAACAAATGACACTATCCTGGAGTTCTTGAAACCAACAAAACCTTTCATATTTTCACAAAAAAACAAAAACCCTGCAATACACGTCACAATTCTAGATATAAAATAGGAGTATTTCATCTTGTCACTCTTTGCAGTGTTTATTCATGCTTTGCAGGATCTGAGCGCAGGGCATGCTGACGTCTCAGGAAAGGGCATCCTGGGAGATGGGTTTGTTTTGCTTTCCATCTGCTAACCTTCCCAACTGCATTCTAGGGGCACATGTTGATGCATTTGCGTGTTCACGAAGAGCATCAAGGGTGTCATTAGGGCTGTGCGTTGTAAAATGGTGTGCACTCGGTTGTGCTGTGCCCTTGTAAATCTGATTATCAGACGCCCCTGTCCTCTCGTGGGAATACAGGGCACTGCTGACAGCACAGGTCATACAGAACATGTGCGTCCGTGCTTGAGAGGGCTTTGTCTATGTGTGGGGGAATTGAAGTGGTTTTTCAAATGAACATTTATTATTTATATGCAAAATGTATTTTTTTTAAAAACTCTGAGTTTGACCTCAGAGGTGATCTGGTTTGTTCTTTTCACTATATCTTGCTTTAATAATCTAAGTAATGGATGCCAACTGAAGACGTCTCTTAGCTGTAATAGCTCCTCTTAATGTGAAAGCTGATGAATGTAATGGCTGATCTTGAACCACAGGATCATTACTTCAAACACTGAGCATGATAGTATTGAAGCTGATTAGCTGCATGTGGCTGCCCAGCGTATGCCATTGTCCTATTTGCTTTCACCCTCACTCAAACTGGACAGCATTTCTCTTTCAATCAAGGAAAGTAATCAACTAAGCACTCAGCTGAGTCTTTGCATGCTGCCAATCTGCCTTACGTTTTCCACAAGCATCTGTCCCTGTACACTCTTAGAAAAAAAGGTTGTACTTTTTATCATTTATCACCACTAATACTAGTGCTAATACTAATAGTATGGACACCGGCATGTCCAGACTTTTTTGACACACATCGGAACAGCATTAATTTACCATTTCTGTCTCCATTACTCATATCTACTTTAATTATTAACATTACAGTATCTTACAGTACTTACATTTCTATAAACCTTTCATTTAAAAGATAAATAGACCTACCAATCACAACACAACAGAGTGGCACCATACAGATGTAATATAAACCTTCCATACGAGAGTTAAATGTGAAGATCGATACTCCATTCAATATGAAGCTACACCCAGCAGCCGGTTAGCTTAGCTTTGCACAAAGACTGGAAACTGGGGGAAACAGCTAGCCTGGCTCTGTCTGAAGGTGAAATCTGCCTACCAGCATCTCTGAAACAGGAAGTTACTGTGTCTGGCCAAAAAATAGTCTGACACACAACCCTCTCATTTGTACACTTTGGTTTTTGTACAGATTAAACAAACAAGATATAACATGTTAATCAGTGAGCTTTAGAGGTGCTGGTAGAAAGATTGTGTTAGCTTTGGACGGAGCCAGGCTAGCTGTTTCCCCCTGTTTCCAGTCTTTATGCTAAGCTAACCAACTGCTGGCTGTAGCTTCATGAGAGTGTTATCAATTTTCTCGTCTAACTCTCAATTTTCTCATCTAAACTTACGACATCAGGCTTGAGAAACGTATATCTTTCTTATAATCCATCTAAATATTTGCTCGTTTGGCTTGCAGCCTTTATGTAACATTTACTGGGAGCAGGGCACACATCCCAGAGCATGTTGTAAATTAGCTTGAGTTCATAGGCCCGCTGCACTTAGAGCAAATTACTTGTCTACGTCTTCATTAGTACTCGTTGGGCCTTGTGAGACAAGACCGAAGGCAAGAGAAAAATCATGAAAAGGGCTCCAGCTCAATTTTTACTCTGACACAGAAACTTGGATTTTATAAACTCAGCTGACACTTAACTTTTTGGAATTCAGCAAGCCATAATTCTGTCTCTCTAACGTATCTTAAGGCTGCTGAGCAGAATAATCGCTCTAACATTAGACTGTTATTCATCTTAAAAGTAATGATTTTAGCTCTATAAGTAGCCCTCCGTGTGTTGTCTTCTAATGTCTGATGAAATGAGCGTCAACATGTGGTAGTTTGTTAGATTGACAGATATTCACTAAGATGCTTGCCCCCCAAAAATTCATCCTGTTTTTACAGTAAATGATGCTCCAAGCTAGATTCCTGAGTTTACCTGGCAGAACTGAATTTGCAAAATAAAAAAGTTTCTGAAGATGTTTCCAAGAATCTAAATCATTTAAAAAATGAAGAAGAAGAGATTATTAATTCAACTGTATTAAGGATTTCCCAAATTCTGCTTAATCTCTATTAAATATTGCTCATAGTGAGTCTCTTGTTGAAGTGAGGCCTTGTGAAACACAATAAACCAAAACTTTAAATCCTCTATCAGAAAGTGGCAAAAGTTTCAGTTAATTCAAATGAATTCTGTGGCACTTAGCTTAATGCTGTACATTTAGACTTACCTCAAAGAAGGTGGTCCGACTCATGGTGGTGGATTATTATTATGTCTTCAGTGTGAAAAAAATGACCTTAAGCATCAATATAAGCAAACACAACACACACTCATTCCTCACACACATACAGTAGTTCCTCTCCTTTCGAGGACAATCCTTGGACTGACCCCTTATTCTTCCCAGCCTCCTTTTCTCCCTCTCTCTCTCTCTCTCTCTCTCCCTCTCTCATACACACACTATCACTCTCTCTCTCTCTTCTCTGAGGTAGTGCTGGGACACAGAATCACTAGAGGCACTCCAGAAACCCTGCACATGCTCTCCTTCCTGCTCTTCTGTCCTGCTGCTTCCTCCTGCTTTCCCCTCTATCTCTTTTTTTTTTCTGGTTGCCAAAGTATCTTTGGAGAAAAGCACTTGGCAGAGTCCAACTTGGCTCATGTAAGCAGATACCCACCTGAGACTGAGACAGCTGAACTGTACAAGAATGTAAGAGAATACCAAAGATAATAAAATACACAAGACGACGAAGATGATGAAACTTTATAATCTCTTTAAGAACTAGGAATCTTTAGCAATACTACGCCAAATAAAACAGTGCACAAACACAAGTATAGCAAATGGATTCCATATTTAAAGCCACATATGAAAATGTTAAAAATACCAAACATATGAAAGATATTAAAAATATCATTCTATTAATGTATTTCACCAAATGTCAGTAAAAGACATTTGACAAATGACATGAACCACCTTCGTCTGCAGCTGCAGTGCTTAGCTGTGTGAGCAGAAGATGAACCCATCAGGGCTGGACTGAGCACCAAAATATCCCACACAAGTGGTAGAACTGCTGGGGATGAAACTGTACCCAACATATCCAAAAGTGACATGTATAGTTTGTTTAAGCATGCTTGAAGTTTAAGTTGCAGTATGTCGTTTACAAAAGAAGGTAAGAAATTGTTGAAATTGTGAACTGTACTGTAATGACACAGACATCTGTTTTAATTTTCTTATATTAACAAGACTAAACGACTAAAATTATCTGCGGTGTTCATGAAAAAGTGCTCTGTAAATTTAACTGACCATTAGAGTTTGATAATCCTGTCAGGTGGGTCAGCAAAAAACCTTATAATCTGGGGACTTTGAATATCCACTGCAAGTTTGATTGAAATTTGCCTTTTAGCTTTTGAGACACATTGTTGTGTGCTGTGAACCCTATACCAGTGTTCCTCAGTGCTTTATTGTTCCATACATGTATTTTTAAGAACCAGGTCTTTCTAGCACACCCATACACTGTATTTTGAGAGTTTCTAGTTTATGGTTTCTTATAAACTGTCTTTGTAAAAAATGAGTGCAATGGGAGAAAGCCTGCTGGTGTTTATGTAACTCAGGGTGGATAACATCACATACTTTCTCATTCCAGAGATGTGCCTCTGTGCTGGTTTTATTTCTACTGTATGCTCATGTGTAGCACGTTGCTATTTTTACCTTGAAAGCGAGCATTTATTGATAGATTGTGTGGGTCTTGTTTTTTTTAGCAGGTTTAACAGTATAATGAATGCTATAGCAGCAAGTGGTTTGTATCCAGAAGCTTATTATTCTTGCTCCTTGATGCAAAATGTATGACTACTTCAGTTTTTCACTTGTGCTGAATGAAAGAAGAGGTGAGAACTATAGCCTGTAAATGCACTTTAGATGGTTACATAACTGAAGCTGTTCAATATGAACACAAAACATAGAGACTACAGTACATCTGCCGTCGCCTCTATCTGCATTTCAGTGCATTTAACTAAAGAAAGGCACCAGTTTTATTAGCTTAATGAGCATCTGGAACTTACCTGAAGGCTCCCTAAAACATTAATTGTGCAGCGTGGCAAAGTGGGGTTTTTGATACGTGTATCACACAAACATAGTTTGTGTATACACAGCTAGAACAAGGCTGAACCTGTTTTGACAGAATATTCATGGTCAAAAGGTTTTATATTAGATGCATTTAGACCTAAGATATGTGTAAACACAAACAAATGACTGAATTATAAATGAATGAAGCTGTTTGATCTAAGAGACAAAGTGCAATCTCCCCTGTCATAACACAGTCACGTTGCATTTTATGCTTTCTTTGCCTGAGCAGTGAGGTTATCTTTTAGCCTGCTTTGCCCTCTAGTCATTCACATGTGCTTGCTCAGCTGTGTTTTTCTCCACTTCCACCTTCAGAAAAATGGATTCAGACAATGAAAATCAAGTTGAGCATGTATTCACTCTGCTGTTGTGCTGCCTGAGGGGATTCAATTTGTGGAGAAAATGTAGCTGGACCAGACCCTGAAGGCCTCAGGCAAATGTAAACCAGGCAGAATTCAGTGAAGAATTAGACAGACAGCAAGGAGACACTGTTGGTGGATGTAAACACTTCAGCATTTGAACAGTCTGTTATTATATATTCTTTGGATGAGACTGTGTGACGTATTTATGTGAGAGAAATGAATGCAGCAATTTTAATCTCCTTATGCAGCCCCACCTAAAAATGACCACACTGAGATTTGAAACTTTCTTTCCGTGGACTCTGTATGAATAAATAATATAATTCTGGAGAGCTTGTAAATCAGACACTGTACCCTTTTAAATGTGTCTTTGAAATAGCATGATAACAGTTAATTGGTACACCTAGAGGAGGTCAAAAGACACATTTTGTTCTACTTAACTGTAGCTTTGTGGTGCTTTAATAAATAGAAAATCCCTTTGAAATTTCAAAGCTAATGTAGCCATTTGGATCCTAAGATAATATCATGCACATACTGTACTTCTTTAATCCTGTTATGCTTCATTGAAATTATTGTGGATCTGTAATGAACAATTGTATTAATCTAAGAAAGTGAAAGAATGGAAGATTTCTTTTAATCCGTTAAGCATTTTGTGGTAGGCTAAAAGGGACTGGGTCATTAATTACCATGAAATCAGCTACTGTGTGTTGACTCTTACAGGACACTCACACCAACTGCTAGAGGAATGTCGATTCTGACTGTCTGGCTATTAATGTTTTTGGTGAGCCCTGACGTTTCTTCTAGCAACACAATCAGGCCAAAATGTTTACTTGTGCGCAAGAAATATAAAAATCTAACGGGCAAACTGTCATAAAATCTGCGGATTCACATTCAGGCTTCCCAGAGGATGAACAATTTCAGACATTCCATGAGCATCCCTTGCATGGCTGGAAACATGAAACAAATACACTGCTTTGACTCATGCATAGAAAAAAGATGCACAGATTTTGTAGGGCAGTGTCAGTTAAATTTATAATGGAGGTTAACTACACATGAGTCTAGTTTAATTAGAGTTTCATTTGTTAGTTAGTTAGTTACATGATCACATTGTACAAGAAAAAAAATACAATTTTGGTGATGTTTCACCTATAACTCTTCCTCCATATGGGATGACACTGTCCTCTGCTGGTCAGTATGGCCAGTACCTCTGATTATTATCTACTACTTTATGCTTCAAACTTTTAGTAATGGCAGTTGCCTTCTATGATCAAAAGTTTGAGACTGCATCACAGCCAGGGCGTGTCGCCTGCTGGTCTGCAGGGTCATTATTGACTTTTCCATCAGTGTGCATCACCCTCTAACCTCTGAGGATGCCAGCTCATTGTAGTTTGGGGACTTTTTTTTTAACTTGAAGTTGTTGGTCTTCTAAATGAGCAACCCACAGTCTGGTGTCGTGATGTGGAGTTTAGATGGAAAGGGGCTGCAGGCTATAGCTAAATGCAATCGGCGCACTGCAGGGTAAGGGGGTGTGATGGTGGCTGGCAGGATGTCTCCTTCCACTTTCCCTGCAGAGATCTGAGGCTGTGGGCCTGTGCAGGAGGACTCTGTATGTACATATAATACATACATATCTCTTTTATTGGTAGCCTCTGTGTTTCATGTTAAAGTGGTGGAGACACTGTTGTGATGCTGGAGAAAATTGAAGAAAATGCACTATGTATGAGACATGTGTGTGCATTGATGTTTGCATACAAGATATGACAGTGTGGGCACTTTCAAGTGTTTTTCATTTATTGCTTAAGGGTCCACGAAGGCACTTCTCTAATTTCCAAGCATACAAGGGGTGCAACTGCACCATGGAGACATCCATTTAGGGACTGTATAAAAATTATTGGGTTGGTGAGTGGGGTGAACTTTGTTAAGGCTTATTGATGTTTTCTTTGAACCCTCCTCTTGAGCACCCTCCCACAACATCAAAATAATTTAACAGGGCTAAATTGGTACAACTTGTTTAATCCTGTACCCCAATTTAAACCTTAATATCTTAATGGAACTTCTAATGTGCGTCACCAATGCACACATTAATAAAACAACACTGAAACAGTACAGACACAGAACTGTTGTTATCTGCATATGGCAAATTCCATCTTTATGAACGATGGCGCAAGTGAAAGTTATCATTTTGATGTAACTATTTATGTAACTATTGAATACATTGCAAAGGAAGGCTGGAAAAAATATGGCAGTTGCCTGATATATAACAGTCTGCTTTGCATTAAAACTGGTGCACGCTTAAAGTCATTTATTTATTAATTTTATAGTCCAACAATTACCGTGTTCAACCTCTCCACACTGCAGTGTGCCTGCTGCAAAATGCAATCTATAAACTAATCTACAACATAGAGACTATATGTTAGTCTAATATGGTCTACTGCACATTATTTGATCGTGTTCTCCAGTACAAATGTTTTTTCTCCAGTAGGGGGAGATAGTGACCTAGCACTAGGCGCTACAGTTCTTCAGAGAGCTTTTCAATTCTGATTGATCATCTTTCACAGATTCTGGTTTGTGTTGAGGTATCTAGCTCACGAGGGAGCCTGTTTAGATGGAGTAAAGTGAACTGTCTGAAGTTATGCAGCAGGTGAAAGCGAATTCTATCAGATTTGTTGTGTGTTGTGAAGAAACTTCATTATTACTTTGGAGAATTTCCACTTTGACTGCAGTGAATTTAAAGGAGACTAATTAATACATTTTATCGTTACACAAACTACAAGTGAATAATACCGAAACTGTTAATGGTAAAAAAAAAAAAAATAAGCCCATGGAGAATAATGCATGATGAATTAAATATAACCATTATGTGTTGTTTAATTAATTTTTTTTAATCTGTAGTACTCACTAATGGTTTTGTTAGAAGGGATGTGGCATCAATATTTGTATATATGCATTACAGTTAAGTATGAATTGCAAATATTGTACTCTTGACTCCATTAATACATAGTAGTAATGTAGTAATACATAGATACTGAGGTAAATGAAAAAAGGTAAGTCATCACTTATGTATGGACAAAGAATTTCTATCACCAAATGAGTTTGGGTTATAAATAAAACTGAATGTAAGTAGAAGGATTATAAGTATTGATTTCTTTCCACAGCATAGCGAGATACTTCTGTTTCGAATTTTTTTCTCTCACACTTCATCAGTGAAGAACCACAGTGAAGTGCACGGATACAACAAAAGTAGTACAATTTTAGTACAAAATTACACTAATTCACCTTCCAAGCAAAAACAACCTTTCATTTTAATTCTAAAAAAAAAACCTAATGGGTTGTTAAAAGGAAATAATGAAAATTCTGGGAAATGACCTTAATCAAAATCCATTTGCAGGGAAAATAGCAGACTGCCAGGTAAGTCATTCACCACAATACAATGTCAGATTGATTGATTTTTGTTCAGGCTGCAGAACATATCGCTGATGAAAATGATTGAAGTACCCTGAGCCAACACCATCTAACTCAGACTAAATCAATTCCATATTAGCCAAAAAGTGGCAGAAAACATAAGTACTGCATCTTGTAGAGTACAATTTAAAACCTAAATGGTCATTTATAAAATTGGTGATATTTTGCACCTATAACGTCTAGTATTACTCCTACTGATAATAATAACCAAACTTTAATGCAGCACTTCTGAAAAGAGTTTGCTTACATAATCATCTCTTGGCCTCATCTACAGTAGGATTTTGCCATGAGTAAACAATAGAGGCTGCGACAATAGTGTCTGTTGCTAACAACACTGAAGTCTGCATCACAACAAAGATGAAGTAAATGTTTCGGCACATTAACTGCAGATATGAGGCTCTCATAAGGAGGGATGTCATCGCTGCTTTTTGTTGCCTTGTCAGTGCTACAGGGAAAAGATATTACCATTGCTGCGGAAGAGATCCCAAGTAATCAGTCAACATATTACGATGTGTCACTGCAACCTCACACATCATTGTTTTCATTAGTTTTACTCACGTTATTTCGTCTTCATTGTCCAGACAGATGGTAAAGCAGTCAGTTGCAGTGGCAGCCATTATAAAAGTTTTATTGCAGCCCCCAGACTATGGCAACAACCTCCAGCTTAACTCCCCCACCACTGGCATCCTCAAACCGAGCTAGAAAGCCCATCTTTATCCTTTGGCATCTGATTTTTTTAAGATCATGTGGTTTTGTCTGTGATTTGAATGTGGCCTTGTGTTTTTGCTTAGACACACACAACCTTAGCCACCAAGTGTTGCTTAATAGTGTACTTCATGACGAATTGAACTTGAATTTTTGACACTGCAGCAGATCCTTTCTTGAGTATTATTAACACAAAGGTCTCAAGTAGTTACCAGACCCTTTAACAGTAATTTTGTTGGCTGTAAATCTAGTAGCAGGTGTGACATCTACTAAAGGGTTCAGTTTATGGCTGTATTCAGACCAAATCAGGCGCTGTGGCGAAAAGGCCAGTCCTCCCATTCATTTGAATGTGGGTAGTGCGTTTAGGCTGAGGCGGTGGGGACCGCATGTGGTGCTGAAAAAAAGGGGGTACCGCAGCGGCCCTGCAGCTAAAAGTTGAAACAGAATCAACTTTTGGAGAAATGCAACCGACATCACACTGCGGTGGCCAATCACACCAGCGATCAGAAGACGCCCAGGTGGAGAAGAACTTTGTTTACCATGTAGCATTGTAGCGTTAGCTGTTTACCAAGCAACTGTGAAGATGGAAGAGAGACTGATCAATCGCTGTGATGACTATACATCAGCTGTGCACCCGACAGCCTTTGTTCCTCTTTGTACCCCAGAATCATCACTTTTGAATTTGGAAAGAAATGTCTCAATTTACTGATTGCCTTCTGTTCATTTTAACTGACTAATGAATTTGACTTGACGATAAAATGGAGCTACAATGGCTACATCCAGGGCTGTAGCTTGGATTTTAAAAATACTGAGGTTGCGAGTCATTCCCCCACCCCCAAACATCTCACCATTTTTTATTATTTGGATTATTTATACATTATTTATTTGGTTAGCTGTTCAACTGTATTATTCAAATAGAATATTTGCACATTCCTCCAGAACAACAGCTTACCACCTAAAGCTAAAAGACCTGTCTCGAAACATTGTCTGTTTTACCTATACTTAGTACAAGATTACTTCCAGGATTTCTTTTCAGGGAGTTTCAGTTTTATTTCCCAATACAAAGATATCAATATCTTCTCTAAGCTCTTGCCAAGAAAAATCGTTTGGTGGAGTAGTACTGACTCCTTTGTTTATTTACATAGCCTTGATTTACTTGAAACAATGTGTGCTTGAGAACCAATCCAATCATATCATCTTTAACACGTTTATAATATTTTGACAGTAGGGACCAGAAGAGGAGAGACACAAGAGACAAAAATCGGGCACTTAGGTTGTTGTCTTTTCCAGTACTGTATGTGAGTCTGGAGGCCAGTCAAGTGACTGTATCAGTGCAAGTACAGCACTTCATGTCCAACAGCAGCTACAGCAGCATTATCTGCACTTCTTCACAAATGTATCCTTCAAAATCCCATTTCAGTAAAGGTGTATAAATAATATTTTTACAAAGTGACCACAATACATCTGTGTGGGTTTGATAGGGTTGCCGGTCGATACAATGACTCAGTGATTACCTGGCCGAGTGCAGTGAATTCTGACTTTACTTTCAAAACTCACATTCTAACCTGTCCTCTGTTTTGGGAATGAAAAAGCCTCTACACGCTGGACTTTTAACATTTTATTAAGCATTTTCAAATGCTGTGCTACAGGTGAAGTGTTGGTGTTGCTAAGCATTTCACTACCAAAGCTACAAAGCTACATTTTCAAACCAAAAAAAGCAAATGACAAAGCTGTATTATCTTGCCAGTATTGTGAAGTACTATCACTTTCATGGATCTCTGGTGTAATTTTAACTTGCTAACTTGCCTGACTGTGGTTTGTGGTCTGTCTGACTTTATATCAGTTTATAAGCCAAGACAACTACCAGGAATTTGTAGACATAGCATTTCCTTAATCACCTTTACAGACTAAAGTTATGGATTCATGTCTGCCATTTATCATATTACATTGTCAACATGATTAAGGTACCTACAGCAAGAGAGTTATTGTTTTTAAGCCATTGTGAGCAGACCTGAGGTCAGTACGTTACAGTAGTTGAGTCTACTCTTTGCAGATGCATGCTACATGTTAATCTGAAGGGGGAAAACAATAGCTCTGACCTTGTGGTGCAGTGGCACGATGAGGTTTTAGTCATTTTCCTTATCTGCAGCTTAGAACAGATCTGAGTCAATAATAATAAACCTATCATTCCAGCATGCCCTGCCTGTGACTGTGAGCTCACCTTTCAGTTCTCCTTGAACCAATAACTGCAACCTATGCTGGTTTAGTATGTAAACATTGAAAAGTAGCGCACTTTAGATATAATACAGGAAATATTTGTGATGGAAAAAATGACTCATTCTCTAAGAGTGAAAGAAGATGAGTTTAACAGAAAATGGGAAAAATGGATTAGGTTTAGGAATAAAGACACCAGCATTGAATAATTTTATTGACAATAATGTGACTTATGGTTTAAAGGTTTTAATAAGAAAATAGTACTGTAAGCTGCATTACTAGTTGTAATCTGTAGCCTCCTCTTTGCAGTTGTATGTTTCATTGTTATGTTTTTTGTTTTACTTATGTACATGTATATAATGGCAATAAAGACTAAAGTGATAAAAAAAAGAAAAGAAAAGTAGCGCACCAAGAGTTAAATTGGTTTTGTTTTGTTGTTGTTGTTTTTCTTTTATTTCAATAAATGATTAAAGATTTGTTTTCCAATGGTAACTTGCATCAGTTACTGAAATAACCAAGATGAGACATAGATTTACAGAAATCATTAGACCATTATACTGTAGATTCTGATAAGTCTGTGTCTGATGAGGACAGTTTTTTCCTATATGCATTATAAGCGACTGTAATGGGCCTCCTAGCCACCAGGGGGCCCTGTGTGGTGGTGTTTTGTTTTTTTAGGGGCATTTGCTTTTTAAGGTAAAATCTCAACTCTATTTTGTACTTTATTTGTTAATTAAAGTATGCCTATTCATTCAATGACTGGGGTCCTTGAGGCTGTAGCCAGAGGGGTGGTGGTGGTGGTTTGGGTTTTGGGGGGGCCCCAGTGTAAGATGTTGCTGTATGAGTGCTTGTGTAATTGTATTCCCACACCAATTATAGTAACAGCTGCATAACATAAAAAAGGAAGTATGTATTTGACATCATACCTGCCACAACAATCGTAACATTGTTAACATTATTGCTTGATCTACCATACCAAACGATGTATCCCTCCGGTCCTAAGACATGCAGGATAGCTGAGTTTCTAATTTGTTCATATAAATGTGTGTTGTCTGTCTACATGTGTCAGACTGCCGATCGCTCCAGGCTTTTACCCCGCTTCTCGCAACGTGAGCAGAGACAGGCAATCTTACCCATTATCCTGTTGAGGATGAGTGGGTTAGACTGAAAATATATAGATGAATGAATCAATGGCTCGGTATAGTAACACACTCGAAATGATGACCAGTAAAGTATAGCTAACTGTAGACACTCTGAAGTGGAAGAGAAAGAAAAAAAGAAACCAGATTTAGAAAATCTCTGCAGTACACTCATTACTCAAATACATATTCTTTCAGTCACTACAGCATTTTTCACTGTTAACAACAGAAACATCCAACCAAATGCTTTAGATGCTCAGTGGGGCTTTGGGATAAAATCAAATCCAAGACCTTAACCTATGGGCTTACTGTGCATGTTAGCAGGCAATGAGATGTTGCACTCCTCTGACTGCCTTGTTAACTAAGAGCCACCTGGGAGAAAATCTAGGTGTTAAACAGCAAGAAAAGACCGTCAAGTCAAAATGAGGAAATAGAAATGACCTTCTGGGCAGTAACCAGCAGTGTGTGGTAAAGGTCAGACTAAGAGGAGCAGGAAAGTGGAACAGCTAAGACAGACATGGGAAAGTGAAAGCCACTGACGCAGGACGCACCCACGTAGAAAGCAGAAACCGAAAACCATGAATTTTGTCAAACAAAGAGAGAGGTAACAGATAGCTGAGAGAAAGTGACAAGCCACCCATGGAAGCAGCCAGGTTTGAAAAGAGTGAAGCACATGTGAAGGCAGAGAGGCAGCTAGAGACATCAGATAAGAACCAGAAGAAACAAGAGCACCTTAATGGATAACTTTAGAATTCTATTAGAGGAGAAACACAATGAAGCTGAAGGGATAAGAGACAGGACAAGGACAAAGTATTCGAAGAAAAAGACAAACTACAGATAAAAATCAATAATTGTGCGCAGAGGAAATTAAAGTAGGGAGTAAAACACAACCAAGAGACAATTGAAGGAAAAAGTGGGTGAATTAAAAATAGCAAATGTTGAAGTTGGTGAAAATATAAAAATGTTGCCTTCACATTTCTCACTAGAGATTTTTCAACTTCAGACGTCTTTTGCATTATTGCTTGATGCTAACTGCTAATTATTTAGTCCAAATACTCTGTGAAAACAAAGCCTCCCAGAAATAAAGTCAGCTACTGGAATAAACAAAGAAAGCACAGAATAAATTGATCTAGTAATGATAATACTTATTTTTATTATTATGATTTTTAAGGGCCCCAGTGTGTTTTGAGCTGTAATCCTAAAGTCCACAAAGAGTGCCACATGGTGATACTTTGTCAAGAACCTGCCACCTGCATGTGTACAGGTGCTGTCTGAACAGCTGGCTCCCTCTGTGACCTCACAATAGTGATGTAGTGCCGCCACCCCATATAAAGGGCAGATGATGTTACTTGGCACCAGAAAACTTTAAAAGGGATGTGGGAGAAGCAGGTCGACAGGCAGGAGCATGCAAAAAAAGTGGCATTTAATAACAAAAAGATTACTAAAACAGAGACAAGAAATGGAACCTGGGAAATTCAACAAAGCTAAATTAAGAACAAAAACCTTGAAAGCCGCAGCCTCACAGCAAGCTGCCAACTGCTTTCCTCCCCCTACTCCAATGAATGGCATTTTACCTTGTCAGTCTCACCTTACTGGAACCTACCACCTTCCAGGGTAAGTATATGGTGAGCTAATTGATAAGTTATCGAATAACTGAAACATTGGATTGCATTCAATAATTAAGCAGACACAAAAATACTGTTAATGTTGGAGAACAGGGCCTAGTGAAAATGGAGAAAGGCAACCTTTTCACGGGTGGTCTTTATTCAGCTGTGACATGGCTGCTGCTGTGATAAACAAATGTCATTGCTGTAGCAATTTTACCATACTGAGTAAGTTTTATTCAGTTTACACTCCTTTAAGGCTACTGTACAGCATGTGGGCTTTATCTTCTTTTCTTCAACAGAACAAAACATGCAAGTATCCCAGCCAACAGGGGCGAGTCAAGTGCTCCCAAAATCAGATATACTAGAATCTTTTCAAACACAAATACTACTGGTATTGCAGATCCTGTATCTGTAATCAGAGAAAAAACGTTTTTTTTTTGTTTCTGCAAAGCATGAGCAGAAGTGGCAGCCTACTTACCCACAATATTGAGGATATCACCCCCCTGAGTTGTTAGCTACACAATTGTAAATTTATCTTTTCCTCTTCCTCACTCGTGCATTTTTTTAACAATGTTTAACATCCATTATCCTGTTTGATTTGCAGTGGAAAGTCCACCACACACGAAATAGTCCTGCACAAAAAAACCACAACGTGTCGTTTTAACACTTTTGTTACACTTTTGTGATTTTGTTACCTTTGGACAGTGCCAGGCTAGCTGTTTCCCCCGTTTCCAGGCTTTATGCAAAGATAAGCTCACTGCTGGCTGGCCTTAGCTTCATATTTAATGTGTTGAGCTTCTCATGTAGCTAACACTCGGCAAGAGAGTGAATAAGTGTATTTTCAAAAATGTCAATCTATTCCTTTAACTTTTAACATTTGTTTTCTTTGAGTTTTGACTTTCAATGACAGGACTTGGCTTGCAGACATAGAACTGGACCTGAGTGATCCATTTATCTTGTAGTTGGTCAAGTTAACAAAAGTTACTCATTGTTCTCCATCCATTATCTATACCGCTTATCCTTAGAGGGTCGCCGGGAGCCAATCCCAGCTGACAGTGGGCAAGAGGCGGGGTACTCCCAATCATTGTGGGAGAATCTCAGGTCCAAAGAAGAAAGTACAGGAAAAAAGATACGTATGCAGAGCCATAATATGAACGTGTTCATTTTGGCATGCAGAAGGCATAAATCACCAATTTCTCTTTGGACACTGGAGCACGTCAGAATGAAAAGAAAGGGATGTGTGCAATGGATAAACTAAGTTCAGATTGTAGGGTCACCCAAACCTTTATCATGTCTTTGATTTTCAAGACCATTTTACACCACTGGCTCACACAGTAAGCTTCTGTGGGTTTAGAGACTTTTGTGTTCTTTATGAGCAAGTCTTCATAGCAACGTGATATTGCTTCTCCATAAGCTCCCTTGAGGAGCTCATGTTTGTAATCCCTTTGCTGAAATCTGAAATGCATATCCAATGGCTGTTCGTCAGTCTTCCCCCGAATCACATATCCCCCTGGTGCCTTTTGAAATTGTCCAAGAGGACGTTTCGGATCAGGCTGGAGGGGATGAAAGCACCTTGAACTGGATGATGGTTTCTATAGGCTGAAGTAAGAAAATCATCATCTGAATCTTTTCTATATTTTGATTTTAAAAAGTTGATTTCTGATTTTATGAATTTAAGGCTGACTTTTTGAATGTACTTTTTATACTCTTTTTCCACGGTCCCCACTGTGTTTTTGGGTGTATTTGGTGATTTGTTTTTATGATTGTATGATATTGTTGTTATGGAGAAATTCATCCTTATCTTTCATTTACAATAAATGTTTCAGCACTGTCCAGCCCCTCTTGTGGTCATTGTTTTTATTTATTTGTTTTTCATGAGCATCATATCCTGAGGCATTAAATGCATACTTCTGACCAAAAGTTTAATAGAAATGCATACATGAATAAAACAAATCTTGATACTGTGGTAGTGTTGTTTCCACTAATAATGGGTCAGCCTGGTGGATTTAAAAAACTGCACCAGTGGTTTTGCATGTTTTGGCCCATTAACTACAAATTGCTTATACTTTACATTTCTGTCAACCTTTTTCCAAAGCATACACAAAAAATATCACCCCCACCCCCCCACCCCCCAAACAAAATAAATAAAATTGCTTTAGATAGGCAATCCATCACAATAAACAACTTACTGCCTTTGTTTTCGGGTAAAAGTTAAGTTATAGAAATGTGATAATGCAGATGTAAACTGAGACTTTCATCCCAGGAGTGCACTGCACTGCAACCCTTTCAAATGCTAGAAATGACCAAAGTTACATGATCCTGTTTTGCAACAGCGTACAGTTTGCACTTGATTTTCTGACAGCATAACGCATTGCTGCACCACATCTGACACCTGCTGTATCTGCTCTTGGACATCTGAGCATTCTTGAATGGTAGCTACGCACAACTGCAGCATCACACAAAAATAAGGTGTGTATTGTAATGGATTGCCTGTTCTAACCGAATTTCAAGTTTCCTTGTGCACTGAAATAAACAGAAAGCAATGGCTGCCTGGACAGTATTTAATTAATTTTAGGGCCAACAATGAGGAAAACTCCAACCATTATGGTTTCACTATAAGGTACTCTTTGCAGGCATCACTAAACTACCATGACAGTCCATTGTCAAGTAATGGAATGAGAGATGCATTGTGATTTTCAATGGATTTGGTTGAAAGAACAGTCTATTAATAGTTGTTTGCTCTTTCTATGGCCGAGCCTCATAGATACTTGTAGCTGCGCCATGGAATAAAGCTTTTTTGATGCAAAGTTGCTCCTGCAACTCTTGCAGTTCTGTAACTGCCTGCGCATGATGCCGAGTTCTTTGTTGTTTTTCTTCTGCTGCTCATTTGATCTCTGTTGTTGCATTAAAATCGTTTCCCTGGCGCCCTCATTATAAACTTCAAAAATACTTTTGATTGAAGAAGAAAAAAAAAAGCCAGCAGATGAACTATCCACAGCACTTTGTGAACATGCATAAGACTGCTCTTAAGATTGCTTTGGATTTCATCACACTTTCCCCAAAAAGTCTACATGCAATTAAGGCACTATTATATCTTTGGAAAATCCATAAATCTTGCTTGGAGTATGCTTACTGCACTTTAGCTACAAAAATGCTTGGGGGTGTTGACCGACAGGAGTGCTTTATGAGTTCTGCTGAGCTCAGGAGAATGCCAACACGGACATTTAAAAAGTGATGCTCAACCAGACAGCACTGATTAGCATGCTAATAGTTAGCCCTTCCCACTGCATCTCAACATTTTAGCTGAAGCTAGTCACACACACCAGTCTAAAGGCTAATCTGGGCATCTGATTTATGTTGCTTGAGTGCTTGTCAGCACTGTTACTCCTCTGGGTTTGACAGTAAGAGCTCTCCTTATAATAGCCTGAGGCTGTTCCATGCCTGGGGGGGATTGATTCAACACTGCTGTCCCTAGCCATGACACAAAAAATGTCCACACATTTAGACTCATCCATAGTTTATTCAGCAAGCTGCTAGCTCACAGCAGAGGCACACTGTTTCTAGCAGATGAAAGGACAATGATATCTCTGTGGGATGTAGGAGTTCATCATACTAGGCTCTTGTACTTGACACACTGTCAAAGTGTTTGACACTCGTCTTCCGGTCAGGATATGGTTATGAATATTAAACCCATCAGATTGGTGCAGGAGCGGCTTTCAGTGAAGGCAATATGTAGGAAATAGCATCATTGCTAGAACAGTTGGCTTGAAATAATAGGACATACTACCTCTACTGCATTTCATCAATAAGATATGATATTCTTGTGTTATCATATTAACAATGGACCTCATCACTACTTGTATAACTATGTATAAGGAGTTGCTCATAGTGATGAACACACAGAAAAATATCAACCCTCTCTGCAGCTCCCCTCAGCTCTGCGGAGCTCACTGTTTTCGTTTTCCAGCCCGCAACTTTCCTGCTTTGGTTCACAGCTCTCTAATAACTCACTGTACACTAGCTGCCCAGCACCAAACAGCAGCCAGACACAGTTAGCAACTAGCTGGTGAACACAGTGAAGCATTTAGCAGCCAAAGAGAAATTTCCTTCAGGAGTTATTAGGGATCAAACATAGTGCTAAAAGAAGTAAGATGTTAAAAATGTAAGCACCACCCATCAAACATTCAGGGAACCCCAAAACAGTTCATGTTTCAGAAAGCATTTTTAGGTCTGCTCTCAAGTTTTAAATATGATTATGAAATACTTCAATAATTTAAACTTTATGAGCTGTGATGTCTCATCAAACCAAAATCCTCTCAACATTATTCCAGCAATAAAGAGAGTTTGACAGTAAAGGTGACCTGAAGGCTATTGTTCTCCCTGTGAAGATTAAAGCTTTATGTATATAGGATGGAGGTGACCTAGCCTGGGGCTAAATGATCTGTGTGAGTCCCAAAAGTGATTGTTATCCAGCAGTGAGAGGAACCTGGCGTTGAACTATCATTTCACATGAATTTTCAAACAGAGCCACTAAGCAGAGTAGCAGCTAACATGGGACCTACGAATGAACACTCTTCCCTGGTGTTTTTAAGCATTAATTCCTGCACTACTTTAATGAGAAAGGTGAAGTGAGAAATGCTGCCGCGACCAATCTGCCATTCTGCTTGGAGTTGCTGCCGACAGGGAATGGAGCATTCTGAATCCATAATGATACAACACTCTGCTGTGGCGTGCCATTATAACTGTATCCTTTTTCATGTCTTATCGCCAACAGAACTAGCCTGCTGTTCTCACGCAGCTGTTGTATGTGAGTGTCTGTCAGAGAGACTGTAAGCACAGCGGTGTGCTATAAGTTCAATCAGTTCTTTACTTTTTCATGCACACCAGCCCCTGAGGATTGTCAGAAGTGGGGAAGCAGGAGGCAAAGACAAAGCGTAGCCTAAAGGCAAAGCCAAGCCTGCCTCCGAAAAGAACGATGGAAAAAAGCTATGTATGTATTTTTCTCCTGCTCCTAGCATATAGTGTGGATAGTCTGGGCATGGCATGGGTGATTTATTAGCTTGGAAGACAAGAGGCTGGTTCTTTGAAGACCATGACTGTGATCTAGCAACTCCTGAGGCCTCTGAATAAATCTACATGCCTTGCTTTGTTGTTTTGTCTTAAATTAAAGGTGTCTGTTCGATGACCAACATTGCTAAACCTTGACATCCATGATACTCATTTAAATAATCTCTTCAGCACAATGTTGAGTTGATTTACTAATAGCACTTCAAAATTTGACACCGTTTCTGTGGTGTGATTTATTTTCTTCCAGCCAGATCAACTGTATCAGTGCTATCAGATTTATTTTCCAGTACTGGCAGCGTCTAAGTTTTTGATTTGAGTGTGTAATTTACGTTAGCAGGGGGAATGATGAGATGAAATTTGAGTTGCACGCCTCAACACCTGATGTGCATAAAAACACAAGAATACCTCCACCCCCACCCCCCGCTTCTCTGCATATGTTTCTGTCTCTTTCCAAGTCTAGGCTGTTGGAGCATGATAAGGAGGCGTAAACCAGGAGATTAATGATTTTCCTCCATCACGCATGTTCCCTGTCTTTTATGGTTGACCCTTAAAAATGTCACTGCAGCCCAAGAATCTCTCAGTCATTTCACTCCACAGCATATAGATTATCTTGTGGAGAGAAGTCTTGCTTCCTCACCGTGCTCCATAATGATCTGGGAGAAGTGGATTCCCATTGAGGGAAGCGGGTGGCACTTTCAGATAACACACACGCTGACTCGACTGACTGTTCGATTTAACCTTGTCCCCTCACCCTTCCTTGCCCCTTGTGCTCACCAGTATCGTTGTGCGATCCTTCCTATAAGTGCTCAATATGTATGATACTGTTGAAGAAAAGAGTAAAATCCAACCCAAGGTTTGCTGTGATGGAAGGGAAGTTTATTCAGTAATCCGGAAAACGGTGAGTCATAGTGTCACAGACCGGGTCTGGAACAGAAGACTGACCCCGAGCAGAGGGCTGAGGGTCATTTATATAAGGTTAACAAAGAGTGGTCAGACACTATGTAAATTATGGGTGGTGGTTAACAGACATATGGTACAGGATGCAACAAAAGGAGAGGGGGGTGACATTTCCATATACAATAGGTGAGGAGGAAAGGAAGCCAGGAGACATTAAAACATGAGATGCACACCAGGTAAGAGGAAAAGGGGGGGGGGGGGGTCATACAGTCAATATACAACTGGGGCCTCTACACTAGTAAGAATATTTTTGTATTCTTCCACACTACAAATATATACCACATTGTATTTTTCTTCACCATGTTCTCCTAAATGCCAAATGCATGCTTACAAAATGGATAAAGAAAGAGTAATGGATAGACGGAGGAGGCCAGACTGAGCAGATGGGGGAAAGTGGCTGAGAAATACAAAGATAGAGAGATAATGCAGTGTTTACATCTATAATTTCTTGATAAATGGCCTGGAATGGTATGTGTGTGGGCTCACTAGTTTACTGTCACTGTCCTTTACTTGTGTTAATTAAGACCTTGCTCTGCCTGCAGATACAACACCTTCACTGCACTCCTGAATGTCAATATGAAGTGGTATCCTGGTTAATGCAAGGAGCATACAATGAAAGGAAGGTTCAGTGGAGCTGGATGTAAGGTTGCAGAAGACTCATTCTCTACTGTCTATCACTGTCAAATATACAGTATGTCTGTATTAAGGCCAGTTCAGGCCAAAGATTTGCGATGAGACGAAACTGTTTTAGAACGTTGCAGGGAAAAGTTTCAGCGGCGTGAACTGGCCCATCTCAGCTCGACTCAAACCGACTGATGGCGTCGCCTGTGACTCAGCTTGTCAAATCACCAGCGGCTGGTTTTAGAATGTAAGGCACATCACCTGTTTCAACAGCCAATCAGCTCGTAGAGAAGTTAGCTGGTCATCTCGATCCTCACATCATTTTTTTGTGTTTTCACCGTTTCATCGATACTAGAAATGCAACTGTAGCAAGTAACTCACTATCACTATCCTTATTCATATTTTGAAAGGCTACAAATGCTATTCAGCTACAAAAAAAAAACGCCCGAAAAGGACGGAAGTACAGAGAGTCGTTGCTATGGAAACAATACGCCATCTCGTCTAGTCGCATTGGTGTAAACCGGCTGGTTTCAGAACATTGCAGACCCGGCGCATTGCAAGAAGTTGCAAGTTTCAACTCGTCTCGTCGGGAATCTTTGGTCTGAACCGGGCTTTACTGTTTCATATTTTAAAATGTCACCGACTGTTGCAGTGAGGGACTATCTTTAAGGACTACTGGGCACTTTAACTTTAGCCGACACTCCTACCCATGGCGACTTACAATGAGAGATCAGGTAAGGGGTCAGTTGCTTGCTCAGGGATACTTGCTCATGACACGTCTGTCGATGGACATTGATTGTTGAAAGATTAAACCTGGAACCCTCAGGCTACAGGACAGTCTGTCTACCCACGAGGCTGCTAAATAAATAGGAAATAGAAGCAGAAAAAAGAATAGCATGAGTAAAAGTAACTGAAAAAAGGAGATTTTAGAAGCCTGTAAAATTAGCTTTAAAAAGGATTTATTTTAGAAAGGAGTGTGATTACCTTACCTATAGCTGATAAGGCGGGGTCTTTCAGAGTACTGAGACTTTACAAGATCTCATCAACTTTGGTTTTCAGCCAAGGCTTAACTTGGAAAAGAATGGTACATTTCAACAGCAGCATGCCCTCCCTGCTGATCAGAAGGCACCTATAAAGAGTTTGTAGTACATCACATTGTACACAAATGTATCTGTACCTAAGAGAAATATATTCCAATACTAAAACATATAAACATCTGTAACAAGGGCAATAAGGGACACCAAAATGAATCCTTCCTTACTCTCCTACAACCAAATCACATGCTAGTTGGGATATTACGAGAGCCTTTTTGAGCCATTTATTGAAAAGCTCATTGCTGTATCTCACCCGGCTGCCTTGTTTCCACAGTGGGTGTCGCGTTTCACAAGCCATTTGATTATCATAGAGGTCACAGCAGTCATTTCATTCAGCGATGTTAAACGATCAAACTATATAGCATCGCAATCTTCAAAGGGCTGATAAACCCACTCATATTTCCACATTAGAGTCAGAAACACTTTTACTTACCGAGCACAACGGGCACACAGGCAAATAAACGTGGTTTATTGGTGCCGAATGCTGACACATTGGAGGACACTTATACAACACTGAAACACCGGGTGCAGCACAAAACATAAAAAGCCTCCTATGCAGTGTGGTGTTGTTTAAAAGTAGAGAATGTACTGTAAAGCCAAAGAGCTTTGTCAAAAATCGGTGCATAAAAGATGCCTAAGATGAACAGATTTTGTCAGAGCACATGAAGATCAAAGAAAAATATCAGATTTTAGTTTCCCAAAACCCCAAAAATTGGATCAATTCCACAAGTTTTGAGAGTTCTGATGCTTTCTGGTCTTGTTATTGTCAACAACAGGCAACCAAGGACCTGTCAATGTTGTGTAATTAAAGCTGTGAAAGTGATTTCAGAAAGTCTGCTACTCATCATGGTATGAGTGTATGGGGCTGAAGAAACTTTAGCAGTGGAAGGATGATGCTGCACTGATATATCCACCTGTGATACGACAAAGTATTTATTGATGGATGACACGATGACCTGCTGTAGTTGATGCAAACATCTCCAGGTTTAGAGACGTTCATTTCCTATTTGTTGCAAGATGATTTTTATTAGCCATGCTAGCGGCATGGCTCACTTTATCTGTGGTGCCGCTATGAGGTTGACATTTGTGGTTTTGGGTGAATTAAATGTCTCAACAACTATTGGGTGGATTGCTATGGAATTGTTTGTACTCACATTCATGTCCCCCTCAGGATGAATTGTAATAACTTTGGTGATCCTTTAACTTTTCATCTAGCCCCATGATCAGGTCAAAATTTAAATTTGTCCAATACTTTGGTACTTGCAATATTTATGACATTCCCATCAGCTTTAGCTCTACGTTGTATTTGGTGCTAATTAGCAAATGTTAGCATGCTAACTCCATTAACTAAGATGAACATGGTAAACATTATACCTACTAAAGGTCAGCATGTTAGCATTGTCACCGTAAGCATGTTAGCATGCTGATGTGAGCATTTAGCTTAAAGCATGACTGTGCATAAGTACAGTCTCACAGAGACGCTAACATGACTGTAGATTCTTAGGCCATATTCAGACCAAATCAGGCGTTGTGGCGATTAGCGTAGGGTTGTGTGAGAGAGTCACATACTAACCAGCAATCCCAACTTAAATAGCGATACAACGCCAAGCGACTGCACGGTGATTAACGTCTTTGTACTCCCTCGTGGTAGGGTTGAACAGCTGATGTATAGTCATCATGGCGATCGATCAGTCTCTATTCCATCTTCACGGTTGCTCGGTAAACAGTGGAATGCTACAATGCTACATGGTAAACAAAGTTCTTCTTCATCTGGGTGCGTTCCGGTCTGATCAATGGCTTATGTGATTGGCCACAGCAGTGTGACGTCGGTTGCGTTTCTCCAAAAGTTGATTCTGTTTTAACTTTTGGCTGCAGGGCCGCTGTGTTTTTTCAACAACCCCTGCAGTCCCCACTGCCACAGCCTAAACACACTACCCACATTCAAATGAATGGGAGGACTGGTGTTTTTGCCACAGTGCCTGATTTGGTCTGAATGCAGCCTTGGTCTTGTTTGTTCCTTTTGATACCTGGCAACATCAAGGTGTCTCCACTGCAGCAGCAATAGCAGAGACAGTTTCAGCTACCTAGAACATAAACAGTAAATGTCAGGTTTCGGTGTCAGAATCCAAAAAAAAGAAAAGGTTTCTTTTTAGAGTCACTTTTTTGCACAGAAGTTCTTCAATTAAATAAATTAAAAAAACACATTGTACAAGAGGCAGTTTCTCCAGACAAGCCAGTTTCTCCACAGACAGTAAACTAAAGCACAGGCTAAAGCAGAGAATTCTAAAGGGACTGGTGCTTTAATGAAAAAATGGCATTCCCCCTCCACTTTTTTTCATGTTTTATGCTTGTTGTGCATCAGAATAACTGAGTAAATATTATGTTTATTTCCCACTTGGATGAAAATGGGATTGTTTAATGTCTATGAATAAACTGTGCAGCCATGAACTGCATCTCTGTGGATCTGTTCTCAGTAGCATGTGAAAATAAAATACTCTTCATTAGCTTTTTTTGTAATTTGAACAAATGGGTCCAACACTGTGGCATTTTTCTCTCTCTTCACTCTCACTTTTTCTCATACAGACAAAAACTTGCCATCACTCTCTATCGCAGAGACCCGAAAAGTAATTTGAGAGAATATAGAAAATCAGGAGCTGAAATAGAAGTAGACCAGATAGGGTGAGTAAAAATGTGGCTACACTGATTACAACACTTCATCACAAAATAAGTCCTGGAATGCATTGAAGATCCTAGATTGATGATATAAAGTATACCAGTGCGAGAGACTCGGAGGGAGGATAGTTCCTTTAAGCCAAAGTCTGTGATGATGGCGCCAGGCCCACCTCTCTGTGGTCGATGGATTCATCATTGTCCATCCTCATATAATGTCTCCAGCCTGTCAAGTCTATGATCCACTGATGCTGGTTAGAGGATGGGGGGGGAGTGGATGTCTTGAACCAGGTAGGTGGTCAAAGATTGTTTTTGGAATACCAAAGCTAGCTGTTGGGTACATCGTATGTATAGTGCTGAATGAATCTTTATTCAGCCCTTTCACTTTCTTTCCTCTGACCCAGCATTATGACAATTGGATTAGTTTGTGGCAATGCAGGGACGGAGGGAAAATGAGACAGGGACAGAGGTGAAGGTAAAGAAATGTGAGCCAGTGGAGCCTGTTGTGAAGTGAGGCAGCTTTTAGTGGACAGGCACCGGGAGGGCAATGTTTCTTTATAATAATGTATCCACATGTTGAATACCATGGTGGCTATCAGTTGAATGCATCTGGTAGCCCAGAATCATTTTGTCTCTTTAAGAATATACCACTTGGTCACATTGCGGATAATAGAAATGTATTGTAGCTGAGAACTTATAGGCATTGTAATAATTACAGTACCATGCACATCAGCATCCATACTAACACACAGCAGTCCCTGGAATTCCATGAAATGTGGGGTAATTCCAACCAGTTTTATACGGCATCTGTTCTACTTTTGATCTTGACTCTGTTGTTCAACGTGGAACAGTCAGGATGCACACAGTGGGATTGTGGAGGCAGATGTCAGAATCTCCCATATTGCCAAAATGTCCCTGCCAAATAGCGATAAAAGTTCCCCATGGTTGGTGATCTTTCTTCTCAAACCAAAGTCAAACAGTAACCAAAAGTGTTATCTCCTCTGCGTCTCACATTCTCTCATTTTCCACTCAAGTACATCAGTTTCCTCTTGGTAGACACTCTTGTTGCAGATCCACTCACAACTGTTTGTCTCCACCATAAAATAGTCAGCATGCAGTGCCATGGTGTGCACTTGTTTTATAGATAGGGGAGACTAGTGATTTGATTGGTCATGTTTGATGCAAGCACATAATACAGTGTATTCCTCCTAAGCCAGTCCATGTTTTCAACTGTACTGCAGTTGCATTGTCGCCCTCGGGCTACAAAATGACTAAAAGTGAGTTGCTACACCCTTTGAGGCTGTGCTGTGCACTCTGCACTTTGCACTGTGAGCTATTGATTGATGAAGATAGATAAAAAATGAATGAATGGAAGATATGAATGAAAATATTTTGCAGGACAAGATACAAGTTAAAAAAAGAGCAACAAGCCAAGGGAGGTGGAACATCTTACATGTGCACGTAGATAAAATCACTTAATTTTGGCTCTTGCGAGTTCTTAGGTAGCCTAGAGATCCCAACATTAGTGATGTGACAGGAGGCAGAAGGATGTGTGTTTAGCGATAATGATAGGTGAAGGATACTCTGTCCTTGCCTAATCGTTGCGGGTGTGCATGAGCAGGCCCAAGAGACAAAAACAAACAATAACAATCTGTGTTTTTATGTCTGACGCAATGTGCTTTCAAATCTTTGGTGTCCGAGCCTTCAGAGCATAGTGCCATGTAACAGCGATATCCAAAACCAGCTTAGAAGCTCTGTCACATCATGGCTCTCTCCTAATCCACATCTGCCACAGTGAGTGTACACATACTTGTATTAGAGACTGTTTTCACTGTTTGAATTCAAAGGATGAATGTATTATTTATGCCAGGAATGCTAGCAGCCATACATGGTATGGAAATGTATGGAAATAGGGATACAAAACTGGACTAATTGCCGCCTTAAAGCGAGGTCTGCAGGTAGAGTGGCCTGAATCAGGTGGAGAAGTGCCTGTCCAACATGTCCTTGTATTCTTATTTCCTTGTTGAGCTGGTACTTTGCTGCTCTGTATTCCTCTCTATTTTCTGCCTTGTGAGCTCCCTCAATGTGTCTCCCTTGCCTGAGCTCTTTGGTAAACCATAGCTTGTTGCTGTAGCGCACATGAATGCAAATTAGCTCTCTGAAACTACAGGAGTTTCCAACCTTACTCTATTTTTGATACTGCAATGAATTATACACCTCAAAGCAGGTTATCGTATACTACCATACAATAGACAGCCATGCGTGTGTTAGAAACTTACACAGAGCCCTTTAATTCCATGTGCACTAGCTGCAGGATCAGTGCATGAGATGGATATGTCAGACTCTGCAGTCACCTCTCAATGTATACATGTCCTTTTTAGCTGGACATGCAAGTGTAACTGTGAATGTGTGAATGTTATATTACTATACAGTATATTTATTCACAATAATATACAAACTAATATAAACACAAAACATACAAAATAAAGAGTTTCCATTTATATTGCAATATATTTTGGATGCATCCATCTCATTTATTAAGCCTGTATCTTTGAAGATATTCAAAGATAAAAAACAGACAGAGTACAGATATCCAGATATTTGTTTTGCCATATCCTCAGCACAAAAGGTAAGCCTTGTATTTATATATTGTAGAACAGACTTTCCAGCAGCTCTGCTGGTATGCAGTGACCTTGGTTGTCACAACATTTAATGGGGTCAAAGCTATTAAACCAGAGGTCAATGGATTTGTGGTTTTGGAAGAAGGCTTGCTTAAAACAAACTTGTAGTCATAGTTTGGACCTGGAACATAACAAGTGAATTTAAGAAGTTTGCCTATCTCTGCATGTGGGAGGAGCAGGCTGAAGGCTGCAGGCTGGGGAGCGAATGCAGCACCAAAGGGGCACATTATTTAAGGGGTTTGTGCTGTCAAACCCAGAATGTAGATGAGAGAAATGTCAGACCAAAACATACACCCACAAAGAGGGGATTTAATTAGTGCTTGTAGAGTGGCTTCTTTGATTGAAACTTTAAAGTTGTAATTTTTTTCATTAAATCATACCCTGTTTATCATACTATTTATGGTCCTCTTTTTTGAGCGATAGCCATTCAAGGTACCTTCTGTGATTACTTTCCAATATAGTTTTCATTGTTAGTGGCGGAGTCCCGTGCTGTGTTCCCAACTTTGTGTAATCTTATTTGATTGATATCAGCCTCACTGTTAACTGTTCACTATTCTACAGCTGTATCAAAGCTTTATTTAAGTTAATGCTAATGCTAACCCAATATTTCCCACTGCTACTGCTTCACATTAAAAACATGTAATTGGCTAAATACGGGGTGGCAGCCACAGGAAATGCAATACATTTGTCACCAAGGTTAGCATTGACAGTGATTGTGAAATAATATACCAATTCATTTGTCTCATATATGGAGGTCATACCTGTAAAGCTTGACAGTTTCTTGCTGGTAGCTATGAAATAGCTAACATGTGCCGTCCTAGTTTTTTTCACCATCCCATAGCATGGATTTTCTGTGACACTCTTAAGTTGATTTTTTTTGCCTTAGACCCTGTATAAATATTTGCCCACCTTCATATCAGTGCATTTGATGAAATGAAAATGAATTGCTTTTAATATGCAGTATACTCCTCTGTTTTGGTGAAGTTAAATGAGCTGTGAGAAAATCAGGCCACTAGATCTGTATTCATGTTAGTCTGATATCCAACTATAAAGATAATCTTCTTTTAACTTCTTCCACTGGCAGCAGCATCAGTTTTTGATGGTGGCATCAGCAGATCTTTTTTGGACTGTTATTCTGTGTGTTGTCCAATGCAATATGTTGCCTTTTGAACTTAATTCCGTGCCTTGTCTGTGTTATTGTTCTGTGTCGTTTGAATACGTGCAGGGATGTTAATAACAGGGGCTGTCCACTCAAATTGTTATCACCAAGCTCTGGCTGATGGTTAGTGCTGGCAGACTGAATTGATAGAGTTCTGGATCAAGAGGATTCACTAGGCTGCAATTCGGTCGTGTACAGAATGCTAAACACTGGTATTTATCAGGGATAGTGGGTGAGATGTACAAGAACAACTGAAATAGCTTTTATATGCACTTTGTTCAGCTTGTTCAAATGGAAACTGTGGACAAGTGCTTTGTGTTGGAGACAGAGGACACAAGAAGATGGAGTGTTTCCTTACACGCTCAAGACAGCTTATAGAGCCGGGGGAGAAACGTGGCGTCAACGGGCTGTTCAGGAGATTGACACATTTTGGCTGGAAGTCAAAGCATTTAGAGATTCTGGGGGACTTTAAAGAATTAGCACAGGATGCCATCAGGCCACTCTGTCCATATCCAACACTGAGAGAGAGAAGTTACACCCGTACATGACAAGTTTAAACCCCTCTAAATGAATAGATGTAAGCTCTGGCCTGATCTGGACTAGATGCACACCAGCAGCAACACAAGCCTTCCTGGCGGCTACTGGGAAAATGTAATCAATCAACATATTAGGTAATACAGCTGGTGTTGAGTTCACTGTGCATAGTTCTCAATTGATGCATATAGGAAAGTTGAAAAGTTGAAAGGTTTCTTTCTACTAGGCAATTAACAAAGTGTAGACACATGTCTCAAAAATGTTTAAATTTACAGGAAACAAGTAGGTTCTTAAATTATGGTAATTTAACTCTTATGATAAGACAATTTTAACCATGTTAGCAGTGTGCCTCTAAAGATGGCAATGTCAGTCTGTCAGTCAGTCCATCACTTTGAGTCTAGACTGAAATATCTCAACAACTATTGAATGAAATGCCATGACATTTTGTAAAGACATTCTTGGTCCTCAGAGGATGAATCCTAATGACTTTGGTGAGCCCCTGACTTTTCCTCTAGCAACCCCAGGAGGGAAACATTTTCACATATCCAGTGAAATATCCCAACATCTAGACAAGCACATACTTTTGTACAGCTCATTCATGGTTCATGGTAAGTTTTCTCAGGTGGCCTTTGTAAATGTTTTGGAATTTAATTACTTAATTAATCAGTATCTCTATGCAGCATCACTACATTATCATTTCTTCTCTGACATTGCTGATCTCAGACAAATCCCAGCACTAATCGGCACCTTTTGAGCTCTCCTTCTCTCCCAGAATGTGGCTAGAGGGCAGTCCCAGTCACTGACTGCCAAATTGGCTCCAGCCTTGGTAAATCGGGCACTAATTACACGCAGATTGCAGGGGTAAATTGAATGTATGTAAATCTGGTGCTGAATATTTATCTGAGGGGTGTAAAATAATAAGATCTATTCAGAAGAATACAAGCTGGAGATGGAACATGGGCTACAAGCCCTGGTCTGCTAAAGTATCTATAGCAACTAGTAAAAAAAACAGTCTGTCTTCATGTGTATAAGCAACAAGTATCATGAGAAGCACGTGAGAAGGGATGCTCTTTTATGTTCTCCAGTTCTACCTTCTGGTTTCTATCAATTCAAGAGAAACAATGTGAGGCCTCCCTTCTAGTTAAGAAAGGAATGAGTCAGAATATGGCTTTTTCCATGCAAATGGACCAGTGTTTGCATTCCAGCCACCCAAATTTGCATTTATAGTGTTTCCATAAGCTTGTTTAGTTGTGTGTTTAATCATCAGGGAAATTTAGTGTAAAGAAGGGGCTCATTAAACTCTTGTAAAACTCTTCAATAAAGTTGGCTTTTATCAGTGCAAACAAGAGGAAAAGGGGGAAACATTTCTGGACTCAAAAGTTTTGATGAGGTTAAGTTCATGCCGGTCCATCACATATCCAAACTGGAGAGTCTCCAGAATTAGTGAGATTTATGACAATAATTTGGCAGATACAACCGTGGACACACTGGATGTAAATAACAGCTGGAATGATTAATTTACTCCAAAAAGTGACACACTGAGCAGAGTGTGTGCAGAATGACAAGTAGGGTGGTGAATATATTGAGTCAGATTTCATTATCAATGGAATTACTCTCTCCTCTGTTATTACAAGTGTGATAAAGACCAGCCACAGGGTTGCTGAACTCATCCACGGCCCTTCTGCACTGCCATACTTTGTAATCAGATGGCTAAATTACATTAGTGTGGGCAATTGCACTGTGTATAGTACAGATGAATAAAAAACGTTGGAAACATTACCACATTATTATTTTTTTTTTTAGAGATCCACCTCATAAATGACAGTTTCACTGGTATGATTGTTTTAAGCTTTGCAATGAATTTCAAATCCTGTGAAATTCTAACAAAGTAGGGTTTATTTGCTAAGCCCATTTAGTGCTGTGGTTTAATAGTGAGTCCTGGCAGAATTGCATGCTGCATATGACAATCTTATCACATTTTTATTTTTATTTCTAGTTAATTAACCACTTCATACAGTAGGCAGTGGTTAATTAATATCATCCAGTAGAACAAAATATTCCTCTCCTGCACTGAATGTCACAGTTTATTGGTCTAACTGCCCAAAATATAGTTAATAATTAGATAAGATGCATGCATTTGGATGTAAATCTAATTTCTAAATCATGCATATTTTAGCTGTCTATTCTGTTCAATGTAATACAATAAAACTATTCTATCATTGTCCCAGTTTCCAGACTGCTCTGCACTCTGCACTGCACTCTCTCTCTCTCTCTCACTATACCTCTAAGAGACAGAAGAGCGTCACTGTCACACTGCAGGAGAATTCATGTCTCTCAGCTATTTCAAATACAGTCGAAGCGCGAGCCATTCCCATAGCCAGAGGAAACTTCTTGGACGGGCATCTGATTTCCCCAGGCAATCCTTTTTTTTTTTCTTTTTTTTTTTATTAATTAATTTTTTGCAAGCATTCATTTATCATTAAGAATGATAATGGTTAATAATGGAAATATCACCAAGATTTACATTTTATTTCATGTATTTCATTTCATATCGTTGGACAGAATTCATTCAGTTGATGAAGTTAATTTAATTTTGTGAGCAGCTGTTGCAAGATTCACAAAAGTTTTTCGATGCAATGGGATTTTTTTTATTTATGCATGCCGTGCATTTGTAATATAGCCAATAAAACCACAGCATTACAGTGAGACTTAATTACACTTTTGTGCAAAAGACTTTCACAATGCCCTTGCAACATTGTAAATCACATCTTGTCAGCACCATATGACATTTTGTCAACAAAACAATATGACAATTTGAAAACAGCATAATTAAGAAATGTAGGCTACTTTAGTCATCAGTATAACTACACTGACAGCACAGAGTCGTCACTCATGACAAAAATACATTTTGTAAGTTCTGCTGTTGGTTGAAAGCTGCATTTGAACATATTTTGTTCATGCTGGAGAGGCTGTCTGAATCCGATGCAAATCTTCAGCCACAACAGATGAATAGGCCTACAGACAGATGACTACAGGACACTGTACAACATATTACAGGAAACCATCTGGAAAGCTTGAAAGAAATACACATAATATACCTCACCCACCTGGGGATGGGGGGTTGCAGCAGCACCCTCAGCACCCCTCCTTCCTGCGGCTGCGTCTGAGGGCGACGTGTCTGTGTGGAATCTCCTCAGGCCCAGCTGTGTCTGACGTGCATGTTGCATCAATCAATAGTGGTCTGTGAAAACTCAATACCAACAATGAACGTTCACACATTGCAGTGGATGCACCAAATGTTAATCAGTACAATTTCTTTGCTTGAAAATTAATTTTGGATGTTGAGAGGTGCATAAAGGGGGGGGGGCACGCAATTGCACACCAATGCCCCCCCCCCACCCCCCCACCCCACCCCCTCTGGCGACGGGCCTGTGATGAACTTAACTCCATAAAGTTTTTATTTTCTTTGAGTAACTCAACACGCACTTCTTTTTCTCTCTCTCTACTTTCTTTCCACTTTTTTCTCTATTGTCCTGTCAGGTTGTCTTGAGGTTTTTCTATATATAAAGGGTATTAATAAAATTCTTACTGGGTTCCTACTGGGACAAATATGTGAGTAAGTAAGGGAAGAAGACAAGCGGTTAGGGAATAAAGGGGTAACAACTTTGTGAGTACCTATTTAGTAATTACAATTAATAAAATTATGATACTTTTTATTTTAAAAATTGCAATATACTTATTATTAAAAAAATACTTTAGGAAATTACATTGTTAAAAGTTTTTTTTAATTTTAAATATGGACTACTTATATTAATATAGTGTACATTATTATTGTTGCTGTGGAACAAAACATTAGGCTAAGCCTGGGAGGAAGGGTTAAATACTGAGTAACAGTAATGAAGTTTTAGGGTCCAATGTAAGATCCATCTGAGGATCTGATGTCAGAGGAGACCCTTGTTGAGCTTTTATGCCAATAATATAGCTTATGCTATCAGCGTTCAGTCCAAAAACTTTTTTTTGGACAACATACAGTATAAAGAATACTGTTGCGAGCCATGTTTTTGCCAACTTTTTTGAGAAGCATGCATGAGTAATTCCAGCTAAGGTAAAGGCTTACACTAGCACTGAAATGCACCCTTATTATAATGTAAGTCTGTCTGGGTTATAAATAAAGCAGTCCCTTGTTCACCAGTTTGTCTAGTCATGCAACTGCCATATCTACTTCGGGCATATTTGCACAGTTCAGTCTATCATGACAACAGTACAGTTTTATACAAGTCCTCAAAATAATCAGGGTTTAGATACTGCATCCAACCAGGCACCAAGCTGTAAGACTGGGCCACAGTCAGACTGGATTAATTTCTCCAGGGTGTGAGGAAAAATTTTAATTAGCCTAACTGTAATATTTATTGAGCTATTTGTTATTTTCAATCCCCTCCCGAGCAACCGTGTTGGTTATGTTTTCCACCTCAACACTGGTATTAATTTTAGCCCCAATTCCCTGTTGTTTTCATCCACCCTTGAAGGTGGTCCAATAACCTGAGTCCTGTCCGCAGAGACTCCTCTGGGTTTCATTTCATTTGCACATGATTTAGGTGTCAGTCATTCTGCAGCATTTCCTGACTGCCAAAGAGCATCCTGTCTGTGACAATGAAGACAGGCTGACATTAAAGCTTTGGAGCAGTCACTTTCTAATTTAACTGCTTGGATATCATCTCCCGCTATACACCTGGGGAACCATTAAGGTAGAGCCTGTGAGATACTATGATGGGTCATTGTAATGAAACCTACTGCATATGCAGGATAAGCAGAGTTGAAGAGTTGGGAAAATTTCTTCACATTTTCCAATACTCACCATCACATGTGTCTTCCATAATGTAACCAATAACCAAGGACGTATCCTCCCTCAACTATTACTGTTCTGCATTCATTTATTTCAATAATTCAGCTCAATTTTCTGTTCTAATTAAATTTTTCTATGTGTTCTATGCAAAAGCATTTTAAAAGGCCCCTGACACACAACTCATAAGCGCTGATTTGTTCTGTGGGTTAAAGTCGGGTCCCTGAGCTTGACATTTTACCAAAATTAATCTGTGAATGTCTTAAACTATGGCTAACCTGTGCAACCCCTGTTCTCAAAGAACACACACACACACACACACACACACAGAAAATCCACGCCACTGATTAATAGAAAAGACTGAAATCTTTATCACCCGTGTTCCCCTGTAATTCCATCTGGAAGCGGCTCTACAGACAAAGTTTCAACTCTGTGACAGACAAAGTTAAGCTACAGTAAATGACAGTGACATTGACTGCAGGCTTACCCTTCCATAAATCCAATAGAAATGACTGTAACAAAAGCAGAGCCATAGCTGAGACAGCAGAGTAAGAAGAAATCCGATGAGGATGTCTCTATACGAAGCATATTGATGTGCTGTAGTTAATCTCTGGCAGCTTGCCATGAAAAAGCACTGGCTCTGAAACTAATGCACACCTGTGGGAATAAATCAATGTTGGCAATGACAGCCGCTCATTTTTTATGGGATTGAATAGTGGGAAAATAATACCATGACTGTTGAATCCCCAGCTACATCTCATTAAGCGCTGTCTTATTTCAAATTTCTTTAAGCTGGGCCCTAACTGATTCAGCAAACCTCCCAGCTCTTCTGTTTTTACACAGAGGAACTCAGATGGCTTTGTGTACTAAGTGACTCACTCTTCAGTCCATATCAATTACTTTGATTCACACTGTTAAACTAACAATATCATGCTTAAACAGAAAGGAACAACAGATAAAGCAGGCAATCAGTGGAAACTTTAAAGCCGTTAGCTTTGCTGTTCCTCAAGTGAGACACGTTTCACATAAATGAAACACATTTATCTATTCTTCTAAAAGCAAATGAAAAAAGCTTCGATAAATCTGTCTGTTGCAGTGAGCAAGTGTGATACTGCATGTGGCTGCTGTGATTTGTGTCCAGCGTTGTTTTTGTTAATTAATTTCCCTCCTTTGGATCTGGTGTGATGCACATCCTATCACCTGCAGTATATCTTGCTGTGCCACTAACCGACATGAAAGCCATTCATCACCTGATCAGGCAACAACAGGTGAGGTCAAACAACAGCTACTAAAACAGCACTGGCAATGTGGTTTGTAGATTAGACGGGCAACACTACATGACAACAGAGGGATTATGAATTCATGTTATTACTTTCTGACAGTCAGGTTAATATTTGTCAATCTGTATTCCAGAAGGAAACACCAAAGAACAGAGATTGAACAAGTGATGCAACGAAGGTGAAATGTCTGGAGTTACGAAAGAGCGGACATTATTATTGTTATTTTCTGAGAATAAAGACAAACTGAGCTTAATAATTGATAAAAACACCCCTAAAAGATTAATCAGTTTAGTATGATCCATCACCTCATTCAATAGCAGTTAAGTATCTTGCTCACCGCTGGTTCAAGTCAGTTGTGGCTGTTTAGGAGGCGCTTTGGATTTCACTCACAAGTTTTGATTTGTCGCCTCCTGGTGAAGAATTATCCATACCCTTTATCAGAGTTTAATTTAGGCAAATAAAATGAATCTATGTTTTCTCATTTATGGTGGATGGGATGTTATTTAGGCTTATTATATTATTAGTGTTTTACAACAAGACCCTCCAATCAAACCTTTTGCATTTTGCTTATTGTTACTTCACTTGGATGTTTGAACTTCACTGTACAGAATGACATATGTGAAGAGTTTGTTTTCACATCCATCTGCTGAAGGGGGAAAGTTTCTCTGTGCTCACCTTAAATCTGGGTTTAAGACCTGTATGTACAAGCATTAATTTACGACATCACAACTAGTTTGGAAGCCAATCATTGTCCAGTATGCAACTCAAGTGTGATGTGGAAACTTGAAGCCTGTGCCAGTGCACATGGAGGCTTCAGGAGAATGAACAACATTTGCATATTCAAACATTCTCGATTTTTCAATGAGGTAAAATGTAATTTTAAGATTTTTTAACAATGTAATTCTCTTTTTTGTTTTGTTACAATGGTTATTTTTGTAAGATTTTTTTGGGGGGGGCGGGCATTTTCGCCTTTATTGGACAGTTTTGACAGTGAAGAAGCAGACAGGACACGGGGGGAGAGAGGGGGGGCACAACATGCAACAAAGGTCACCAGCCGGAATCGAACCAGTGATGTTGCGCTGTAACCACTTGGCTACAAGGCGTTCCTGTTTTATTACAATGTTTACTAACTAAAGGTTACTATCATTAAAAAGGTGTCTAAGTTCATGTCTTTCCATTTTGTAAAATTCAACAACAGAACAATAGGAAGAAAATGTAATAATTAGTAAGAAATAAGGATAGGGTTTGTATATTGTCAGTATATTTTCAACAAATGCCATCAAATAGTGTTTAAAAACTAGAGTCATATGACTTAAAAATGTGCCACATATAAAACTACAAGAAAAAATGCATGTCAAACATACTCATGTACCACCTTAATGCCCACATTTACTGTAGCTGCTAGAAATAGCCTGTAAGCAGAGCTAATATGAGTCAGTTTCTGTTTATTGTCCAGCCTGTTTAATCACCACAAACGCAGCCTTTGTTTGCTGCCGTGTGATGTAATAATACATGTAATATCTGTTGTGTTTACACATGTTAGGCCATCAGAAACTCTTGTTTTCTGTCGGCAGTAGTGATAAGGAGCCAGGTAAACACCCTTATTCTCCATGCTGGTCTGGTCTGAGGGTTTATTGATGTGGACTGAGGGACAGGCTCTCACAGCAGGCGAGCGGCTCCAAAGCAGCTGTAACTTTAATGAAATACCAGCACTCGCTGGACATCTACATAATGACAATGATGACACCGAGATGGCATTCAGAATGGTCGACTTTACCCTTTTGCATTTAGACAGGAGAGCGCCAAGCTACTCATTTTCAGCTTGGACCTGCTGCTGTGTTATTTGACATGTAGTTCTATGTCAAATGACATGTTGTTTTTATGTATTTCAGATTTTTTTCCCCTGTCTCCTTAGTTGCCTTTCATCTGTCTACTTAATCATTTGTTCACAACACTTTAGTAACTTCAACAAAAACATAAGACAGCGTTAGTTTTCAGAACCTTATTACAAATCAGTGTCTATGACAGTGATCAAACTCCTCCCAGGGGAAAGCATTAATTCAAGTTATTTCCACAGGTCTTTTTAAGTCTTAGAGCTTTCCTGGCAAATGTTTTTCTCTCCCCATCATTTCAAGCAGAGAACATCACTTCATATGTACGAGTTCAAACCCATGAGGTACATGGGATGGGCCAGGGAAAATACAGATAGCAGTGCCAAACGCTGTATAGGCCAACCACAAAAGCAAACACCAAAGCTTTTTCATGATTTATATGGAAATCAGCACAAGCACAAGACCTGGACTTTGCAACATGAAATGAGAACGCAGCCCTGGTGCTGATATAAGGTTTCAGTTACTTTTGTTTTGGTTAGGTGAGGCTGAATCACACATGGATATCTTCTGTCTTCTAGGAGCAGAGGGAAGTAAATGATGAAAGGTAAAAAACATTCGTCCCACCTTGTTGCTTTATTTCTTCAGCTGTGTATTGCTAAGGGTCCTAATAGAGTCCCACATTACCTTTCAAGTAGATGTTGCTGCTTTCATTCATTTTTACTTTAAATATGTTTTCAAAGGCTGCACTTTCTAAAAAAAAAAAAAAAATAGAAAGAAGAAAAAAAATATCCATCTGGTTTTTTATTTATTTATTTATTTTTTTTGCATTGAGTGAGCTTTTTAAATGGCATTTGGCATCCAGAACCAAATGTGCCTGAAAGATTAATGGCATTCAGCTAAACTTGGCTAGTGTGGGTTCAAAACAAGCTCGATCATTTAATCTTCAGAGCAAAAGATGATAAAATAAGAGTCAACCAAATCATCTGCTGCAACCTTGTGGCTGTACTTTCAAGGCCAACATAAACTTTGATGTGCCCTTTGAGACATATGCTAATGCACCATTCCCGAAGGACTCGACTCATTAGATCATTAAGGGATTTCGATAAATGCTTTCTGTGAGGATATTTACATGCCCACAGGATTCTGGATAAAAGCTTGTGTCACGTCACAGCAAAGGTTATGTTCTATACATCCTCATGTCTTATTTACAATATATCCCTGCAGAGTAATGGAATAAAGTGAATAATGCAAACATTACCATGGAACGAGGATTCACACATAAAGAACAACAGTTTTACGTATATATTTTGGGAATCACATGGTGAATTTTATAGAAGTGACCATTTGCTAAAGGCGTTGATTAAACAGTGTGTTTGTCTGCTTCAATATGAGCTACAAACATTAGCATGTCCTGCTAAACTACCAGCCTATCTACATAACCTAGCATTACGTTTATGGCCAAGGAGCACATTATTTAACTGGATTAGGCAATAGTTTGTTGGGTTTGTTGTTCACAAGAGGTGAAAAAGGTGACCTGCAGCAGGGGGGTCTTGGGGCATCCTCCCCCAGAAGAATTTTTTTTGTGATTTTAACATGTAAACAAAGCATGCTGGTGCACTCTGAGGAGAAAATAAATGGAAAAGACAACATTTGCCAAGAGGGCATGAGAGCCCTTGTTGCTGTAATTGATTTCTTTTGTGCAGAGGCTGCAAAAGCGACTAGTTTGCGGGTATGAACATTAGCAACTGTTTGAAAATAAGAACAGTGCTTAACAGCCAAACAGGGATCTGTTAGAACGAAATAAAAGTCTGATCTAATATTTGACCCTATCCTACTTATAATACAGCATTATAATAAGCTACTTACAGTATAATGCTAATGTTAGCTCTACACTGCAATTTTACAAGAACAGTGCTCTTTATTTCCATCTCGTCTACATGGATCTGGTGAGGATGCTGAGTTTTTGCCTGGGACATGAAGTTTTAGCCTCAGTCTTATAGCACAGTATCATGTATGTAGCCATCAAGTGCATATCTAAAAACCATTTTACAAGATTCTCTTGACAGGTGTGACAACAGTAATAGTGTACTAGAATGGCAGAGTTTAGTGATGGGTCAAGTACCATAAAAATGTTCAGTTTCTTGGGGTAATATTTACATACACTAATGGGACTTGTGTTTACATTTGTTCTTCACTTAGAATGTGCTGATATCTCTGTAGAAACCAGTACAAATGACACAGATGCCTCATTGAATCATAAATGAGCCGATGACTGATTTTTATAACCCATAGAGGAGGATGTAATCCTTCAAATCAAGGCATCAAGGTTAACCAGAGCTTCACATTCGGTACAGGTAATCTTAGTTAATTCTAGAAATGCCACTATCTAAGTGAAGCCAAAGAAACCATATGAAAAGTATGTTAATGTATAACTGAATGTGAAAATGTACCAAGGATTTGTACAGAATGTGTGCTCAGGAGAAGTGACATAGATACTGAAAGCTGGGAAAACTTTAATCAGCCATCGATTTAATGCTTTTTGGCCTTTTTAGTGTTAAACAAGGGTAACGCTGCATCCTGTGGAAAAGACTTGCAGGCAATCAATCTATAATAGCTAGGGGGATGTAAGCAATGTAATATGATAATTTGTCCTGTTTTTCCATTCAACATCTGGGCCCTCTTTTAGTGACAGATAATATTCTGGCTCCATCATGGCATGTCAAGGCATGTCAAATTAATAGACACAACTTTTACTCGGGTGACATGATAATTATCTACTACAGCGACTGACAATTCTGCGAGGTCATTACTCCCATGGTGGGTAATTTTCCAGCCTTTTTCCATGGCAATGAAACTCACACAATAGAGAGACAGAAAGAGAGCGAGAGATAGAGAGAGAGCTATCCACAAAAATTAGCATTTGATTTGGACCGTAAACTCTCAGTTTGCCGAAGTGGCTGTGGATGTCTCTCATAAAACGTATATTACATTAGGGCTTTGGGGAGATGAGGGGTGGGATTTCACAATACAATTAGAATTTATCAAAGAAACTTTAGCCTCTTCTGTTAATGTGTCAGCCAAGATAGAAGTTATCTTTCGTTACGTAAACGTAAACTAGTTCTGGCAGGTGTTTCCTGCCTTCTTTCCTTGACTTCAAGGAAATTACTGTCTCGCAAAAGTGCAGCACACCCTCACTTCTCAGCTTCTGAGGGAATTGGCATACATCATAAGGCCCTGAGTAATCATATCTGGGCAGATGACACAGAATAACAATGTAACGCAGAAAACTGAGCCTGAGTCTGAGCAGAAGTCCTTCAAGGAAAATATTTTACAGGGAATTCAAGGGAGAAATTTCCAGGCACCCTGGTTTGTAGTCCTAATCGAGGATGAGGTGAATTTGAAATCAATTATGAGCTCAGTAGGATTATTGACAGGTACCACCTAGTCATTACAGCATGTGAACAAAATGACTTTTCTTGGGAACTTCCATTAATTTAGCAGAAATGGAACCGTGTGCAGCAGCCCTGCAAAGCCACCTCTGGATCAATGAAAAGGAACCGCAGAAAAATCCCAGTTGATCCGCTCCACTGAAATACACCAGAAGGCACCGTTATGGTACACACTGCGTTCGATTAGTATTCCCGGAATCCTTCACACGACTGTGAGAGAGCAACAGAGAACACACATGATGAACCCTGATGCACTACTGGCATTTCTGGACAATGTAAAAGGAGTCATTACTTGAGAAAATGTGGTATAGTATAGTGGTGAGTATAGTATGTTGAAGGACATTAGTAATTATGCAGATTTGCAAAGAGTTTGTGACATGTGTGACTAATGTACTGCATGTTTTGTTTGTACATATGCTACATTCGTGTTGTGTGTGAACACATGGGATTTGTGACAGGTATTTGTAATCAGAAGTGCTTTTTGTAAACCCTCTCTACGCTCTCTAATTTAACAGGAATTTCTAATGGTGTAATGGTCATATCCAGCATCATGTTTGGCCATTTTAAAAGAGTTGGCTATGGTGGACTTAGACAAGGTTCCCACTGAACATTGCATTTCAGAATAGCCCTCCAATACACTAGCAAACATGCAGATCAAAATGTACAACTCAGGTATCTGTGATATTACCCAAATGATGATGCTGCTTACCAGTTGAGAGGCTTCGGAGGAAGGACTTTAATCATCATGAGTGCAAACCAGGGTTACAGACTGTTATCACTGACTATCATACAGTATGCATATAAAACATCACCTATAGTCATATCAAAGAGTAGTTTTTACTCTGCTAATATGTGCTGCCTTGATGGTCCCACTTTTGGCAACCATCAGTAAATCCTAACACTAGTTTTTGGTGTTGTTCTTGGGTCAGCCCTGGCCACACTTAGACACACCCATTCTTGCATTACATCCTATGATCTATAGCCTATTGACTTATATACTTTTGGGTTAACATTTTTATATTCTGAAATTGGATCGTTTAACAGAAATCCAAATTGCCGTTTGTCTCTTTCCCACTTGGCACAGCTCCTTTGTGCATTTTTCAGGTTTTGACCCTAAAAGAATCCAAATGAGCCCAATCAAAAACACATGACAGGTGAGTCCAATAGCCTGATGCCAATGTAGGCCTGTTCTGATACAGTCTGATATAGCAACCACTGGAGTGTATCCAGCCTGTGCTGTGTATCCTGTGACAGCCGCTGAGCACAGATAAAGATGTGTGTGGTCAAACATGCAGACTTTGATCTAATGCTCTTATCTCTATGAATAAGCGCCCAGCCATCCAAACAGCCACGTGCTGTGTACAGGAAGGAGGAGTGGGAAGATCAATGCAAATCAAACTCTCAGCGTGAGCCATTTTTTTGATTTAATAAAGACCCTGCTGATGGAAAGTTTTTGGTCTTTTTGTTTTTTTATTGTTGTTGTTAGTGGTGGAGTTTGGGGTACAATGGGGATGCATGTGCTTTTACTGAGTGACACTTGTGGCCTTGATCCCTAGATGGGAAATCAATAAATGAGGGAGGACTGTTAAAAAACCCAATGACATAGTCACGTGTTATTGTTAACACTCATTAACTCATAGAATCTAGAGTTATTTATAGCAAGTCACATATACATCTGTGCTTTTCACTCACAGAAGTTAGATGGATAATTACAAAGCTTATTTTTATTGCAGGTACTACCTAGGTGATACATTACCTTTAGTCTCTAGATGTTTTGAATCTCTTCTCTAATTAGTTAACTTGCTGCTTTTGTTAATGAAAATCTAACTTTTTGCTTCATTTAAATGAAAGGCCATTGTAGGGTGTGTCAGAGGCCGGTCACTGATGTTGCAATTCCGTGTGATTGGTGATGGAGGTTGATGAAATGAACAGATTACAGCCCACCTCCAACTGTGTGTCTTGTGTTTGTTTACGAGTGCGCATGCAAATGTACTTTGCCCCAGGCGTGTTTCATTATGTGTGCATGAAAACGTGACTCTTTACCCACAAAAAAGATAGACCACACAGTGACATATTCAAAACTCACCCTCAGGTACCGTAAAGCAAACGTCTCCTTGTTATTGAAGATAGAGACACGAAGGTGAGGAGAAGGAAATTATAGTGAACACTGTGAATCATCTCAGCAGTTCATTGCCACTTCATGCTGATTTAAATGCCAGATGACTCTCAAGCCATCAGAAAGCCTCATGTTGAGTGCATCCATCTTTTCTGAGAGATACTGTCTTCACCATCATCATCATCAGTTACCAATGTCTATTCATCTTTGCCCTTATTTTAATAGATTTAATGATTGACTGAATGATTTTTATTATGTATATCCATGTTATTCTTAGCCCCATGGTACCTTGTGTGAATTATGGGTGTGACTTTCGGTTATACCTTTCACTGAACTGGCGTCTGCAAGAGTCAGTTTCTTCCCTTTTCTTAGAGCTTTTCATCTACCATTTATTTCCCACAAAACTCTGAGGCCTATCAGTACATCCATAGTAACAAAGTTGGACACATTCTGTTAAAGGAGTTCGGACACAACCTTGTCTATCTAAAAGCCATAGAGCCAAGTCAGTTCTTTTGGATTCGTCTTCTTCTGGTAGGTGATGGAAACTGTACCATTGTTGAGAGGAACAATGTTTTTTCATTTTGAGTTTATGTTTTTAAGAGTAAAATTCAAGTACTTTTCAAGCACTTTCAAGGTACATAAACCAAAAACTTCCAGACTCTCGAAGCCTTTATCATCACATTTAAATTGTTACTATAAAATCCAGAAGATGAGAAACAAATATGACGACGAAATTGTTTCATTTCAAATATCAAAAGATTTTTGGTTTACATGAGTGGTTGTGTAGATGAAACACCAGATTATGTTGAAAATCAAGCATTTTCAAGGAGTATATTCGAATTCAAGCATATTCCTAGCCTTTAAAATTTAAAATTAAGAATTTTCCAAACTTTCAAGACTTTGTGTGAGCCCTGATTGTTGGTGCAGCTGCGAACAATGCAGCTTGTCCCTGAACTGCGTAACATTTTAGCTAACGCTAAACCAACTTAGTTTGTTACTGCTATTCAAGGCCACTTCTTCAGGTTGTCCTCCAATCCCTCAGTAGTAGAAGGCAGAGGTGATCACATTATCCTATTTAAGGTGTGACAGGTCATGTTCCCACATTATTTATTTCCCAAAACACTCTATGAAAAGGGAAGACACATGTAGCATACCGCTAACTGTATGATGCCTTTCCATACAGTGCACGGTTTCAGTCTAGCACGGAATAATGTTTCAGTTTCATGATTGGAATAGGCTGAAATCATAGAATGCCCCCCAGAGAGCTGATTGTTTCTCTATCAGACCACGGCAGATATTAATTTTACCAGCCAAAACCATTTTAATGAAATGTACAATATTTTTATTTTAATGAAAATGCACAGATATTATCCTATGGTTTTGTTTTATAAAAAATACAAATGTTCTTCCTCCACAGAGACACTTAACAGCAATATTTTACAGGCCCATCTTTAAAAGAATGGCTACTATATATTATAATCAGCTAGCTTTACATGGTAGCAGATATGCAGGAGAGGTTGCCTTTAAGGTTTAAATACTTTTAAATAGACTTTTAAATAGACAAAAATGCAAACACTGTAAGCAAAACAGATTTGCAACAAAAACACAGCTATATTATAGGAAATCACTGCAGACAAAATGTGAACATTCATGCAAAAGCTATCAACAGTCTTTGGCTGGCAGACCCAACACATAGCAAATAAGGCATACCAGTCTGATCAGCAGCAATGGAAAAGTGTAAAAAATGTACAACATGTTTTCCAGCAAGGTATCATGTCACTGGTGTCCATGCTCAGCTCAGCCAAGAATCCAGTGCCACAAATTAGAAAAGTTCAAGTAGTGGCAAGTAAAGATACCGTAGTCCATTTTTGACAAAAGGAAACATGGTTAATTAGAAGGTCCTTGTATCACAAATGATGGTGCTTTAGTTGGGGTTGGAAAAGTATCATGTTTAAGAGTCATCATCAGTTTTTATGACATGGAAGAGGGTGACATTAAATATTACCTGGTGTCCATTATTCCAGGCGTACAGTGCTCTCTCTCTGGTGTTGTAGTCAAGCATGGAGATGTGAAAGTACTGGTTGTGGAAAGGAATGTCTATGTATTCGTAAGTTGAAGTCTTCGTAGAGTAAGCGTAGTAAACCTTTGCACCAGACAGGTGAGAGTTAGTGATGTAGAGCGTCCCACAGATCATGAATGATTCACCTGCGTTCCTTTTGGAGTATTCAGTGTTCCAAGTCTTCAGGACCTGCAGGGTGTCAGGGTCGATCTGGGAGATGACGACATTTCCAGCATTTTGATTGGTTGCGTACACAACCCACATTCCCAGTTCGTCAGCCATGACATCAATGTCGGAGTATCCCCCCCATGTGTATGGGTACATGTTGTGGAAGCCGGCAAACTCCAAAGCTCTCTGGGCCAGCACACTGCCTAACTCAAAGCTGTACTTGACAATAATGTTGCTCTGGTACTTGTTGTAGTAAAGCGATCCATTGTAGACAATGTGATTGGTTCCCTCCCATTTAAATGGAAGGCTGTAGGTTCGGGAAACCACTCCTGCTTCAAAGTCTTCCATTGTCTTGTACTCACGTACAATCTTGCTGTTGGTGTAACTGTCCATATACCAGACCTACATCAGAGAGGATGAAGAGAATGGGTACTGAGAAACAGCTGACCTCTGACACAGCCTCATAAACATGTCATCCATCAAAAATAAAGTTTTTCTAACTCTTTTTAAAATAATCATCTTTAAACGATCTATATGATTCTATAAATTAAACAAGCAGTTCAAAAATGTAAAATCCAGAAACATCACTACTTTACATTAGAATTACTAAAATCAAAACCCACTCCATGATAACAGTCAGTCCTGTCTTCAGCTCTTGTGATATTCTGCCTACTCTGAAAACACAACACAGATATTGTACTGTACACACTGAGCAGTCCTTGGAGAGCACTCCCCTGCTTTCATAACTCACCCTGTTGTTTCTGGTTGATGCTAGAGGATCAGTCATCCATGCCCCAAACCGGGTTCCAGATGTCTTTATTGTAACAGGTCCAGTGATTTTCATTAATTTCCCACACGCTGTTAATAAAGAAATGCAGCGATAAGATGTGCTGTGGTGGTTTTTTGTCTCTAACTAGATTTCTCAAGCCAATTTCATGCCTGTGCCACCAGAGAGTGTGCCCTCTGTGCATACTAAGATAGCACTGGCAGCGAGCTGCTTTATTTAACGTGAAGCAACTGCTGTTTGTAGCTAAAGGCAACTCAGCTTTCTCATGCCTAGCCCAAATCATTTCCTTTAATGCACCTAAAGACTATGTATATACAGACCTCATGTATCATCAAAATCTTTAGTTACAAGCTGATTATGGTGAACTACTAGAGATTTGGTTTGAGCACATTTAGCAAAGTTTTTAACAGTTTTTAATTGCAATAAAATTAAAATGTAGTGCAGCAGCATTGGATCTAGCGTAAGCTGCACCTTTCATACAAACTCTACCAGCGCCATTCACCTAGTTCCCACATCTATAGCATTCACAAAAATATATTAATATAAAATATAAGAGTCAGCATATTAATATATATCTTCAATGTTTTTTCTTAATTTTGTCTTCAATGTATGATCTTATTTAGCCACCGTAAGCAATGCGGGAAACACATATAATAAATGGTCAGCTGACTAATGAATAGCCTGATGACTTCCCTGTAGAATTAGTGGAGGCTGTAGTTGTATATATTGAGTCCACAAACAGCCCTCTTTTCTGCCCATTATCAGGCAATTAGGTACTGTATGTTACTTTCAGAAGCCTTCTTTAAAGGATTTTGGAACATTTTTACTGTTTGAAGAACCAAAGGCTGTCAATACACCGCACAGTCCACAAGAATAGAAACAAATTGCTTCTTTTCTTCACTGGCATGAGATCATTGCCATTAAACACGTTTTTTGAAGGAAACTAATTTTGGTATGAGATGTAAGGGCATAACAACAAAGAAAAGCATTACAGCAACTGAAAGTAGGCTTCTAAAATTAACCTGCTGTATATAGGTGTCTTTTAATGAACACAGACCACACTTGTTTGTGGTCTTATACTTCAAAACTGCAAGGAAGTCAGGCTATAGAGTATTGTTTTATTTTTAATCTACGTTTCCCCTATGGTTATTTCCTTCAGCAGCAGCAAAACAACAGTATACAATGAGGACAAAAAGAATCTTGCGCTGACAGCAATATGGCTGTGACAATTTATGACATCATGCAAATACTATTGTAATGCCACTTACTTAGTTTGCCCATACAGCTACGGAGCCTGCTGTCCAGTCGCAGCACTCGCTGATAAAGCTCATCATAGTTATAGGCCCCAAGCTCCTCCTGGATGCCTGTCAGCACTGCCGACAGGTTCTTGATCTCCTCCTTGAACTGAGAGATGAGCGCAGCATCCATCTTGTACTGCTCCAGCACAGGGATCAACGGCTTCAGCTCGTCCATCTTGTCCTTAAGCTCCTGCAGAAGTGACAATGACAGTAGCAGAAATGGAAAACAGAGAGGGGTGGAAGGATGTGGATAGGAGTGATGGTCAGGTACAAACAAAACTACAGTTTGTTTGACAGAGGAGCAAGTCCTGCTTCAATACATGTTAAGTATTTGTTATCAAAAGCAAAATGCACTTACGTACTGGGGAGACTGGACCACTGGTAACTAATTAGGAATTATACACGTATCCCTTGTTGCTCCAGCGCTCCATGCTTGTTAGTATATGCAGTCTCAAGTGACAGTAAGTGACTAGTATTATTCATCATGAGAAAACAAACTGACCTTAGTCATTCAGTATGTGCTATATGAAGCACCTTTTGGAACTATTAGTCAACCATGAAGCAATGAACCATTCATTCATTCATTCATTCATTCATCCTTCCATGCATTTATTTTCAAACCCTTTCAGATTGTGATAAACCATATATTTATCCACCATGTATTTACCAGGTCAACTACAAAGGGGGCAATTTCCTAAAACATATGTCTATTCCGGTGTTTAATGTGATATTCAGATTTGTTGGTGGTCAGCCTTCTTTTTTTAAACTGTGGTTTTATTCCTGATGTTCTTGCCATGCTAGTGGTTGTTCCACACAGTTATTTTTCCATCTCATTCAGTGTCTTGCAGCTTGTCACACCAGAGATATTCCTACTCCCATACCAGCTGTCCAGTGCAATCCACACAGGGCAACTGCAGCAGCACAACAGCCTCTGAAACAACCACAGATGTAAGCGCTTTCTGAATTAGAGAGCTTCAGAATATTTTGTTGTGTGTATATTTTTACTTTTCATGTACACACAAAGGGTCTGCACACTGAAAAGGAATTTATATAGGCTCCTCAGCTCTTATCCTGGCTTTTCTCAATAACTTGCTCCAAATATATGGAAGAGATCTATTTGCCAGTTGGATATGGTTGTCAAAGCGTGGAATGCCACACCCAAGGTGGTGCTACAACGATTGGGAGGCCTGGTGCTAACAGAATTCAGTATGCTATTAGTGGCTGTATAAAAGTAAAATAAGAGCTGAACTGAAAATTGGGCTGATATAAAGGAATTGCTAAACATTTTGGAAATATGCTTATTTGCTTTCTTGCAAAGAGTAGGAGATTGATACCACTTTCATGTCAGTGCATTAAATATGAAGGTAGCGCCATCAGCCGGTTAGCTTACCTTAGCATACGGACTGGAAACGGGAAAACTGCTAACATGGCATTGTCCAAAGGTAACAAAATTTCCAGCATCTCTACAGCTCACTAATTAACACATTGTATCTCGTTTGTTTCATCTGTACAAAAAGTGTTACATGTTGCGGTTTTGGGGGGTTATGTGGCGTACTATTTCTTGGCCCGGAGCAGTGACTTCCTGAAGTTTCGACTGGTGACAAGACTTAAAGAAGTTTTCTTCAGACAGAGTCAGTCCAGCAGTTTCCACCTTTTTCCAGTATTTATGCTAAGCTAAGCTAACCAGCTGCTAGCTGTAGCCTTATATTTACCATACATACATAAGAGTGGTATCGATCCTCTCAACTAGAAAGCTAATAAGTGTAAAGGACGAACTATTCCTTTAAGCCTCAAACAATAGTAATAATCTTGAGGAACTAACAAACTATAACCACTAACAAGGTATTCTGTGAACTTAATGTCATGAGTTATTTTTAGACTTGCCTGAATATCTAACTTTCAGGGTCTTAATAGAATGGAATAAAATTTCCTGGGTTTGAATCTGACCCAGGCCAGTCTTTGTGTATCTCTCTTCTTTGAAATAAAATCCAAAATGTAAGTTCTGTGAAAAAGGCCTAACGTTGACTCACGCTTGAAAGTTTATGGTGGAAATGGAATTTGTGAAATCAATGTTGCATAAAAACATTTCAGGTAAACATATGAAAACTAAATAGAAAAGATCCATTGAACATTTGATTAAACCAGACTATGATTAAACGAGGCTGTAGAATACCTGGAAGTTTCTGGCGATGATGGATTTCCTGTCATCCTCAATCTGTCTGAACTTGGTCCTCAGGCCCTTCATCTGGTTCTCCATCTTCATGACATATTGGAAATCCCTCTGAGTTCGCAGGTTCAGAACCTCAATGGACTGAGACATGTTCTGCACCTAGAATAAAACAAACAATATATAATACTATAATAGCATAGTATAGTTAACTCTGGATGTGAATAGATGATGCCTTCCCTTTTCTCCTACCTGCCTTTCACTGAAACTAATTGAAAGGCACTTTGATGGGTTTTCCCTGGTGAGCCTGTGTGTGTGCCTGAATATGTAACAGGCTATTGTTGAGACAGAACAAATGCCGGCAAAGCTTAGCAGCAGCGTACCTGTGTTAAATGCACATGATAAAACATCGAGTATTAGGAGTATTACAGTCCTCAAAAGAACGATAAAGCTTGTAGAGATTTGTTCCTTCATAATTCCCAACTTTAACAGGCAAGTGTGTGTGCTTGTGTGTGTGCATGCTGCACTGGGGTGGTAAATATCCCCCTTTACATGTGCTTACCTTCTCTAGTAGCTGGCGGAGCTGTCTGCTCTTGGCATCTCTGGAGCACAGGCTCTGTTCTGGTGCCACCACAGTGCAGATACAGCGCCCATCAGCATCCTGGGCCGAGCTGTACACCTGCCAGCCCTCCTTTGGGCCAATAGTCTGCAAGTACAAACAAATACATGTAAACACTAAGGTTAGACCGATATATTAGATTATTCATTGCACAGTGGATTGATTCATATTTATGTGGCACGGTTTATCTTTGGAAAGCTGTTAAATCTCAAGTAATTCTAAGCATAGCAACGTCATGCTGCTACAGATGCAAACCTGGGCAGACAACATCAGAGCTAAGAGTGTTGTGAAGCAACACACATGGCGTCAAACAATGATCATGAACAATTTCAACTTTAATAATAAAATAATAATAACTGGTTCATAAACTGGATGTCTGATAGGTTCAGTGTGTAAAAGTGGATGATTTCTAAGCTTTGACAAAGGTGTACGCCAAGGTTCAATGTTGGGTCTACTTTGTTTTAGTGTTTATATCAGTAATGTTTCAGCAATAACATATTAATTAATCTGTGATGCATATTCTGAAGTGGCTATTAATGCAAATACCTTTGTTTTTTATGGTGAATGTTTTTAAGCTGAACACTGATAAACACCCTGCTTTTCACTATGGCTAAACACACTAATTAGTCCCATCCCCAGACTAGTACATTAGGTATTACTTCACTGAGATAATCCCCTTATTACAAACATTTGGGCATCAGGATTGCTGACAAATTTTGATTTTAAGTACATATAAATATAAATTAAACAAAAACTAGAGGGGGAAACTTAACTTATACAGAAAGAAGACTTTTTTTTAGGAAGAGGGAAGAGGAGTCAAGCCTTCTCTCAGGTCTGGATTATGGACATAATTTATAGACATATGGCTGCCTCCACTCTAAAATGCCTGGAGGCTGTCTGCCCCTCAGCTTGCAAATGTATAACAGTTGATAACTATTTTTTTGTCTATCTTGCAAACTCCTGCTTAATGTACAAAATTACCCACAATCTTGCTGCTCCCCCACTGACAGAGTTTGCTTCACTATGCTCAGATAACATCAGGCAAACCTTTGGAACACAATACCCAGCACTATCAGACAATGTTCCACCTTCTCTAGTTTTAAATCACAATTGAAATCATGGCTGAAACATAACCAATCATGTGTCCATTAACCACAAAATACTAAACACAGAGTATTCCATTTCATTTTTTTATGGTGTTGTGTTTGATGTGAATGTTTTAAATGGAAAGTGTTTTTAGTTTTGTATGATGCAGTGTTTATTAATTGTACCCCAGTCTGAATTATAACATTTGATGCCATAATTCTTTTGTGGATTTGCCAGCCCAGGGACTGCTGATGAAATTTAGCTATCTAGCGCAATGACTGTCCATTGTCCCTGTTAAATAAGCAAATAAATTAATTGTACTATGTATGGTAAAAGGGAGCTCAGCATTGTATCTTGTGGGGAAATGTTGACTGGTCTTCTGTCACATATGCAGTTTACAGTGATAATGGTAGCAGATTTACCATCCAAATGTATTTGTAATTTTTGAAACAGTGAGTTAGAGAAAAGCAGGCTTCTCATTTATAGCCGACAACTGTCGATTTTGCCCATTGAAATGTGAATCTTGCCTGGCAGATTTTATCAGCTGTAGTTAGCTTGCTAATTCGGCTAACATTAGCTGGTTAAAAATACCAACTCCATTTGACTTTTTAATGTTGACTTGTATTAAAATGAGAACTCTGTAAACCCTGTCTTAAATATGCACTTGATGGCTTAATACATGACACCATGCTAAAAGACTGAGGCTAAAGCTGCATGTCCCAGGCTAAAAGTCAGCATCATCACCAGCTGATGATCTAAGTAGAAGACATGGAAATAAAGAAACAGCATTGTTCTTGCAGTGTGGAGCTGATACATTTTAGTATTGGCAGTATTTAGTTATCAGTTAGTATGATGATGAGAAAGAAAAACAAGATTAGATTATTATTTCATTCCAATATAATCCTGTTTGGATTCTCAGTTTACATACTTGGACAACCAAGACAGAGATTGGTTATGTTTTATTGGTTGTAGTCACAGCTGTGACTAGTAAGAAAATACTACACAGTTGATGTGTTAACATGAACCAAGCATATTAAAAAGAAGACTAAAACCATTCATTGTCTTAAAAAAGACACCACCCTCCAAACTCTTTATATACAGAGTATGGCTCTAAATACAGCTTGTGCACAAAGCCCTCACCATGTGGAGAAATCCAAACACAGGCCTGCTGTGCCTACTTATGGTTGCTTAGCTATGACTGGAAAATAGCAGTTTGGGGGAGGGGTTTTAGCAAATGGTCAATTACCCTGTGTTCAGCGCATTATTTTTAATAACTGCATGGGTTGGAGTAGATTATTAATATGTCCATTTGTCAGCAATCAAAAAGTTTTGCTTATTCATGATTCAGAACAATGTTCTTTGAATTTAAAAGGTTCTATTGACACAATCTTTCTCAAGCATGAAAACTTCTCAAAGTTTTCCTGCTACTTTGTCACTACTATACCGCTATGTTGGGGTTATCTAAAGATAATGCACAACATATGGCCATTCAGAATCAAGTATTCTCCATTGCTATAACACAGTGTAAAATAAAGTGTTGTAGAACTTTGAAAACTAAAGACATGAACTTTGAGTAACTTTAAGTAAGTAAGTAGCTTTCTAAATTATTCATAGGACCTGTGGCCATGCACTCTCTAGCAATACAGATATTTAGCTGACACTTCAATCAAGCAAAAACAGACAAACAAGCCTGAAGACGCTTTTGTATTCATATAAATATTCAAGTACTTTGCCACCAAGGACTCTGCTGCTAAACCTTGTCATCCACTATAATCCGAGTGACATATCAGAAGAAAAGGAGGTAAATTTGCAGGAGGGGGGGTATGAACAAACAGAAGAGTTGAGGAGGTGGTTATGTAGGTAAACAGTAGCTGGGAAAAAAAACAAAAAAAAGAGGACAATGATGACAAAGAACAAGAAAGAGGACTGTCAATTAGAGAGAAGGAGATAGAGGTAGAAAACCAGGAGCAGCAGATGCAGGCAGATTTATTGCTACAGAGAAGTGCAAAGACAGCAAGCATAAGATGATGAGATGAGGTGAGGGATAAACAGGGAGGGCACCAACGTGCACTGAGGAGAAAATGAAGGAAAACAGAGAAGTAAAATTGGGTCAGGCTGATAGATGGCATTGGCAGTACAGTCCATCTCACTGTTGTTTACCTATTGATTAAAAATCACTTACCAATGCATGACAGCACAGACGTCAAAGAGTGGTTATATATATGCACTGCTATATATGCTGACATGACTTATTTGATTAGGCCAGACTATGGGTGCATCGTACATGAGGAACAACATGTTTTACCTTGTGCAGTTTAATAACATTGTATTTCACAAGGGACTAATTCTTCAATATTTTCTATGTTAGATAGAAGAAGATCAGGCTCCAAGGCTACAATGGTTTCACAGAGCTGCGCGCCGAAGTCTAGTCATTAATCATCCCCACAAAACAGCATCCAGCAGCTCAAAGCACTCCCCAGCCACCCAGCAGAGTTTTGCTCTCTGTACAGGCATCACACACACACACACACACACACACACACACACACACACACACACACACACACACACACACACACACACGCATGAGTGGTTACATACAGTACAGTGTACTGCACACTCAAACACATGACCAGTTGCCAAGACACAGCCATGTTTCCTCTGTTGTTCTTATTCTTCACCTCCCAGTCTTTCTTTGCCAGGGTTTGACTTATGGCTTTTTGAAGGCTGACAGCAGTCATCAATATTTTTGGAGTGAAGTTGCCAACAGACAATATTTTGTGCCAGTATTCAATATGTTTACAGTCAAAACCAGAGAACAACAGCAAAATGTATCACTCCTCCATGTTTTATCAAGAAAGGGATCCTGTGGTGCTGAGGCCACGTGTTTCAAAAAAATTGTCACTAGCCCAATCAGCACTAAGATGCATCAACCCTTTCTTAAAATCAGATATGACCTATGCCAAGATAGACACAGCTGATCCTATGACTATCCTTGTACTTCATTAAATCACTCCATTTAAAAAAATGTGTTACCAGAAAAATCTAACTCCCAGCACATCACCTGTTAACATCTAGTTAGTTGTTTGTTTTCTATATGACCTTTGGATGATTTGCAATCATCTCCCAGCTCTTAAACAGTACTTTCACTAGGAAAAAAGCTGTCAGCTGGCTCCACAACCTCCCACTCTCAGGCTGAGTGCATAAAACCTTAGAGAATACTAACATATTAGCTAGTAAATGTTGAATGCACAATAAAACCAAGATTTGTAAAATACAGTTTACAGTCTACATTTTTACACTTAAACTTAAAATTGATTCTAAGCGTTTTGCATATAAATCTGTTTGTATAAATCTATTTCTTCATGTGTATCTTTTTAACTCATGAGGACTCTTTTGAGCATGAATAACTTTCCTTAGGATGACATTAGCTGTAATAATCTGTGCTCTAAATTCTAGAAAAGAAATAACACACAATAATAGAAACACTGTACAATATAACACAGTATGATACAGCAATATCTCAAATTATGGCCTGCAAAATTACCATAGAATTCCCTCTACATCTCTATTACAGTCTCACCAAAGATGTAGCCCTATAATCTTCAAACAGGTCAGATTAGTCACTTTATTAGAAACCATCATATTGTATGATTGTTCATGTTATGGTATCCACCCAACATCCCACAGGGTTATCTAACATTGACCTGTTATTTAAAAAAACATGCCTCTATTATTTAATGATCTTATATAACTTACTGACTCAAAGATTATCAGACAGTCCAGTAGTCACTAATAATGAGTGATTATGACTTTATTACTTTTATTGCTGCACACAAGGTCAGTCTCACTTCTAGTGCCTATTAATGGTGGACTTTTATGAGGCGACCTGAGTGAACTGTGAATTAGCTCTCAAACTTTTCATGCCTCAGTGAAGCCAAGAGTGACATTTACAGTACTGTATATTATGAGTGTATCTGTCATCTGGCCAACAAGGAATAACCAGAGGGACTGGAGGTATTATTAACATAATATGACATGAAATGCTCAATTTTATGCATTATTATCTTGTGGCCGGCCACAGGTTTATAGTTTTGTCTTATGTGTCTGTTGTGTTTATTGCAGAACTAGTTTACTGTAAGTGCTTGACTTAGCCTAATATTGCTAAAAGGCTGCCATTTTTATTAGGTGCTTTTTAAAACCTATATTCCTGAAATGGCTGTAGTAGCTTTAATTAGTCAGTGTACTCCTATAAAGCTGCCTTTGTTGTGGCTAGTTGTAGTCACATTGGAAGAAAGCTTTTACATCCATGCTAGCAGCATAGCTCTATGGATGTCAGTTGGTCCATCTTTTCACCACTTTGGTCCCAACTAAAATATCTCAACAACTATTGGATGGATTGCTATGACATTTTGACATTTACGGTCCACAGACGTTGAACCCCCATGACTTGGGGACCCCCTTCATTTTCCTAACAACCATTGGATGGATTGCAATTACATTTTATACAGACATTTATGTCCCCCTCAGGATGAATTGTAATAACTTAAATAGCTTTCCTTTCCAAAACTAATGACATTCCCTTCAGCCTCAGCTGTATTTGCTAATAAGCATGCTAACATGCTAAACTAAGACGATGAACATGGTCAATGTTATACATGCTAAACATCAGCATGTTAGCATTGTCATTATTAAGCTGTCCTGCCTCACAAAACAGCTTGTATTAGCGTAGACTCTTAGGGCTGTATGTTGGTGTCAGCGCACAGCGCAGCGTCACACCGGCGAACTGGTATTTTCCTGGAGCGCACTGAGGTTACTTCCTCGACTGTGCGAGTTTGGTATCTTGGTGACTCGCTGTGCGCCAGTGGGAGGAGAGGTGTGGTAGAGGGCTTGGTGATGCCAATCCAGTGGCGCACTGCAATTTCAGAACCAGCCGTTCCGGCCAATCCTCCCCCGGTGTCTCGCCCAAAACACCAGGCAACACTGCACGTGTCATTTTCTTTTAACGAGTCTGGCCAAAATGTCGCTGGAGCTCTGAATTTTTAATGTTTTAATTATAATACAGGTACACTTGTGGCTGTGATGAGCAACACGATGAGATGAAGATTGTTCAGCTTTTGTAGTGGTATTCCCAGAAACAAAAGATTGTTAGTTTTAAAAAGCTCATTTATTTGTTTGTTACCAGGATCAAGTTTATGCTGCAAGTATTTCTTTCAAAGATTGTCAGCAATTATATTTGCATGTAAAAGAGACAAATCTAGCTGAATTTTATTTATGGCACTACAGTGGTATTCAGCTGCAGATGGTTACTGTATGGATCATTGTGTTGACATATAAAATTGTGCATTAAATTGTGTATTAAGCAGAGAAAACATGATGACAGTAGGATCTTCAACATGCCCAGAAACATGAATTTAACTTTGAAAGAGTCTCATCATCTGATCTTGGCAGGATATTTGATCTGCTGTATTCATATTTGAAACTCTGCACGTCCCTGTCGACAATCAGCTTCCTCTGAGGAAAACTCTCTACAGTATTACCAAACTGTCAGCGCATCATGACGGGGGAGCCCTGTGTTTAAAGGGGATGAAAGTAGTGAATGTGATTGGACATGATTGTCACAGCCTCTAACACACCCACCTATAATGTATGAAAATGTATTCTTTCTGATACACTCCACCTCATATCCAAGTCCACCCACTGGGTGAACCTGGCCACGAAATTACACACTGGGCAGGGCCCACTTTACTGTGATCTGCGCCACCTGGTTCACAAAGTCCTTAGTCTTGTTTTCTCATTTCTTTTCTTTACTCAGATTTGCTCCTAGAACCACTTGGAAAACCTGTAGGAAATCCCAAAGTCTCAAAATGAAACATATATTTTACAAAATAAGATTGGTAGAGTTGCCTGTTTGTTGGACTTCCACATTGTCAGTAAGTACATTTGTTGAAATAGTAGATAATATGTATGTTACCAATAGTAGTGGTTAAGTTTTGGTAGTAAACATTTTAAGTTTAAGTGATAAAATCTATTCTCTTGTCACTTGTCAAGAAAATGATGTTTGTAAGAGTTCCATCAGAAATGGCCAGTCACCGCTGTTGTTTGTGTTAAGCTGGACAACCTTGTTTGTTCACAACTGGCATGCTGTACAAAGGTAGAGTTAACAACAAAGTCAACAGTGCATCTACAAAGCGTAAACAGTAATGGTAATGAATTCCTCCCTGTGGAAGATATGATTCTTGCTCTTCACAGCAGACAGGTATCCTGCCAATTACACACCCAATTGAATCCCTTCTCTGTTTGTTAATCTGTCATTAACATGTACTTTTTGCTTTGACTACTACACGCTCCACCATTAACTTTGTCCTCATCAACCTTTTTGCGTGATTGAAGGAAAGACGTAGGGGGTTGATGAGGGAGTGAAAGTGACTGGATAAGTTAATGTGGGTAATATGGTTAAGACTGAGTTAGTAAATGATGTCAGGGAGAGTTACCCACTGTCATAAGATCCCAATCACTTCCTGTGGCCTCGCCCGTGTCCGTGAGCAATTTATGATTAGAGTTCACTGTTGAAAGGGGAGGAATATTAGGTTGTGTTGCTTCCTGCTTTAAATACTTTTTTTAAAAAAGGAACCTTCTTTGGTCTCTGTCCTCTTGTCCTTTTGCCTTGCATTCTTTTTCTATCAATGTTATCAATTTTAGATTAATTAGTAGGTCTTATTCTGAGGATATTCTAAATGACTGGTTTTATATACATTTTTCCTACACCTGAATACCATTTCTGTAAAATCACAGCACTTATAATTTGATGGAAGATATTTTGCTGCTCTTTGCACCCCTGCATACAAAACTAGTTGGACTCTAGCAGAGGAACGATTCTGTTTAGTGTTAAGTGGTTCTGTTTTAGCCACTGCCAAGAATTCACAGCAAGTCCATACACTGTAGCTGACTGTCTGCACCGCAAACGAATCTTCACCCTGCTGAGAGTATAGCCTTGGTCTCTTGATCTAATTTCTTTTGCCAGCCTCATGATGGCTGATTCCATTTGCTGTGCTGCAGCAGTATGAGACTGTTTGTGAGAGAATGTGAGGAACTCCCCGGAGGGATACCACAGGTGAGAATCTGGTGCAAAAAAATTAAAAGATTGTCAGTGGCAGTGGCAGAAATCAATCTGTTATAAATACAGTCTAGATAAATAGCGTGAGAGATAATCAACTCCCTCAACAGCATCAGCTGGAGCTGCAGACTGGCAACAAATGGACACAAATAGTCTAATTATAAGTAGCCATTATCATTGTTTTGCCACTCTAGTGCAAAATGTGAAAGTAGGACTATATGAATTTACTCTCAGCTGCCTATGTCTTAAGTAGCACCTTCGCCCCACAGCTCTTAGTCATAACAGGAGAAGGGAGATATAAGATATCCACTAATTGTCAATTAAGTTGTTTTCACAGTGCTGAAGCCTTGCTTAGATTAACTGTTATTCATAGCGGTTATCAGACAGGCTAAACAAATGTGTTAGGAGTTTGTCCTGTATCTACCTCTATTTTTAAACTTGGATTAGCAGGATAAAATTAGCATTGCGTGATATTAAAACTTACCAAAAACAAAGCCCTCTTAATAAATTCAGAAACAAATCCAGGTGCCAGTGATGCCAACAAAGCTATATCTCATATCACAGTAATGCTGCCGTCCCGCCTGCCACAAGACAGAGACCTAAACAGATGCTATCTATCCAGTCATCTATCAACCTGTCCAAACAAAAACCCACCAGGGTATTGGAGGCAAGTGAAGTGGAATACGCACTTCAGTACTGTAACTGATGATCATACCGCTTAAATGAGTTAACATTTTAGCTCTAATGGCAGGAGAAGATGAACTTGCATGTGCAGCCAGCTCTGTAACCAGACTGATGCAGACATCTAAGACAGCAATGACAAATGGTAACACCCCTAAACGCAGCAGCAATCCTGGCAGCTATAATCCTGAGACCAAAAAGGTTCCAGTAAGATACTGACAAAGAGATGCTGCATACTATGGAGGGAAAGAGAGAGGGAAGAAAGACAGCAAAAGAAAAGGCCATCTTTTCTCTCAGATGTGACTGTGATGAAAGGCGTGCAGGGAGATTAATTTCCTAGAGGCGTAACACCTTCTTGCCTTTTTTGACCCCAGCGAGGAGAAGATTGAATAGATAATTCTGCAGGAGCCCGGCACATTCTGCCCCAGACAGTCTCTGAATGAGCTACAGCATTATCTTGTTCACACCCTCGTGCTTCTTCTCTAGGGTGTGCTTCAATGACTTTTCTGACTGAAGAAGACAACATGTCAGTCATAGGCCCCATGGAGGATGATAATGAAACAGTCATCAAACATTATCGGTGGAGTAAAGCCAGTGGACAGCTCCAGGACATACTGAATGGCACATGCATACACAAGCAGAATACTAAGCAGCTGTGACTAATGTAATGTTATTTCTCGGTATGCTGAAATAGAGTCAGGTTGAGGATGTCTCAAGCTATGATGGGTATCTTTGTACTACTGTCAGTAGAGAAGTGTCCACACTCAACACCAGAATGTTATTGGAGCAAACAGGGTAAATCAATGTAGCCAAAATTAAAACATAGGATGATAAGACTGGTGTATTTCAGAACATTTTAAGCACCCTCATCTTAAGCATAACTCTTTTGGGATAAGTTTTACCCAAGGAGGCCCTGTAATTGGAATTTTTACTTATTATGTTCATGGAGCAGTCTGCCAGGATAAGAACCCTTCTTTAATTGAAGCCCAAATCCAATCTGTGTCATCAACATGCACGTCTTGGCAACTTCTCAGTGTAAGTGTTTCTAAAGTAAGTGCATGCTCATTAGTATTGCATAAGAAACTCTCAACAGTTTTCAAATCTTGGAAAAGGACATTGGTGCCATATTAATGTCACAGAATCTGCAGGATTTTTACAAAATGATGCCGCAAAGTTGGTTCACCTGATTATTTCTTGCTCTTTAGTAACCTTTGAATTTTCCTTTCCTTCTAATTATGCTCTGCTGTGGTGTTGGTGCGTTAGGATGTTGGAGCTGCGGAGGAAGACTCTCCACTTCAGCCTCCATTCTGATGTAGAAGCAGAAGAGTGTGCAGAAAATAAGATTAATGCATAATTTAAGGATGTATGTGCTCGCATTGGTTTGGAATCAGCAGGGCAATATACAATAATTTCAATTATAGGATCTACGTGGGTGAAACCATCAGAATACTGCTTTAAACTCTTAGATACCATCACATTAGTATGTTCAGTGCATGCCACAAGGTTCTTTGAAGTTATTTCTCAATTTATTTGCTCTAACTACTTTCTTTAGACTTATTTCCTATACCTTCACTTAAGTTAGTGATGTTCTGCTTCTTAGAATGCCTTTCAGCAAATTCGAGAGAATATGCCTAAACTTGTTGCTTCAAATAAAAGCAGGATATATGTGCATGCACTGTTAATATAAGGTAGTTAACTGGCTAACTAGTTTGCGGACTCTTTCATGTTGTCTGAGGCTACTGCTGATGAAGAAATTGGTCACATTTCCTCTTGTACATTGGAGTACAAGAGGATAAGGAACAGTTTAGGTTGCTAACGTTATAGCTGCTCCGTCCTGCTCTACTGGATTTGGGGAAGTTTACACTCCAGCAACACAGCCAATGTTACCCAAGATGGCATTCAGCAATGTAACATAATCTCTTGTAACGTTAAAAATGAAAACATGCTGTTTTAAAATATGCACAAGTATGTAAGGTAAGCACCCAGGATTATGTTAGGATGAAACAGCAGCCTGAGCTTATATTGTTCAAAATCATACCTATAATACTACGACGATGGTGGTAACCTTTTGCCTGGGATATGCAGCTTTAGCCTCAGTGTTGTAGCACAATATAATGTAGCCATCCAGTGCGTTATAAAGACTCCTTTTACAAGATTCTTGTTTCTCTCCCTTAATGATCGCCATCTTGGCTACATAGCAGAATGGAAGGGACCACCAACATATGAAAATGGTGGCCGCGATTGCCATTGTTACAGTTAACACCGCACTAAAAGTAAAAGGACGCTCATTTTTATTCATTTTTCATAAAACTGAATTGAAGTCAAGTGAGCAAACAAGCCGGCAGATATTTTGGCAGGTTGAAGAAGAAAAAGCGCTCAAATGTTGCAATCGTCATTTCCGGTAAGTGCACAACGGTCGTGTTTGATCTGAGACAACACTACCCTGTCAAAATTCACACACTACGCAAGTAAGTACACAGTGTACACAGTATACTGCATGGAAGTGTACTAATGGAAGTATCTGAATTGAGACAGTTAATATTAGCTTAATTAGCTGGCTAAAGCTGATCAAATCTGCCAACCAAAGTTGCCATTTCAGCTAGAAAAATTGACGGTTGCCGGCTATATAATGAGAAATCAAGGCCCAATTGTTTCAAAAATATATACAAATTTTGTCTTACCAACAGTAACAGTAATTAAATAAACCAAAATACAAAATAGATAAATTGCCAGTAGTTACAAAATAAATTTGTGTTTTATGGTATACTTTAAGTTTTAGGTAACTTATACCAAATTCAAACTAAACTCTGCTCTAGTACCTCAACATCAGTCTAAATCTGCCTTTCTGTTTAAAGCTACTTAATAAGTTATATTACATTTTATCTTCGCGAGTAAGAAATTAACAAGCATAGCCCATAATAATCTCTCTGGTTGACTGAGTACAGCGTAAATTTATTGACCACAAATGTCTTTCATTCCTCTCAAGTCCAGCCTTTTCAGCTCTCATCCAGTGATATGCGTCTGATATGGAGATCGCTTGGGCTGTAATTAGAGTAATCATAATGGGAACAGAGGGAGAGGGCCGTAACTATGCCCCTGGTAGTTTCAACATCATGTCTCAACTCCTGTAATTATGCTTGGACTATTATTAACTGAGATGCATTCACCCAGAGGAGTGAAAAAGAGCTCAAAACAAAGGAAAGTCACTTTAAAGAGTCATACTCATCATATATATAAAGGCAGCGAAAGCATTTCATAATTATACACATTAATATTACCTCTTTTTGGAATGAATAGTATGGACTAGAAGCCAGAAAAGGGCAAAACAGCACAATGCAACAGGAAATTGTTCAGAGGTAACTGGTGGTTATCTGTCCATGTCAGTACTTAGACATCTTATTACTAATCAACAAGATGAATTAACTTGCCTGACAAACATAAGCTCAATTGATTTATTCACAAAATGTGCCTGCCCCACATACCTAACAACAGACACGTCCTAAACCATATATTCAAAGAAAGTGACAGAAAACTCATTATAACCTCACACAGGCTCAAACAGTCTAGCATCTCTCTAAGTCCGAGAAGAAAGCGCCATAGATTTACTGTACCCTGCTGCTGGTATAAACGCTTCACATCTATCATCAGTGGACTTACTTTCTTTATTTCCAGCCCATCAGCTCTGACAACCCCCTGCCTGCCTTAAACATGAAACATGCAGCGTCACAACTAATGACTTTGCTGGCTAGCTGTTTGCTTTGTTTGTGTTGACACATATATAGTTAGAGGGTGTCATCTTTAATTTGGCCCCTGGTGGAAACAGTGATGTGAAATATGAAAACCTCCAGCATTTTGTTTTTCCATTGCTAAGTGGTTGTGTGCATGTGTAGGTGTGTGTTCTGTTCACAGCACCTCTCATCTTTTAATATGGCATCCGTGTCAGACACATTTTCCTACCACCAAACTGTATCATCTACATGAATCTACATGAGTCCTTTTACAGCTTTCATCTAATGAAAGCTGTAAAAGGATTTCAAACAGGCAAGAAACCACATCAGCTCCTGGCAGACGGCCGCTTGAGCTATACAATACACAATGACTTCAAAGAAAGCCTTTCGATGTGTCATGTGATTAATGATCAACAGGACGTCATATCAATGAGATGATGTAACATTTTCTCTGCAGGATTTCCCCAACCTTTGCAGCTGTGATCACATTTCAGATCATGTGTTTCATGTGGGATCAAAAGCTTGATCACGCATGATCAAAACCTGAAACCTTTCAGAAGATGAGGCTGAAAACTGTAACTCTGTAAATCGGCAAAACTGGCATTTACATCACAAGTGGATTAGACTTTGTGCGTGAGTGTGACGGCATGTGGGTGGGTGTGTGTATGCTTGCCTGCCACCTACTCATGCAGCCACCTACTCACAGTGGCTAACGCAGAGGGCAAGTGCCTACACAAAGCTCCATCCCACTGGTGTTGTGACTAAATCCCCAAGAGAAACTGCTCATAAACGTCCACATTATGCACAGTATACTCTGGTTTTGTTCAACGCAGCCATGCACATCATTTGTTGTTTATCCACCGAGGTGCAAACATATTAAGAAGAATTAAGGTTTATGATGTGCTCTAAGAAAAGGCACAATAGTTTTTTGCACCTGTGTTACTGACCAGATTACTACATATCCCAGGGAACAACATGGCACTATTTGGTGCACGTCCCACCAACAAATTGGTAGTTTTAGCATAGCTGAAATAGTCTCTCTATCTACTGCCCTTTTCATCTTTAAAAAACACACTCAGTTAACACATGTTAAGTCATGACTGCTAGCAACTGTAATTACATTTCAAATTTAGCTAGAATGAACATACTCATCTGGAGATAGGTATTGTGTAGGTACTGTGATACTGGAGGTACTGTGATACTGGAGGTACTGTGCTGCACTGACATGGAAACAAAATCATAGCCTGCTTAATACTGGCTTTACCAGATCATAAAATATAGTTATATAAAATCAATGTGATTCAACCCAAAATCTCAAAATGGATTTTTTGACAACATTACAGCCATTAGGTGTAACGACTAAGGAGAGATATGTCTATTGAATTCTAAGTGGGTAATTGAATGCTGGCTCCAGTATGACGTCAGACCCCTGAAGTCTATTAAGTCTCTCTTTCTCCTCCAATCAATATGTCCTCCAGGTGCAGAATATAATGTGTAATCATAAAACACAAATTCCAGTCATCATTCTGATCATGATGAAAGTAACACAGTGCCATTAGCATCCACTGTGTAATTACCCGGCTGGCACAGACCATAACGGAAAACTACACTATGCAAATATTTCATTTTCTCACAAAGGCTCCTTAGGGATCCGTTGTGTACACTGCAGAGGTAATATCTGCCAAACCGGATCATGCCACACCACGACAAAGGGAAATCCATACCATCAGCCCTAGCTTTAGCCAGTTTATCCAGCATAGATCTGGGTTGTAATAGGTTATTTTAAAGTTGCTAAACTGAACCTGTGGGAAAAAACAAAAGGCCGCAGTAACACATAAACTTAATTGCCAAGAGGTAGAGGCTGCCACTGCGTACTAAAATGAACAAAGCCTTGTGTACCAGGTCTGACAGCCTGAGAGTGACAGCTTAATAATTTCCAGCTTAGTGTAATACCGTAAAAGGTTTGCCTTTCCAGATCATTTTTAAACACTGAAGCAGAAAGGCCTTTGGGGCCGTGCCGGCAATTTGCATGCAGCTCCTGCTCTAGCAACATCTCATATTCCTCAATGGCAGTGGTGTATTCATTGATTTAATCACAAACAGATGAAAGATAGAAACTGAACTGAATGATAGTCTTCAGAGGTAACCAGGGGTAACACTGCAGAAACATATTTCTAAAATATAAAAAGAATGACACAGATATCCAGAGCTCACTGTTAAAACAATAACAAAAAGGGCTGCAATGGTTATTTTCATTCTTGGTTAACCCATCAATTTTTCTGTATAACCACCAGTAAAAAAAAAATCAATTTGAAATCATATGAAACAGAAACAGCAGCACGTCCTCACATTTGAGGAGCTGTACTGTAACTAGGAGACATTCGACTTGAAAAACACATATATGCAAACATAAAGCATGAACTGATTAACAAAACTGCCATCATTTCATTTACTGTCTATAGACTAATTGATTAATCGCCTATCTGAACCCTTTGAATAAAGCACTATCTGCCATTGAGTGTTCAATGCATCATTACGCTCTGCTCCAAAAGGTTCAGAAAGCTGCGTATGAATTGATTGGTAACATTTTCTCCCTTTGTGTGTGCTGCTGCATAGTCAGCCCTTGCACAGCCTTGTGTAGTGAAGTTTCAGCACCCAGAGAGTGGACAGCTCCACACCTTCACCACCAGAAGACCCTGAGCCCTGAGCCACACATTGATTTACCCATAAATCATAAGGGACTTGGAACAGAGTTGTCAGCTTTAACTACAAATCACTGCCCATGCAATTCCATTTCCCTCACATTTGATTATGGTTAAGCACAAAAATAAACCAAATACTGACAGAAACAGGAACACAGTATTAAATTAAGATAGAAGAGAGACAGTGCTTGGTGGGGGACGAAGAGGTTATGTTACTGGGACATAACCATGCTCCTGCTGAACAATTAGCTATATACAGCGCCAATGGAAGCATCTTTAGGTTTTAGGCATGACCATGTATTAGAAAAGAAAACAATCAATAGCCTATGCTGAAATGCATGTGTCGCCTAATGTACCTGCGCTCACAATTGCACCATAACCCATTTAGCTTACAAACAGAAGAAGATCCACAAGTGGGCAAGATGGGTGAATTATAAAAGCTGATGGTCACAAAGAAATTGTGGTGTTTCAGCATAAACATACAATTAACGCAATACTATTCAGGGAAAATAAGATGCTGGCTTGATGATGTATTGCTTATTATATGACTGACACAGTAGGCGACTTTCATTTTTTTCTTAATGTAAATGTAAAATTATGGTACACCAAACTGCATTAAAAATGTAGCAGTTTCATGTTTTCTTGCTTATCGGAAAGACGTATTTCCGATAAAACAGCACTCAAATATCTACACGACTAAATAGGGTCTATGTGTAAATTCGTCATACGCATAATCTACTAACTACCACTGCATTTTCAAAAAAAGTCAGAAGTTTTAGAATTAATTCATACTAGGCTACTTGTTTCAGTCCACATTTGTGAAGGAGGGCTGCAGGCATACTGCTTATTCATAGTTTTGAATAATTATTATGGAAGTAACTGCAGCCAGGTGCATTAAATCTACACCGAAGTGTGGTGCGTCCTGTGGCTCCTTAAATCTTAGACAACAGGTTTATGTTACTGATGGTAAATATGGCAACACTAAATCGTAGTACGTTTGAGTGAAGTTTGGCATTACATAAAAGAAACTGGCACGTATCGGGGCGAGAGTTATTGTAGAGAAACTACAGGCTGTATGTCCTCAAACCCCTGTATAATATAGCCGTTAATAGTGAGCAATAATTATAGCAACGCTTTGATAGTGACAGAACGCGATTAGAAAATAATATGAAATAAGAAACTCACCATAGAGGGATATAATCCGAAGAAGGTGAGGGAAAGGACGGGGTACAGAACGCTCAACAGGACCCGCATGCTTACGCAGCCACTTTTCTCCAAGGTGCAGTCCTTTAACATAGAGCTCCTGTCCTGCTGCCCACCTTACCGCGTTTCTACTGTTGTCGAATCGCAGAGAGAGCGCTTCGACGGCGGCACAGCGACCACACGTTCATCGGCATCACACCCACCGCTCCCCGGTGCTCCGACTGAAGGCAGTGCTGAGGAAAAAAGTTTTGAGCGAAGGGGAAATATTCAAATATTTCAGTTCCAGCAGACTGCAGGGGAGGCGCACCAAGCATGTGACATCACTTGATGGGTTTAGGGGGTTATCTGTCTATATAGGCTATCTAGTTAATGCCATGACACTAAATGTAGCCTATCAGGTTATCAGGATTTTGAAGACCTTCATGTTCACCTTCAGATGTTGTCCATGTTTCTTATAAGAGAAAAAGAAGAAAGAAAAAAGGCTTTACTCCTGTTGATTTCAGTGCCCACACCTCTTACTATCACCATGTGTCTAAACTTACTCTCTTGTGATAGTTTAGTTTCCACTCAAATAGCTATGCATGGATGATAATGATAGTGAAAAAAACAACAACAAAAAAACTCAATATCCTTGTATTGTAAGGATCTAGTGGGTTGAATTCCATCAAAATAAAGAATAGCCTATTAGTCCCTTTTTGAATGTGTATTCATGAACAAATAGTTAATATTTGGACAAACTATCTGCTGGTGGTGTTGCCCAAATGTCATGGCCTTCACAAACTTAAAAATGTCTATCAATAATCATGTTGCAATGGGCATTGTGCTGGCAGAGATTCAGAGTAGGTGTGCTTCGTGTATATGAACTAGCTCTGTATCTCACAATCTAAGAAATGTTTGTCCCACTTTATGCTTTATGCTTCTTAACCTTCAAGGTCATCAGGGGAAAAAAAGGAGATGTGAAACAGGCTTAGCAACAACAAAAAGCCATCATGGATAAAAGACTAAGGTTCCTCACATTTTCTTTAGAAGGAGAGGAAACCAATCGAGGGAGCCTGGTTCTTTATGACTCTCATTCAGAGCCAGAGCTGAGAGGTTTTTATTTACAAGGTCGACGGATGGGTTTTGCACACGTCTGTGGTTATCTTCATATAGGTTAGTTTCGTGAATATCTCATACCTGAGATATTCATGAAACTATTCATCAGTGGAGCAGCAGTGGGGAGATGATATGCCAGTGCAGGCTAGTGTGACAACGCTACCTCTAGAAAAGCAGCGGTATAATGCCATGAGATGCACTGCTGGCAGTTGAAGTCTTGTGATAATCTGGTCATCAGCTGTGTGACACTTTGCTCTGGGGGTTCTTGTCCAGTGTCGTGAAGAAGAAGCGCTCCACGCAGTCTACATCCTCCTGTCCTTTCCTGTGTCCAAATGTATTTTCTCCTCAGTTTGGTTATATTTGCATTGTCTTTTGCTTCTCCTTATAACTGTCTCATTTCTCTCTTTATGTTTTTGTGGTGTTGCCTAACCAGATAAGACAACCAGCTGTCACTGTTAAGAATACCATTCACTCTTCTGAAGGTGTAAAAGTTTGTAAGGTCTATTTTCAAGGCTCTGGATCTGTTGTGTGTTTTCATTACAGCACTTTCTTGTCAGTAGCCTCATATATTCAGTGATATGTTTGCTCAAGGTCTTAGGAATCACTAGGCATACATACATATTAAAGTAATAGACCAATGGAAGATTGTTGGTCACCGAGATCATCCATATGTTCTTGCTGGCTTGGATACTCTCCGATAACACTTCAGCATAGACTGTTGGTGTGGAGTGAGAGTAGGCAACTATTGTAATATCAAAATGAGAAACAGAATTTTTACCAGCTCTACACCTAAATACATTTTAAATGACTTGCAACTGTGTGTATTGTATGCAGAAGATTGCTACGAATGTACACAATAATGAAAACTATACTGTAAATGTAAAAATAATACTATCTTACCATAGACTAAGATTAAAATATCTCAGCAGCTATTGGATGGATTGCCATGAAACATTCTATAGACATTTTGGGGTTTTAGCAAAAATATATTGAATGGATTGCTATGACATTGGGTACAGATATCCATGGTCCCCAGAGGATGAATCCTAATGACTTTTATGATCCCCTGACATTTTATCATCTCCATGAAGTTCACATTTGTGATTTTAACACCCATAGAATGGATTGCCATTCAGTTTGGTGCAAACATTCTTCAAGATGAATTGTACTTTGATCCCTTAACTTTTCAAGTAGCACCAACATAAAAAAAAGTCAGAATTTTAATTTTTCCATTACTTTGGTTTATGACCAAATACCTGCAAAACTAATGACATTCCCCTCGCCCTCAGCTGTACTTTGTGATTAGTGGTAATTATCAACTGTTAGCATGCTAACACAATAAACTGAGATGGTGAGCATGGTAAACATTACCTGCATTTAGCTTAACGTTTTCATTAGTATAAGATCAGTCCTCTTTCCTTCAATACAACTTGTCACTCAAGTAAACACTGAGGGGATTTGTAAGGAATACAAAAGTGAACAGAGAAATCCTACCTACATGTAAGCTGTCCACTGGAGGTGCGTTGGGAGGACTCATTTTTCTGTAGAAATACTCTGGTTTCACCGGGGACACTCAACTTGCACTCACAAACACACAAAGTCAGTGTGGAAATAGCAGACAGAAGTGGTAACCAAGCTTTCCTTTACTGTACTGTGAGTATGTGAAACTTGGAACCTTCACAACTCAGGGACTCAACCTTTACATGCAGTAGGTGGGTGGGAATATTGTTTCTAAATACTTTAATTAGCAGGATTATTTTCTGCTGGGTCTGGGTCTGATATTTTGGCTCTGATTCCATACAGTTTATCTGGTATGTTTAGAGCAGTCTACTGTTTTAGGTGGCATGCTGTGTTCAGACTGCAACACAGTGTTCCCTCCGTCCCTCCTGTCATAGTTTAAAGCAACAGGGAACGAAACTGCTTTTCAATACGTCACTTTAAGCGCTGCTTACCAATGAGTTCCACAGAGCCATCCTCAGCCCCATTTGTTGGAAGAGGAAACTGTGACACTGAAAAGGAAATAGGCTTACATCCATGTTTGCATGTTAATTAGACAAGTGTGACCTCTACTTTTTTGGGTGAAATGATAAAAGGAATTAAATCCAATCTATAAAGTAGATTAGGAAAAAAAAACAATCCAGGAGTGATGCAATGCCTATTTACAGCAGTATAATGGAGTCTTAATGGAGCAGGTTTTAATAGAGCTAGTTCAGACTGTTAAGTTGGAGTAATTAAAATTAAACAGACCTTCTACAGGAGGAGACCAATGGGCTTAATTCTATATTCTTTCAGAAGATTGTGTTTGTGAACTGCAGGTTCTGCTGTTTGTCATGTGTAATGCTGTTAACTTATATCTATGTATTATGCTTCTGCATTAGAGGCCATTTAATGGACAGTGCTATTTGTTTCGCAAATTAAAAGCATCCATCTCATCTCTGCTCTTTTACACCTTGAAACAGCTCAGACTCTCACTCCCTCTTTCCCTTCCATCTACCTCTCTTGCTGTCCTTGAGAGCTATCAGTCTATTTTTGACTTATCAAAGACTGTCTGTAGAATATGACAGAACTGAGGTGTGTAATGCATCAATTATCCAAACAGACGCATATATACAATGCCACATCCTAAGTACACACATGTTGAAATGTTTGCTCATGTGTCTGTGCATTTACCAGATTATCAAACGCGAGCTGGTGGTGAAAGGTTAATGCATCAACGAGGGATAAGCATGTGTGTGTATGTGTGTGAATGAATGTGGCATGTGCAATTTCATCTGCATTAATTTGCCCAGAGGTCACCTAATGAGTAGTCTGGGGAATAGGAATGTGTCATGAGGTGGTCAGTCAGAGTCTTGGTAACCAAGATTTACCAATACTAGCCACAGTGTAGTCTTCTAATGGCTTTGGTCCGAATTGTGGAACTCCCTTTAGAGTTAGCTAAGCATGAAGGACTTTTGTAATATATATTATCTCTTGAGTTCATGTGCAGTAGTCCTAACCTCAACTTCACATAGGAGATAGGCAGTATGATCTGGGGCATTGACATAATGCTTCAGACACAAAAACAGACTGACAATCTATAATACATTTGATGTATGTGATGTTATTTTATGGCAAAACTGCAGAAGCAGAAGACCCTTCTCTGATTGCCCACTAAGAGCAAAGTCACTGAAATCATATAGGTGGCTGCTCATTACACAGAAAACAAACATTCTGGTCTGCTACTTGAAATTGCAACAATAAGTCACAGTGGTGACACATAATTATATCAATAAGAACCACATGTTACATGTGAAAGATTTGTGTGTTATGCTGCAGCATCATTGACAGCAGTAGATGACAGCAGTACAAATTAACACCTTAATGACACACCTGAAAGTCCTAACCAAGGTTTGCGTTTTTGTAATATTGTATACATTTGATCCAGTTAGTTTTGCTTTCACATTGCAATTATGCGAGCACACTAAAGAACTATACATGGCATGTTGTGTCTCCCTATACTTTCAACTGATTGGTTTGTAGACAGGTGTGCATCTGAAGTTGACGTGTTGTCAATTCGGCGGATAGCCTATCGCAGTTTGAATGAATGGAGAAAAATGAATGTACAGATTAATTTCGTTGCCGCTATAATAATATTATTATGGCATTATTACCAGCAGCATCAACTTCAAGCGCAATACTCAAGACTTGCTCAAATTCGCCAAATAAACATCCTCGTTGTGCGAAAATGTTGTTGTTGTTTTTATCCTGCCAGAACTTCCTGTAACTGGTCCAAAAGTCTAAACCATCCAAAATGTTTTCACACTAGAAACAAACTAAACCATGGTTCAATTGAATCCTTGGTCCGGGGGGAGGTTTCACACCTGTAATTTTGGTTTGGATCAAACTGTGCAGTGCCACCTCCTTTAAACATCCCGCCTTAATCCCCCACACAATAACAATAAATAAATAAATCTCATAGTCACACAGGTAAAATATTTGAAAAAACATGTTCACATCATCATATCCAGCCAGTGGCATGAAAGCAATAGGCCACTACAGACAGACTGTCTTCCATGAGAATGGAACAAAAAACACCCTGGCAATATATTTTGACACTGAAAAAGTGTTCAATAAAGTATAACACTAAAGACTTAGATACAAACAGTGGTGTGCACAGTCTTTAAGGGGCATGGGCAAAAAATGGAAAAGGGGCCCCATTTGGGTTGTGGGGGTGTGCATGCATGATGAAATAGTCCCTGAGATGGGACAGAGTGGGTATAGATTGAATATTGTGCACACACACAAGACATATGTAGACACACATGCACATACAGAGAACTAAACACAAACAAATGTGGGGACAACATGTTCCTCGTGACATTATGGCAAAAATGAAGCATGAATTAAGAGTCGCTTCAGGATGCCCCTTCAGATGAAAAAGTAAGGGTCTCATGTGCTATAAGCTTTTGGCAAAAGGTCAAATCAGAGCAACACTGCAAACCAGAGGGGTATTTGAGGCAACCAAAGAAGCATCTGCTGGGCACTTGGGCATTTGAGGTTTGCACTTGAGTGGCCCATGTGCCCCTCTTCTGTGACACAAAGCATGGCAATAACCCAAAAGGGAACAAACATACTCCAGTTAAATGAATGCTTTGAAAGGAGCACTTCCGCAAAAAGGGCAACATTCCAAAGTACTGCAATATGCTATATACTATAACGATGGAACAAAAAGCAATCCACAGATGAAACTCAGATGAAAGCCTACCTATCCACCTACATCTTCAAACACTCTGTCCCCACACCATTCCGGACACCTACAAATAATACAGAATAAAGCAATAAAACTGGTGCAGAGACTCCCATTTTACATCAGCATTTACCATTAGATACACATCATAACGGCACTCAGGTGATAAGACAACAGCATCGCACTGAAACGCATCAAGACAACAATGAACAATCATCCCTGCAGAAAACCACGAAAGAAGCGCGATTGACCACTGACACCCCACACGCTAAACACACACACACACACACACACACACACACACACAAAGAATGTTCCTTACAATGACACTAAAAAAAAAAAACAAAACAACAAAAACACCTGAGACCTTCAAACCACATATTGTTTAAATTAGTACATTTATTTATTTGATACTCTGTTTTATGGTGAAGATATGTATGCACAATATACAGTATATGATGTGTGTGTCCTGTTATAGCATATGTAATTTGTTTTAGTCTCTTCTTCTTCTGCTATAAGAGACAGACTGACATTAGTTTGCCATCCATAGCACCTAGAAAAAGATATGTTTCATGTTTTTCATGTCAGAGCTTGACAACACTGACAGACCAATATCCAATTTTTATTAAAATCGTTCCATTACTGCTTACTCTACTTCCCCTTTCCCCCCTTCTTTGTCTCCTTAGCATTTTGTTCCAGAATTGCGTTCCTGCACTTTTGCTCGACTCATAAAAAACCTTATGTGCTATTGCTGTACCGTCCTTCCTCTGTCATTCCCTCTGCTGTGTTATTCCGTTTTCATTCTCTCCTCTTGCTCTTTTCTGGCATTAGTTGCTCAGCAACATCAAGTGGTATTTGGTGGTAAAGGAAAAATAGAGGGGAAGAAACAGCACATTCAATGTGAGGGGTCTTTTGTCATTCTGCAGAGCTGGTGGGTCTGAAAAGCACTTGGATCTTTGAGTGGACCTCTACTAAGGCTGTCATTCACTGATTAAACCGTTCTGCTATTTGTAATTTTCAAAATGACATTATATTATAAATGGAGCTAATTAATGGTACCCTGTGGAGTTTTTGACCACATGTGGTGCTGTAGTGCATATTTATTTGATGGGCAGTTCCCTGTATTATTTTAATTCTATTGTGCAAGGACTTACATGGACTCTATGACCACAGGAGTGATACACATTTTTGAGAACTGCTGACATCAGTAATGGGCATCAACAGCTGGTGGCAGTTGTTATGCCTGGCTTGTTCAGAAGCATAATAAAGAAGGGAGGTCTACACAGTAGAAGTATTTAGATAAAAGCAAACTATGTGTTAAGTCAGCAGTCAGTGGTGAAGTGTGGGGGTTGGATGCTATGAATCTGTGGGTGCAACATGAACAAAGGATAAACTAAACAATCAAACTAAACCAAACAAAACCGACATGGGTGCAGAGAGAGGGGGAGCCATCTTGGAACCATCCAGCTTATATAGGCTCCAAGCAGGTGAGGCCAATCCCTCAATGGGTTGGGAGGGGCCAGGCGATCAGGGAGAACCTGAAAGAGGGAAGCAGAGGCAGGCCAAAACAGATACTGTCATACAGCCCTGGCGGTCACACTGTAATCTGCTGTAAAAGGTTGTAAAACATCATTAAAGAGAAGAGGAAGAAGAAGACTGCAAGCTGGTGTCACCAAAACATTTCAGAACATTAAAAAAAGGTTTCGAGGTAGGAATGTTTGTAAGGCCTTGAAAGTCCTGCCCACCTACACAGATGTTTTCACTTCTGGCTAATTAGACCTGCTTAGGTTGAAGGTGGCCTATGCAGCATGTAAACCAAATACTACGTCTCCCAGGATTATTAACAATACTGACTAATACATTTAACATGACTTGTTAGGGCTGAACCCATACAGAAAAGGTACAGTAGATGTGAAAACTTACACAACATCTCTACCACCTGCTGCTACAGGATTATCAGCTGGTAGAGATTCAGCATCATACCTGTTGCCTTATATGCCGCTCGCACTTCACTTCAGCAAGTTTCCACTTGCATGGCCAAATGGAGGCAATGATAAAGGTGTAATTTGTCCCACCCTAACAGGTGCAACACAGCTAACGGGAGAGTCAGGGAGAGGTAAGTCAAGCGCAGTCTATACTTACCTACACAGTTCTGAAAAAGAGGTCTAATCAGCTAAAATAATCAAAATCACCTATGTTGGTTTATCATGGGTGTGCATGGCCTTTAAGGATAAACACAACATGTGTCTGTTCTGGTTTCCTCTTCCCTTGAGACAGTATTGTACTATTACTGTAGTTTAAGTACAGCACTGGTCCTGCCTTGCAATTTTTAGTTTAATCGCTCTTGTATAGTTTCTATTTTTATTTCAATTCTTATTTTTTATTTTATATAATTGTAATTATTTATGTTTTACTTTTCTCTATATCTGTACTTATTTATGTCCTTGTGCTGCTGCAACACCTGAATTTCCCCTCTGGGGATCAATAAAGGCTTATCTTATCTTAAATTATAAAGTGAATGATGGCTGAATTCCATTTATGTGCGTGAGTTCCAAGGTCTTGGTATTGTGCATGCTGATGACAGTGAGTCATTCCTTTCATTATTTGCAGTTCAGAAATATACGTTAATGGGAGATTTTTACATTCCCGTAGCACAAATCCATTAATTAAATCCATCTTTAAATTCCACTCACCAAATACATAATTCACCAGGAGAAATGTCTAACTTTTTGAAAACGTGATGGAGCACCACCACCTTTCTCCCCACTGTCCTTTGATTAAAGTATATATGCAAAGATTGAGGATGATCATCTAAATGAAAGATTTTCGCAAAAAAATACATTTTATGTAAAAAAAAAAAAAAGCTGATGACTTAGCAGTATTTCCTTTTTCATGGTATAGTATGCAATCTCTGCACTGGATATTTTGCTGGATCTCTATTCTGATCAGCTAACTTGCTAATTTCACTGACTTTACTTTAGAGTAAAGTAAGTATTATTATCATTTATGATCACTTTAGGATATAAAATTCTCTGTCTCCTTGACATGGTGTTGCCTCTTCAAATGAAGTTCAAGAACTTTCAACAACAACACACTGATCCCAATGTGCCCTACTAATTACAATGTACAGTGCACCAATTAGCTCTCATATAATTGCCTCTTGAATGGTGGAAGTTGAGTGGCCTCTGGAGTATGACTCCTCCTTTGTTTGAACCAAATATAGATCTCTTTATTATCTTCCACAGTAACATATGCCTTTGCTTATTAGTCACATTTGATTTTTAAGAAAGTACTGGCCAAGTTGTGATCTGACTAGGGGGAGTTTAATGCTCCCTGCCTTTGCATCTGGCACTTACAAGATTATGCTAATTTAGCCAAAGGGTTAGAGCAATTAACTGACAACCAAACAAGCCTTTCTCCGTTCTACTTAAAGCTACTGTAATGAATTTCTGTGTATGTCTGGGAGGAAATGCAGGAATTCCTAGACATAAAGATCTGTACTGCAGCACAATGCACATAAATTACTGTCACATAAGAGGAACTACACATGTGAAAATATATACATTGCACTAAGTATGCAAATAATTGTGGTAAAGTACAATTTAATTAATGCTTTAATCATTATCAATCAGTTAATTAATTACTACAGTTTTGTCATTTGTCTCAGTCCTATTGTTATTGGATCTTATTGGAACCACAGTATATAACTAGGCAGACTTTACTTGAAGTCTTTACTTATCATGTATAAGCAGTATAAAAACATGTAATGTATAATATAATATAATAAAGCAGAAATGCCCAAAAGAATTATCTTTAAAAAAAAAAAAGAATGACAATATAGTAACACAGGTGTAATCATATAAAATGTCATCATAGAAGAAGTTATAATTGTAGACAAATACTGTACATTAATAAACTAAAATAAAACATCCTTATACAGTATCTGCTTACAACTACATTATAGTATGTTATAAACCATGTTTTAAATGTTTGTATACTGCTTATAAATGCTGAACTGAGGGATTTAAATTAAACTGTTACCATTACCATAAGTTCAATGAACACAAGCAGAGCCTTCTAACGTTGTTCTGTGTGTTTAACCTCATTCAGGGTGTTGACACACTGTAGTTTGCATAATGGGCACTCAACCAGCCAACCTGGGCCGACCCTGCCAATGTGAACCCTATAAAAAGGCGGCAAGCATGCTGGGTGGGGGGTCTGACATAGACAGGAGACCCGGGCATGAGGGGGCACTTCCAGGACGGCTTTGTCCACACAAGAGGTGTTAATAGCATGATGTCTGTACAATTCAACCTCACCACCAACTACAGCCTCCAAAATACCATAGAGTTAAATCAACACCCATGTGACACTTGTTATTTCTGTTTGTTTGGAACAGAGAAGAGCCCAGTGTTTTAAGGTGAAAAAAACAGGAACATTGCTGCCAAACACTAAAAGCCTGTACAACACTAAACACTGCAAAATATTGGTGTAGGCTTGTGCCTGGGCCTGGGAATCTACTGTCTAATCGTTCATGCCTACCTGGACTCTTAAGCCTAATATCATGTCCTACAGAAGAACACACTGACTACTGATGATGACAAAGGTGAATTTTCCTGCTGATTGGCTCAACAGTGGTGCTGCATGAGTCATAATAGACTGAATGCTTGCAGCAAATGTAAGAGGCTTGTCTTTCTTCAGTCTTTTTCCCTCTGTTTGACTGTATGCTGCAGAGGTGTGTGGACAAGCAATCCTACTGCCCTCTTGCATGACTGAAAAGACTGGGGGAAATGCCAGCTCGCCCATGCTGAACCGCAGCTGAATCATACTGCTCGTGCACTACAAGGTTCAGCAAAAGTTCATCTTTTTAAAATCACAAACATTTTTGTATTGAAGCTACTTTTAGCCTTCGATGACACTCACGGATGACTCTGAATAACTGAGTCAGAGGCAGCAGTTAGAGGACCAACATTGGCCCCATAAATCAGTCTAACACTAATGTATATGGAGCATCCAATTCTCACCTCCCATGCGGACTGTGACCCCTAAGCATTCTCAGAAACAACTGAATCCAGTAAAGGCAGTGAGATGTATAGCCACTTCTCACTTGCAAAAGCTCTCATTTACTTGTTTGTACTATCACCAGCACTCCTGCTCTCTCTCTACCTACACTTTAATCAAAAGCTGGATGCAACAAGTTGAGGCCTGTTCTGTGGGGGACTGTTCACTGAACAGACTAAATCATTAACTGAAGGAGAAGTAGATAGAAAGAGGCTACAACAGCAGAGTAAATGACAACATTTCATCTCAAAATGACTCCTGGAATATACTGATTATCACATGCTGATCAAATCTCAAAGCCCAAGGTTATTCAAGGCTACATGTTTCCATTAAGACAAGCTATATATTTTTTTTTGGCTGATACTGATATTTGTGGATTTATTAAAACTGCCATCTTCATATGGAGATTAGGCCATAACTTATGAGAATAAGGTCAACAAGGTGAACATTCAATTCTTATTAACAGCTACTCTTCATGTTAATCAAAATACTCATCTCTGTTGGATATTCTACTCTAATGCTAATGTTCCTGAATATTTGTTCAGACTGAAAAAATAATACATAATAATAATACATAACACATAATACATTCGTGAGTCTTTAATTCTCACAGCAGCAGCAACAGCAACTGAACTTTCTAACTTTGTGTTATTCTGAGTTGGCACCCACTACGTATTTGAGCTGAGAACAGGCCTGTTTCTCAGTGTTCGTGAACTCCATGTTTCCATATACTTGTCAAGGAGGAAAAGCCTGAAACTTTAAAACATTGAAAATTAAGTTAAACAGACAGATGGTTTTAGTGGGATCAATAAGTGACCGTTCAGTAAACCCTCTCCAAAACCAAAAATACAAAAGTGTAAGGAATAAATAGTGTGTTTGTCTGCTCTAACATAAGCTACAAACGTTAGCATGTGTGGCTAACTACTAAATACAGCACTTAATATTACTTTAAAGGCCAGGGACATTTCATACTATGATATTTTGTGGGGTTACCGATTGCATAACCCAATCCCTGTGTAACAATATTTCTCCCTCTGTGTGGAAGCCAGTCCTGGATGTTCCTTAGAGATCTACACTGTAATAGAAGAAGAATACTGTTTCTTTGCATAGATAGATCATCACCTGGTGAGGATGTTCATTTTTTGCCTGGACATTGAGCTTTAGCCTCAGTCTTTTAGCACAATGTCATGTAACAGCTATGTAGCCATCAAGTGGATATTTAAAACCTCTGGGTTCTTGTTTTATGATGTCGCTGGAAAGCAACAGTAACTAATGGGGTTTGGGAATGGTCAGTTGCATGTCTAATGCTGCAGAGGAGTGATTTGTTTGTGTAGTTAGGGTCTGGCTGACCTTTCTGTCCCCTCCCTGATGTCTAGCACTTCACTGCAGATTAATACAGGACACTGACTTTGACTCTGAATTTGAGTTGTAGACCTTGGGAGTGAGGACATCAGTGCTAGGGTAAGGGTTGGGGTTAGGCATTTACTTGTGATGGTTAGGGTTAGGGTAAGGGGCTAGGGAATACATTATGTCAATGAAGGTCCTCATAAGTGTAGAAGTACAGGGTCGCGTGTGTGTGTGTGTGATTAAGGTGAGGGTCAGTTCATTCTCTCAAAAGCCCTGAGGAGAGAAGCGCTTTGACTCCTTCTTTGACCAGCCCACGCAGATGTAAAATTACCCCAGAAATGTGTCATTAAAATGTCAGCCTGGCTGGCTCGTGGTCAGACGCTCGATAATAGTCCATTTGTCTCTCCGCAGCTGAAGCTTTCAGTTCACCACCGTCCCTGAGTGTTTTAATTTCCTGTCTCAATGGGAAATTGCCTCCCCAGTTTTTCAAATTTAAAAGCAGAAATATTCTCTGCTCCCGTCTGCAGTCTTCATTTAGTGGAATTTATTGTCAATAAATACACTTACAGTCAGAGGTAGAGGGCTCTGCCGTTCTTTACAACTGTCTTCAATCAACATGGGCTGAAGTGATGAGACTGTTAAATATAATTCCCAATGTGTGAAGAAGCTTGATGCCTTCACTGTTGAACTTTGGATGGATATAAAATGTGAAGAGCACTTGAAGGCAGGAACAAAAATGTCTCCATATTCCAAAACATTATTGCCCTCTAAAATCAAGGCAGAGTTTTTTCTCGTCACATAAACATGAGTGCTGCGCTGTATGTCCTGGTAAATGACTTGTTATGTGAGGGAGTGAGGCTCAATGAGGATAGTAGATTAGATTACATCATGTCATTTTGTGGCCATTTCAAATCATAAAAACACCCACTTAGTCTCAGGAATAGTTTCTGTGACAGTATTGCCAGCTGACACAGTACAGTAGCTCATAGTGGACAACAGCAGGTGCCTAAACTTCCAGCAGACTGCACATAACAGGCCACATATACTGTACATTCAAGCATAATGTACAGTCAGGCAGCATGGGATACAGACCACACTGTGCTGCCTTGGAGGGCTTTTTCAACTCAAAGGATTAGACCAGTGATGTGTGACATCATCAATTTTCAGCTCAAATAAGGGATTTAGCTCAAATAAGTATTCCATTGCCTGGTCAAATAGAAGTGCACAACAATTGCCTCTAACTATGTCTGATGCCAGTGCTGACTGTTTTGTGTAAATCTATGGATTTAATATGGATTCTTAATGTGAGTCAGATGAATGTGAGCTAGTGTTGAAGCTGCAGAGTGAAGCTGCAATCTAATAAAGTAGTATTGAGTATGTTATTATTTAGTATAAATTTGATGCTAAGGTCACCTGTTCTGCACATCAACACAATTCCGATGAAGAAGAAAAACTAATAACAGGAACCAGAAATGTTTATCATTTTCAACAGTGGTGAGAAATGGAGAGGGTCTGGACATTATGGAAGTGACGACAGCACTTGGCCGGCGTATAGTTTATTTCCAAATGAAAATACCAATCTTTCAGGTAGAATATTTTCCCTCTCCGAGTGTGACAGGACTTCAAATGGCTGTGATGTGAATAAGGCTGCAGTGAAGATGTGGGCTAAATATCAAATTCATCAGAGGCAGGTCGATAGGTGTGACCTTGTACAGAACATTCTCCCTAACTTGTCTTGGAGGAAACACATTTCTCATAACTGTGACAACAGAGGAGCGTGCTTTTAGGGGGAAACAGTGGATGGGATATATTCCTCTTAGATTTTTATGGCTTTCCCTTTTTCTTGTCAGCCATTCCATCTGATTCATGTTCATGTCTATTTTATTTTTGGTCAGGATAATTACAGTAATCAATTTTCCATCCAAATGTAGAGCAAATTTTAACAAAATTTCCTGAAAATCATTGACAGAAAATGCTTATCAGTTTGTGTTTCCATCCAGTGGTGGAAGAGTTCTGATTTTTTACTAAAATAAAAGTACCAATACTACAATGTAAAAATATTCCATTACAAGTAAAAGTCCTGCATTCAAACCCTTACTCAAGTAGAAGTACAGAAGTATTATTAGCAAACTGTACAGTCAAGTACATTAAAAGTACAAGTATAACAAGTAAAAGTAATCATTATGCAATGGTCCATCAGACTGTATATTGATTATAGATACTAGCTTAATAGTTTGTTAATACAAAGCACAAATAGCATTTTACCTTTGTACTGTAGCTGGTTGAGGTGGAGCTAGGTTTAGCTACTTTATATACAGTTTAGTCCAGTGGTTCCCAACATAGGGGTTGCCCCCCCTCCAAAGGGTCACAAGATGAATCTGAGGAGGCGTGAAATGATTAATGACAAATTGGTATTCATTTGTATTCATTCATTTTTGGGAAGTCTCTCTTTTGTGAAACTGCTAAAACCTCACAGACATCTGAAACATGGAGCCCCCCCATGACACAGGTTTTTTTGTAAGTTGTCACAAGCCAAAAAGATTGGGAACCACTGGTTTCATCTTTAATAATGGATTATAGTTTATCATATGATTTTTAGGTAAAATCTTAAACTGAAAAGTTTAAAAACTAGTAACTACAACTGTCAAATAAATGTAATATAATAAAAAGTACAACATTTCCCTCTGAATTGCAGTAGAGCTGAGGTTTAAAGTAACATAAACTATAAATAGTCAAGTGAAGTAGGCCTACAAGTACTGAAAATTGTACTTAAGTACAGTGTTTGAGTTACTTTCCACCACTGCAGCCATCTGATTCATGTTCATGTCTATTTTATTTTATATTTATTATATTTTATATATTATATATTATTTTATTTATTTATTATATAATTACAGTAGTCAACTTTCCATCTAGAAAATCAGTAATAGAAAATGCAAATCAGTTTGCGTTTCCATCCAATACTTTAAATATTAAGACAACAACTTTTCCACCTCAGTGAACCATGAAAACATTTTGAGTTACTATTTTTTTTATGTGCAAATGCTCTTGAAAACAGGTGGATGAAAACATACTCATTGTGTATTATACCAGTATAACATGTGACACTATAAACAGATAATATCAGTAGTACAGTATGAGAATGTGTAAATAACAAGTAGTATGGTTTTAAACAGTGACATGATAATGTGATGAAGTATAGAGCAGGAGAGATTGAATGAGTACCTGAAGCTGGAAAATGGTGATGTGACTGAATGAATTTGACCAAACCAACCAGAATTGAGTTTCACTGCTCGTGAAGAATTTACTCATTAAATCCTGGCTTTATCTTGCCTAACACCGTGAAACAAAAACGGAAAGAGCTACAAAAAACAAACAAAAAAGAAACATTGGAATATTACACACATATATACACACATACACACCTTATACACACATACACATATATAGTGGTAATTGCCCAACCAACTAACCACAGCATTTCAGAGAATTAATAATTCACAGAATCAATTATGCAGCCATTCACACAAAGACAGACAAGGTCTGCTTCAAACAACCTTCACTCAACATATTTTCGCTTATAATACACCCACACTAAGCAGGTGCCAGTTTAACCAAAGCAGTATAATTAAATTAATATTAAGAGAATGACTTCGAGGTGTGGTTTTAGTATGAGCAGCTATTCTCCATAGTCAAATTTGTCTAATTTAATCCTTCGTCCAACATTATTAATTAAATATGAACATAGGGACCTATCCCTTCCTTGCGTTGCCCCTTCATCCTCATCTACTTTCATTTTCCTGAGATCTACTCTTACCCTTTCAAGTAAAGAAATGGCTTTTGAAAAGTCTACCTGTTAAATGTTTTAACAGGTGCTGCCAAGATCTATTCTGCGGTGTCTTCCCCGCCCCGTGAGATTTGCCTCCCTTGTCCTTGGCTGGTAAACACAATCTTCACGCTTGTCCCTTTACCTGCTATTTAAGAGCGCACCGGCTCACTACCTCCCGGGAGATGCGCTAGAATTTATTGCTGGGGAGGTCAGAGAGCCTGTTGTCCTGTTCGGGATTCATTGCCACGCACGGCTATGATACCTCATGCACAGGATGGGAGAGTGCAGAACAGGACTCATCGGAACTTATTCAAATGAGAGCGTGTCTTTGAAGCATGGCACGGGGTGAGCTTTGTAAGGGTCCCAGTGGATCTGCTGTTGACAGTCTCTCAGGTTTTCTAACGAGGGGAGCCTTGGCATGTGCCTTAGGGCTTGTTCACAATCACTTGGTGTGCCTCTCTGATCACTCCCTCCGCTTCTTTATCTCCCCCTTTTAAATATGGCCTTGAAGTCCACTTGAGGATTTTGAAAGGCAAACACAGACCAAGACCGTATACACTAGGTACCGGTTCAGGGGTACCACAGGAGTATCATTTTGTCCACTGAATCATTAATAGCAGTCCAAGGTTTTTCTCAATGGAGGTTCTGAGAGTGACTGATGGCAGGGGTCCACTCTGACTGCAACAGTGGATTCAGAAAACTCTTACATGCCTCTCTCCTGACAGTCACCATCTATCACATGATTACCACTGCAGGACTGGGATATTAATATTACTACCTGATGATGTACTGCAGGAAGAGATGATAACAATGATTAACAATCAGGGAACCATTATTGTTTAAGTATAATAATAAGCATGCCTGTGGCTTTCTTCTTAAAGGAATAGTTCAACATTTCGGGGAAATTCTTTCCAAGAGTTAGATGAAAAGATTGACACCACTCTCAAGTCTGTTCGTTAAATATGAAGCTACAGCTAGGAGGCAGTTAGGTTAGCTTAGATTAGCTATACCCCCCAATAAAACAACTATGTTGTTGTATTTACACTTCGGTTTTTGTACGAATTGAGCAAACAAGATATAACGTGTTGATAGTGAGCTTTACTAGCCAGTCTTTATGCTAAAATAAGAACTGTGATCTTCTCATCTAACACTCAACTAGAAATCAAATAAGTGTGTTTCCCAAAATGTCAAACTATTCCTTTAATGGTTGTACTTCTGTCTCATACAGTCACTTTAAGAAGCGAGTGCCCAAACTAAAAGTCACAAAGCCAATCAGATCAGAGATGATCTAAAGGACAGTCCATCGCAAATGATACCAAACTACCAAAAATATAATGCAAAAAGTGTTACACTCTCACATTTAACAGTAATTTGTCAAAGTTTTGGCACTTAATCCTATAAGGTGAACACATGGTGAGATTCTGTGAAGACTGTGAGTCACGCAGCATTATACTTTATAACCCCAGGGCTACACCTCACCTGTGGATATGAGTGAAACGTACCACTTACTTAATATGCATTTGAAATATCCAGTGTTCACACAGAACCAACACTACAAAAGCAGTTGATTTGGGATGATGACAGAGACTGACTTTTGTAAGGTAACAAATTGCTAAAAGGTGATGGATATACAGATGTCTGCACAGTGTAAAGCAAAAGTTCCCACAGATCATAGTCAACAGAATTTAGAGCCTTTGCTGTATACACGCACACTGATAATCACACAAATTATATTATGGGCATATCAACAGGCACAAGGTAGCACACTTCACAGACTTCTATATTTTAGAGTTTTATGTTTTAGAGATGTTGGATGAAGACTGTCAGACCATGTTTTTCTTGATGTACACTGATATAGTTCAACTGAATTTATTTCTTCACTTCCTCGTGGATAAAAGTGCATTTTATTTGCATTTAACTGAAGCTTTGTGGTGTTTTAAGTTAAAGAATCTTTTTCCATTTAAAACAAAAGCTCACCTTATAACATATCAGGTGGCTGATGTACAGAGGGGGAAATTGTTTTAGCAAAATTGCAGATCCACTTAAACCCTAGAAAATCCAAAATACCTTTTGTGTTTGAAAGACTTGTATCTGCTGTTTTGCTGCTGATGGCCCCAGAATGTGATGAGAATATCAAGGTGACAATAACAGTGTTTCTGACATTTACCTCACATTTCTGGCTTCTCTTGGCAGGAGTTTAAAACTGGAATCTTTTTAAAGGTTTTTTGAGAAAGGTGCATAAATAACTGCAAGATCTGCTTTTCAGTTGCCTGATTAGAGTCTTGCTCTTACATGACTCTGAACTTGAAGGCCTTGACAGAGCGTGAACAGCAGAAATTCTAGTCCCAGAGCAGATATGTGGCACTGACATAAACACATGTAGTTGTCAATTGTTATGAAAGTAATTTCTGCTCTCTGACTCCCTACAGTAGTTGATGAACCCCTTCATCTCTTCTGCAGAGAATACAGTAACATCAGGCCACTGGGGTTGCTAATTAACTGAATCACAAAAAGCTTAGAGCGTGTTACATCCATACACAAAGTTGACTAAGAATGGATGGGATGGTGACAGAGTGGTTGGAGTCAAGAAGTAAGATCGTTCCCTTGGGTTTCCCAGCCAGTCGGTGTATTGAGCAGATTTCCCAGGTTCCTTTCTGAGGACTGCGTGGAGCTGAGAGCCAGCATCTCGCTTTAAAATGATTGCCACTCAATCCCTATTTGTGCTGACGGAGCACTCTGGCTGCATGTTTAATGCGCTGCTTTGGGTTGGTGAGTTGTATAGGAATAGTAAAAATGAAGTGTACATGTGGCGATAACCCATCTTTCACGTAGAGACACTCCCTACTGTATTCCGCAGCAAATGTGAAGAGGAATCCATCTTTGAAGTATATTATATGGATGACTTGAAATTTGGTACAGGGAGAGGCATACTGTGCATCAGTGTATTTGTGTGGGGATTTATTTTCTTTATTTTTTATTATTTTGGGGAAGGGGGAAAGGGCGGGGGGTTAGGCCGTTAAAATCTTCCTATGTTGGAGAAAGACATTAAAAGCCATTGTTCTGTATAAAAAAACCCAGCTTTTTCGAGGTATTTTCAGACCTCCTCTGGTCAGCAGCATTACAATTTAACATTGGTCCTGATTGCCACTAGAGAATGTAATTTGCATTAAAGCTGGAAAAGGCTCCACTCAGCATGGTTTACCTGATTTGATCCAGAAGAGCCACAGCTGCAGATGGCCGATCAGAGCCCACTATTGTGACTTTTCTGACTCTGACAACTCCCAGTCTTTGAAATGCATTCAATTAAATCCCTTTTAACTAAATTGCATTTATTTGTGGAGCATCATGAGGAACATTATTCTCGTTCTACTTGCAAACAAAATTATGATAATTGAGTAATAAAAAACATTTAATTAATTTTCCAATATACTTTCTTGATGTGTCTCAGTAAGCCATCAGCCCCCAACATTAAGCCATCCAGGCTCTGTGTTATTGCTGCTGACATTTAGGCTTTTTTTTTTTTTTTATCACTAATATGCACACTAAAAATGCAAATAGCCAAAATTACCTCTTGAAAAGGTGACATTAGAATACTGACATTGTAATAACATCGTAGAAAAATACAGTTTGAGTCATTCGGTAGTTGGTAGGATATGATAGAAAGGCGATAGTGATCTCACCACTGCCAACATAATAAGCCTGCAAATATTACACCTGAAAAAAATACCTAAAAAAGCCAAGAAAAACTTCTTGCTGCAGAATGTGAATTATTAACCTGTTTTTACCACCAAAAGCACCCACACACGTTCAACAAAGAGCTCTGAAACTGTTGCCTCTCTCTCTGGCAGTCTAACTTTACCCAAAAAGTAAGCTGCATAGCGTTAAAGGGCCCAGCACACCTGCAAACTTTATACAGTAAAGCACTGACTTAAAACTAGATATCTGTATGTTGGGATCTTGGGTATTCTAACAGGAAAATGTACATACTTTGTTTTTCTTAATAGTGTCTTTTTAGCTAGCTAGCGGCTCTAGTATAGGCAATGTCGGCCAGTCCACCACTTTGGTCCAGACTAAAATATCTCAACAAATATTAGATGGATTGCCATGAAATTTTGTACATTCATTATCCCCAGCAGATGAATCCAAGTGACTTTGGTGATCCCTTAACTTTTCCTCTAGCAACACCAGCAGGTTGCCATTTTTGTTTTTTAGTGATATGTTTTGAAAGATGGAGTGCCATGAAATTTTCCTCAGGATGAATTATAATCACTTTGGTGATCCCTTAACTTTTCATCTAGCGCCATCACCTGGTCAGAATTGTAGTTTGTCCAGTTCTTTTGCTTTTGACCAAAAACCTACAAAACGTTGGCATTTTCATCAGTCTCAGCTGTGCTTTGTGTATAGCGCTAATTAGCAAATCTTGCTAATGCAATGCATGCTTACATGCCAAACTAAGATGGTTCACATGGTAAACATTATACCTGATTAACATCAACATGTTAGCATTGTCATTGTGAGCATGTTAGCATGTTGACGTTAACATTTAGTTCAAAGCACCACTTAAAAATCATAGTCTCAAAGAGCTGCTAGCATAGCTTTACACTATTAGTTGTGAAGTGTGTATTCTACATAGGACATTTTTTGTATTGCTTTTCTCCCATTTACATATGTGAGGCAGTACACGTCTACACTTAAGTCACTAAAACCTGATCAAACTGGTTTTGCTCCCCGTGTCACAATGTCAGACACATTTTGACCTATATGTCCATTTGTGAAATCAACTTTGACCTGAGACACTTTCTGTAAATTCTATGTCTCAAGGTGAGTTTGACTGTTCCTTGGTGGGTCCAAATGGAGGACTGCTGCTTTTCTTGTCTCAGATGAGTATCTCAGTTCCACTTAAAGCCCACTGCAACTGTCAGGTCCCTGTGTGACCCCTGGGGTGCTGTGTAATGTCTTCACATCCTCTGATCCAGAGGAATTGAGGTGCAATTTGGACAGCCACAAATGGTTTTTGTCTCATCTACTGGGACTGGGAGTGTTGCTGAAGACTAAATGGTCCATGGGAATGATGTCCTTGTAATTATGTACATACTGTTCACTCAACTCAAACAAACAGTCACTCGTTACAGTCAATATAACAGCTTGATAAGGTCAGTGCAAGAGTTTGAAAACTTTGAAAATGTATAAACTGCATATAATAGTGCTGTAGTTTTAAGTTTTGACTAACCTCTTCTGTCAAATTGATCAATGTGATCTGGATGGTAGCCATTAAGGGACACAAAACTGAGATTTAGAGAGGGATATTATATGTAAGAAACAGGGCTACTGGAGACACTAGAGATAGTAAGGGGCAACCAAAATAAATCTCTTGAGATGGGATTCCCTCTGGAATTTGAAAGTGGGGTTTTGCCACTTGACATTGTAATGTAGCATCTTTCAAGTGGCACGTCTTCTCTTTGTTGCTAACAGGCTATTGTTGTGGCATTTCTGCACCACACTTCTCATCAATCATCTGTCAGTCAAACGGTGTGGTGGCAGTTTGATGATTTCTTCCATCGATTTCCTGTTAATAGAGAACGTGTTTCTGTAGGTGGCACTCTTTGTCTGTTCAGTCATGTTGGTTTCTTCTTCCTCTTCTTCTTCTTATTCTAACAATCCAGAATGGTAAAACAAAGAAACATCACCTTCTGCAAGCCAGAAGGGTTTTCTTGGGAAGGACCTACCACACAGTGTTTACAACAGCTAATGTAGGGGCCCTTACAAAGTGGAAATACTTTAAATCACTATTGGGCTTTGTCAGTCAGTGATTGAGAATAGCAAAACTGACACTTATTTATATGATAATGTCGGAGATTATTACTATGATCTTCCACAACAACTCAAAGAAGTTTGATTGCTTCATTTAAATAAACTGTGCATCTTGAATATGTAAAAAGACCTATTAAGGATGCAAGTAATCTCCTGAGACAAACACCGTATTTGTTAAAGGACTCAAAAGCAAGTTGAAAGTAACACGAGCGTGCAGCCGAATTCTCGTCTGAAGCCACGGGGAGCATTTCTTGATTGTTTTCCTTGTGTGTGCGGTTCCACATGAGTATTCTCTTTGGTCGCTTCTCTACAAAGACCCCCACTCCAAAGAAAGAGAGATAAAAAAAAAAGAAAATCTCTTTTTGCTGCTCAGCACAGACGTGTCAGTTGTTATTATGTGGATTTCTTTTGCACTCTTCGAGGAGAAAATAAAAGGTTTAGCGGTGGTCAATCCTTTGAAGTGACACAGGCCATCGCTAACATTTGTTTCAAGGAGGCTCTGGAGGACTGAATACTAATTAGGCCTTTTTTTTCCCTTCATAATTTCAAGGGGAGAAAAGGGAGTTGCAGGATTGCAGTGATCTGGCTGCAACATTCTGCACAGTTGGAATAGAATCCTAATTAGAAATACTTTGGGGCAGAGATGAAAACTGAACGCAGTAGTTTGACATTTTGGGAAATATGCTTGCCGAGTTAGATGAGAAGATTGAGCCATACAAAACTGTCATATGCATATATCACAATTTTCTCACTCAGAAGTCTCACACACAGTTCTGCTTTGTAGAAACAATCAAAACACTTACAGGTAATTCCAAGATGATAAAGAATAATCCCACAGAGCTCTATAACCTAAATTGACATTCAGATTTGGTTTTTGTCATAGAAAATAATTCACATTTTTCCTAACATGCAGCTGTATAACACATATGCTAAGATTACTCTGCTAAAATCCCTCCCCACTCTATTGGAGCCTTTATATCCTTTGTGTATAATGAGCCTTGATGTTTCCCTCTATCTGAATGAAAAAAAACACATATCCAGTGGAGTTAAGTGGCTTTGTGTGTCCGTTTATGTGCTTCTTGACTAGGCAAACACTTTTTGCTCTCAGATACAGTGAAATACAGCTCCATCGCTAATCCTTCTGAGAAGCACATGGAAATATGCAGCAAATATAGGAACATTTAAATAAGCAGAAATTCTCTTCCTATGACAAACAAAAGGAGACATTTTATTCACGCTTCCGTTCATGTACTCAGAATGAAAGGAACTTATTGTAAGATGGTACTTTATTGGTTTCAAGAGAGATGGAATTGCACCAGCCCAGAGTCTTAGTCGAATTAACATATCCTCGATTTAAAGCATTTGACATGTACAGTAGGTAGATCTACTCCAGAGTCATCTTACACAAACCATTGAGACATTCAGTTCACTGTTGTTTAGAATCCAGTTTTTAATATTTAAATGAACTATAAAAAGCACATTAAAACATTTTCTCATTTTAGTTACAAAAATGGGTCACCTAAAGGGCTTCTCATTGCATTCACAGAAGGATTTGAACAGTGGATGTCTAACAGTTAATGTATTTCTCTCTTAGAAAAAAAATCCCCACCCAAAATATATAAACTTAATTGCTTAACCAAGGTATATACAGGGCATAACATCCTTGCATCTTACAGGTTATCAAGAAAGTTTGAGGTATACAACCAAAATAAAAAGCCTGTCAGAAAACAAAACAGAAAAAAAAAAAACAACAAATAGAATTAAATAAAGGAAAAATGAATGCCATGATTGCTTCCTACTAGCACAGGATCACAACATTAGTGGGAGATGTTGCCGTATACGTGCTGGTGTGATACTTCCAGTTGTTTCACCTACGGTCACAAGGGCAAAACAGCAAATAACTCAAGCTTTGGACTGTCAATATATACAAAGGGCATACAGTCTAATTTAGCAATAGAGAATTGTTTGAATGCTCACTTTATTTGCTTCATGACAGGTACACAGTATGTGTTCAACAAAAAAATACCAGAATTATAAATTTATTTGATTGAATGATGTCTTTAACTTACACTGTATTATCTTTGAACCAACATTGAAATTAAAGAGCCGGAAGCAGAATCTGATACACATGCAAGTTTTGAAAGTGGATTCAGAAATAACAGTATTGTACAAAATAATAATTACAGTATTTTTATAATTATCAAAATACACCTTCTTTCTTAGCACCTCTTTATACTTTGTGTTTTTTTGAACAAGCACCATTGTAGTCGTTTTCATACAGCACCTGGAGAATCCAGAGAGGAGGTCTGTGTCCCCTCATGTCGCCCGACCCCCTCTCTTGGGTACCTCCGATTCACCCTCCTCTGCCACGCGTTCAAATGTCCTTCACCTTTGCTCCATAACGTGGTTAAGTCATGTGGTTCGAGCCCTACAAGGGCAACAAGTATTTTCCTGGGTTACACGTACATACATGGAAAGACATGTTTGCTACACCATCTCTTATTCAAAACTTGCATGTGGCATAGAAAAAGGTGGGGGGCTAGAAATGGGGTTTGGTGGTACCCAAAATGTCTCAACTTGACTTTCTTTGCTGGCCCCATCAAGTCCTTTTTTTTTTTCTTTTTTCGTTTTTATTTAGCCAAGGAAGCAGACGGGCCCAACTTCAAACCCAAACTTCTGGTTAGGGTCCCCAAAGTCAGTCAACATGACATCGATGATTGGAACCTGATCGATTTTGGGAGTATTAATCTCCATCACAGTCTTTCCATAGCCCTTCCTCGTCTGCAACAAGAGAGACACCAACACAGAGATACAGAGGAACCAATTAGACAAGCAAATCACAGAAAAATACACACTTTATTTTTTTTTTTTTTTACATGTTTCTAACTGCTCAAAACCTTTTACTGTGTGTTCATGCTGATCATTACAGCAGGTCAGTCCATTCATTTCCTTTAGACCAGAGCTACAGGGAAAGTGTGTCTGACAAGAGTTGGGCTTTTTTTTTTTACAGTCTTCTAGCTTCTTCCTTGTTTCACTACTAATGTGATTTCATTTCAGGAGTAATAGTTCTGTTCAGCAAGTGCCAAATGGATGAGAAACTGATTACAACCATTCAAAGCTTGACAGTTCTTCAACTTTTATTTGAAACACCACAGGATGTAAATGTGTCAGGAATCATGCTGATTTTTGCTGGAAAATATCCTCCTAATGAGTTGTTTTTTTTCTAAATAGCACTAGCTAGCTAGGTTAAGAATGACAAATTTCAAACAGCAAAAAGTGAATACTGTAATTTGCCATTTGAATCTCTTGCATTACTCTGAGTGATGCCAGACTGAACTCATCCACTTCCTGCTCATTTAGACAAAGAGTATCTATGGACAGGGCTTACCGCACATCCGTCTGAGAGGGCCTTGATGTAAGGGTTATTGTCATAGGACATCTCCTCATCGTTCGCGCCCAGGAAGCGCAGCGACTTGTCGTAGCTGTCGCTGGTGGCGTCGTGCCATGCCACAGACTGGTGGCAGCTGTAGGTGAAGTTTTGCCTGGCCGAGGCTGTCAGTAGTCTGAGGAAGGTCATCTGTACCATGTTTATTGAGTTTCCATCTGCGTCAACATAGGAAAGCTGTTGGCGGGCAAACAGAGAGAGATAGGTCAAAGAAAAGAAGCAAACATGAGTCTACATTTTCACTTAAGAGTAGAATTTATGTATTTGTTTATAGAAAACAAAAAAATCTATAATTCAAGAAATATAAGAAAGGAAATATGAAAGAAATACGTAAAAGATATGAAGGAATAGTCATATATAATAATAAATCAATTAGGGGACAAAACAATAAAAGAAAAGAAAAGAAAAAAAATTTCCACTCACGCTATACAATAATTAACATTGCTACTGTACTATAACAGAGTCTGTTTAACATGTTTTGATAAATAGACAAAGATGACAGATGACGCATAAATTAGATCCCCAATAGCCAGATCAATAGTCAGCTTTGTATCTACATGAACATTTGGCCGCATCACTGAAACATGCAGCAAGATGACGACTTAGACTGTCTGGTAGAGTATATGTGAATAACTGAGTAAGTGTAAAATAAATTCTTGAGAATTGAAATAGAATTTTGTAAATAAGATTAAGTCTGTAGTTTATTCATGCTGAAGGCATTTAAAAGATTTCAATTGTATTTCTATGAGAAGAGGCAGCTAATCTAACAAATGTCCTTTTTTAGTAATGACTGAATTATTAAGATATGAAGAGTATGTACTGGCTCATATAATACTGAGGTAATTTAGGAAAGGAACAATTCGAATATGACAAACTGGCTGATGTAAAAATACCTGGAACAATTAGACAGAGGTTTTCCAATTGATAAACAGTAACCATCGCTGTCTCTTAACCCATCTAATTCACAAAACAGCTTTTACAAGACAAGGGGCTAATAGTTGCATGGTAACACTAACAGCAGTTGCTTTGTCACTATTACTTTTAACATTACTGAATGGAGCCACAGTACTGTCATCCAAATCAACTGCAGAGGAGTTCAAATAGAAGACATGTTACGTCACAGAAAGCCCTCTGTTCAACAAAGACAGTCAGGCCAGACTGAACTCTGCTCGAATGGATTCAACACTATTTCACAGCCAGCCAGAGGAGACACTGCTCCGCAAGGATTTCTACACTTAAGCATGAATTAGTCTTTATTTCTAACATGGCCAACATTAACTAATTATTCTATTAAATCTGGAATCTTCATCATTAGGTTAACTTGCGTAGTTTATGGTAGTTTAATAGCACATGTATGTTTGTCAACAAATGTAACAATATATAGAGTCTCAGTTTAATAAATGTCAGCTTTACGACCCCTTTTGGCTCTCTTACAAAGCTTGAAACTACAGACAAAAATACTGTAGATCTTCAGAACACACGTGACCCTGACTGGAACATTAACTTTGCCTGAACTTTGTCTGAACACGTGCATTAAAAGAGCCCTCAGTATGTTAACAGGAGATGTACTGTCCTTTAAATCCCACAAAGCCACAAAACGGTCTGTCTCAGTCAGTCTTTTAAAACTTACATCTGTGGAAACAAATCGGCATGATGCCAGTTTGATGAAGCAGGACAAACTTGTTTCTTTCATTTCTGACTACAAGAAAATGGTAGCTGATGTTTACTGAGATGGTTTTTAACTGTTCAAGGGCAGAGCGAGGACTACTGGAATGCTGAAAGTTTGAGGCATTCTGCTTGAATCCTCTGTAATGTTTTATTGATGCTCTGTTCTTTATATGGAACAGTCAAAGAATCATAATGTTCTAACAATAGCAGAAAATGAGGCACTAGTTCAAAAGGATGTAGATTATTTTAACTAAAAGCCAATCTTGGTCACGATAAAAGCATATCCCTTGCACTTTGAATTCTCTCTGCTCTGGCTTTGCCTAAAATATGAAGGCATTAAAACCATGAGGTAGTTTGGGATTTCTTTATGGGGAGCAACTCTGGGTCACTGCCTCACAATTTCATGGGTTGTGCTGCTATTTGAGGCTATTAGCAGCTGCATGCCATTTTGAGTCCTTGCACAGGTACATAGGAGAATGCAGGAAAAACAGGAGAAGTATAGAACTATGGACTTACTATTTTTCCACGCTTAAATTCACTGAACCATGACCCAGGGACTTCTTTGGGCCATGAAGATATTCTGACCTGTGGAAAACAAAACCAGACAGAGCATATTAATACAATATCATGGGCATTATTTTTTGTTATGAATCATGCAGCGAACACGAAAAAAGCTTGTTGTATAAAGCACTGCCTCAAGAGTGGCATCAAAGTTTGTCATCTGGGAGCAGAAGATAAACCTGTTTGTTATTTTAATATCTTTGAAACATAGTTTTCACAGACTTCATAGAGTCAAATCATTCTATAGTATTTGCCTTTTGGTGGTTTTTGTGTTGTTTGCACAAAGTGAATATCAAATCTGTACAAGCTTAGCCCTGAAGCAAATCAAATGGCTTTCTTTGACAACTTCAGCCTGTGCGTTTGTTGATGTGTTGATTTAACATGACGGCTTAATATTTGATGAGAAATGATGATTAGAAACAGGCAGTTATGAATCTCATGGGTACAAATCCAAAGTCACTTACTCCATTAGACTTCTTATCTGGGTAGATGCAGGTTTCGCCCCCGGCGGTGAAGTTACAGTAGACTTTGAAGGAATCCCCAGAGCAGCCTTGGTTTGGATCAATCCAGTATTCGCCTAAGGAGAACCAAGCACGCTCAAACATCCCGTCCACAGAAAATGGCTTAAAGCTCCTTTTCAAAATGAATTGTGCTAGATTCCTTTATCCTATGTGAAAGTCTGCTTTAAAGTAATTTACTGCTCATTTTCATGGCTTATCCACTGCTAGATAAAATGCTATTATTATGCCTGAAGGTATAATTTATGTGCAACAATTTTGACAAAATGTTTGAAGTATAATGAGTAATAATAAACCTAAACCAATCCATACTGCTGTAAATAACAACTTTTGGCCCAGAAATCATATAAACTTATGAAACTCTGCACCTATTTACCAAAACAGACAGACCAAAAGATACCAAAGGAAAAAGGGAAAAACTTCTAACACTGATGAGCCCAATTTTCTCTAGGCAGTGTTCTCAATCACTGTTTTCAACAAAAGTTTGTTTTTTTACTTGAGTATCTGTTTGTCAGAAAAACAGGTGTCTTGACCAACAACAAAATTTGAGAAAAGTCTCAATTACAGAGGGTTAAGAAGCTCTTCTCCGCTGCAGCCTGACTTTGTGATTTCCATTGATGAGAGGGGTCTGTTTTTATATCAAATCTCTTCCAGCATTTCTTTATTTTTATGTCACTCCTGCTTTGACTGAGCTTACCGTCAGGGAACTCTGGGTGGCAGAGCTGCAGATCTTTGCATGTTCTGGCAGGGTTGTTTTGTGTGCCCATGGGGTATTTCATGCGTTCGATGTCCTGTTTGAGGTTGTTGAGTGAGCCGAAGATGTCCTCCATGCCCTCGCCATAGTCCATGATGGTAGTGGCTGCGTCTGACTGCATGTCACTGGAGCGCTTGGTCTTCTTGGGTGACTGGATGGGCAGGGGCTGGATGACTTCACCTGGTGGGCCCTGCAGGGTGTGGTGGGAAAAACTATTTTAGATTTCACACAAGGAGGCTGAGCTTAGGTTTTGTACGATGCTACAGTACAGACAATTTTAACTTGATGGTAAAACAGGCAACAGTGGTGGTCTTAAATACTCACAGGAGGACCAGGAGGACCAACTACACCAGTGTCTCCTTTGGCACCAGCAGGACCCTGGGAGAAACATGAATAGAAATAAGATAAATCTAACATACACACAGTGACAATATGCCTTTAAAAACACTGATAGTACTCACAGATGAACCCTTGGCTCCCTTGGGACCTTGAGGACCCTGCATGAGACAGGACATAAGCACAGCAATTTGGCAAAGTCCTTCTATCACAGCGTAGAATCTAAATGAATGACTAAATCATTGAAAGACTTACAGGCAGACCAGGGGGACCTGGGGGACCGAGAGGGCCGGCAGTCCCGCCGATTCCCTGCGATAAGATGAGATGAAAGCAGGAGTCAGACATATATTAAAGAAACATCGGAGACAAAAGTATTATTGTGAGGCTTGAATATTGAGTGAAATGAAAAAGCTAGAATATAATGGCACAGGACCAGGGACATGGAATGAATACTTTTAGTTTATGAGCTGAACAGATGCATAATGGTAGGAAGCTTTCACATGGAGTTATGGAGTTTTTTTATTAACTGAGATAGAGAAGAAGTCTTTATTTCAGCCATCAAAAGTAGACCACACACTGCACTTGTTTCTTTGAACCCTGCAATTCACAATCTTATAGCTCAATTTTGTCAGCAAATAAAGCCAAACAATATAAGGCCTATGTCCAGGCCCTAAAATAGGAATGGTAAACTGAGTGAAAACTTGTGCATTGCAGTGCAGGGCTCGGTATCACTGCAATGCCTTTTTCAATGGGCTTTAGTCAACAGCAAGTGACTGTGACGAGACCTGTGGCCACAGTGAAATGGCAAAGGGGCTAAAAAATGGCAAGAGGTGGAGGGCAAATGGCCCTGAGGACCAACGTGGGAGTGGAGTCATCAATTACTTACACCGTCGCCCTTGCTACCAGGAGAACCTTGGGGCCCGGGCAAACCTCGGTCTCCCTTCTCTCCTTGCTCGCCAGGAGGTCCGATCAGGCCAATCAAACCCGGGTGACCCTACAGGACAAAAACAAATGTGCGCACAGAGAGAACAATCAAAGATAACAGCAATGTCCCTTTGTGTACTCAAACTTTAAAGCTATTGTATACATGTCTGACAAGGGCAAAACTGTAACTGCTTTCTCCCACAAAACTGAAATGTTTCTCCTGCAACAGACAAAAAAAAACAACTTGTGCTTTTGTGTGTGTTGTGAATTGACCAAGGCCAACTGATGACTTTGAAATAGGCAAGCTCTAACCAGACCCAATGATTTGACAGCATTAGAACCGCACAACACGCAACATGGTGCCTCTGTTGTGTGCTTTTAAACTGCTCTTTCTCAAGCCATCATGTCAGTGTGTGGGAGGCAATTTAGATGGAGTAATGTGTGCTGTCTGAATATCCTTTGCAGTTATATTTCACCAGCAAATTTGACAGTGGCAGCGAAGAAAGAAGCAAGATTAGACAGATTAGAGTAATACATCACATTCAGCTGCAGTTTTTCTCTCATAGCAGCTATGGCAAAACTAATTCTGTTTCCTAAAAGTTAACAAGAGCCTACACTGGTATTAACACTGCTTTGTAATTCCAAAAGACGTGTTGCTTTTGATCACTTGTAAAGTCGTGGAAGCAGTGGCAAGCAGCCTTGACTGAACTCTGAACCCAGATCACTGTTTTCAGGTTTATCTTCCAGCCTATTTGGAAGCTGGGAAATGAAACCAGCTTGCATTCAGACGCAAGAGAAAGGGCGACACTCACCTTTTCACCTTTAGACCCAGGGTCACCTTTCAGACCAGGAAGACCAGGAGGACCCTAAACAACAACAGCAGAAGTTAGAAATCAATTTCGCAGAGAAAAGACACAAAGATAGTAGATAGATAGCGAGCAAGGCAGAAAACTTGAAGCAGAAAATTAGACAATAAGGACAAAGAAACATGAAAGAAATAAAAGGCACAAGAAGAGGCGGGAAAATCATCATTACATAGAGAGAAAAACAGATGAAAACCATCCATGTATTACAGATATGACTTATGGGGACAGTCCACCTTTTTGGGAAATATGCAAATGCAGAGACAGGTGAGATGTTTAATAGCTACTTAATCTGTGTAGGTTCAGTACAGTGAGACTGTAGGTTTAACCTGACTTCACTTAAAGACTGGAAGTAAGGGGATACTTGCCTAGCTCTGTCAAAAGTGAAAAAATATACCTTCCAACAACTCCAACTCTAGCTAGATAGATAAATAGTGAGAGATGGGGAGAGAGTATGCATACTAACCATGGGACCAGGTGGACCATCTTGTCCTGGGGAGCCGGGCAGTCCTTGTTCACCCTGTGAAAAGCCATTCAGTTGCAGTGAGCATTATAGCCTCCTGTATTTTCTCTGGCCTGCCATTGATTTTATGTGCTCAGCACGATGATTAATAGCCCAAACAGGGGAAAAAAATGTGCTGGAATAAACAAGCGAAACTAAAGTATAAGCCAAATGGGTGTATTGATTATTCCATGAAGTCTATCATCAAGCCTTAGCAGTACTTTTTATGTGTGTGCACTGTGGGTGTGCATGTCTGCTTGGGAGTGGAGCTGAATGTGTATGCCGTGTATCACAGGGAAAGAGCATTGTTTTAGCTCAGACTTACGACGGGGCCAGGGATTCCACGCAGACCCTCTGGGCCGGGCTTTCCTGAAGGTCCCTGGGGTCCAACCGGTCCTGTTTTACCTGCTGGACCCTCGGCACCTGCCTCACCCTAAAATATAACACAATTTAGGGATTTAAGCCTTCTGCACCTGGCTGAAAGTAGGGTTCACCTGATTTGAATTGTAATATTTTTGTAATATTAAGGCTGCTGATATCTTACTTATATTTTAAGAAACATTTAAATTTGATCAAATTCATGTCAAAAAAAGTATTCAGTCTTTCTTCCATGATGGCAGGAAAAGAACAAAACATTAGTCAAATAAACACAATAAAAATAAATACAAAAACAACTTCAGATCTATGCTGTGCACACTGTTTTTAGCTAACTGTAGCCAGGGAGGACACTCACCAGGTAACTGCCAGTGACAGTGCTTACAAAAATCTAAGTAATAAAATAATTTGTAATGTTTGGTAAGGGTGTGCAACAACTTCTAAAATCTGCAGCAACACTTGATGTCTTGCTGTCAGGTTTTCTTCGGAGCCTCTCCGTATCTCAGAGTATATTCATCAGAATTCAGCTGCGGGCTGCTTTTAGCTTTAAATTATGCTGAGACAGTATGCAGTGTGTAGGTCGGATAAATGGGGACAAGCAAACAGGCGTCTGAGTTATCAAGTGAGCCAAAGTGTTCCTGTTCCTCCAAACGAGGTTTAGAACAGGCACAGCAATAGATGGTGCTACATTTTAAGCTCATGAGAAATTAAGTATGGCCTCGAGATCAAAGAGTGCCACAGCTGACCAGCGGTGATCTGAAACACATCAATATGCACAGAGACTAGAAAGAGCTCATGGACATAAGATATCATGTTTGAGCTGCCAGGTATTTACAGATTATAGGCTTATAGCAAAGTGGTCAGAACTACTTTACTGAATTTATTACAACTGCCGTGTATTACAGCTGCAGTTCTCTCTTTTGGAATTTTAAGATTCAGCTTCCAGGTTTTCAAGCACACATTCAAGGCTGATTTCCATTTTTGAGAACATGATAAAACATAAAACCTGTTTTATTAAAGGTGATCATCTTTCAATGCAAATATAAAAAAATGCATTAGTATACAGACAGTTCATAATACTAACTGCATAAAACATATTACAGTAGTTTTGCATCCGCACTCATGTAACCAGTGGACAGAGAGATGATTGATTTATGTTCAGCGTGCACCAGCTGGTGGTAATTGATTCTGCCTATGCACAGAGCAACAGATCATATGTATAGATTCAGATATTGATGAAACCAGGTGATTCGTGTAAAACAAGTGCCAGCTCAGAGAACTTCATTGGGACCTGATTCCCACTAAAAAGAGAAAAGCATGATAATTCTGAAGACCTGAGGGCTCGACATAAATAGCGTTTACTCCTTTTGTCAGTCTTGAAATTAAGCCACAGCACAATGTAAGAAACAAGTGAATCTTAGTTTTACTCAAATAGGCTGCATCCATAAATTTCCATCTGATCAACGGCGGAAATTAAATTACTTCTGCGTTTTTGTGCTTTTAATTCAAGAGGGGGAACAATGTGGGTACGATGGGGGGGGGGGGACCGAGGGACTTGCTGAGATGGCTCTACTGTGCAAAGGATGAATTGATTTTGTTACCTTAGCGCCCTTCTCTCCTTGCCTGCCCTCTGCACCAGCAGCCCCCGGAGGTCCCTGAGGAGGATGACAACGGGACACTGCTTTAGCATTTCAACACAGCATCAACACACACTGCACAAGCAAGACTGTACTACCTAGTGAATGTACACCATTGATCTTTCACATTATTTCAGAGGCTAACCAGAACACTCAGTCATGTATCTGTTTGTATGTTGCTTATTTAAAAAACAAACAAACAAACAAAAAAACATTGCATCACGTATGCTGTATAAATGCTTTGGATGAACAAGGAATGATCATCACCACAAGAGACAGTCAGGTCATCTCTTGGCATTTCAGTTTACTTTTATTAGATTTCATATTGAACAATTGTCATGCCTGATAAATACTTGGTGGGTGCTGTCTTCGAACAGGAATGATTGAATGTGCTCTACTTCAGTTATGTCAAGATCTATTTGAGCGATTTGAACGTGCCTTTGTCTGCCCAGGAAAACATACGATCATGCATCCATATGTACGTATACACACAGAAAACACACACAGCCTTATGCATTCATGCCAAGGGCTGGCAGGTCGTCTCAGGCCCACAACGATTCCTTTAAACTCCACCTCCAGTGGTCCCTCTTCAAAAATGCTCTCCATCCAAATTCCACTCTCATCTAGCCGACTGAAGCCTGAGTGCTATCGACTGAGGGCCTATAATGTGAGCTTGCCTCCTGTCTTGGAGCTTTCATCTTCTCCTGATGTGTACCTCTCACTGGTGGTGAAGAGGCAGGCTCTTGATCAGCACAAAGAGCCATTTCAATTGTAGCACTAAGTACAGCGGCTAGAATCAATGTGTAGGTGTGTTCTTCAAGTCAAGGTTGCCACAGGACCTTTTTGTTGTTTCTGCAGCATAAGGTGCATGAGACACAGCTACTGTTCTTAATTGAATAAAATTGCTACCAGTTGCAGAGACAGGCGAAAAGGGTAAAACATTAATTAGTGACATGAACCCAAATGAGATTAAATGAAAAAGAATTAAAGTCAGATGAGGTTAATAACTTTTCCATATTTCTTTTTTCAAGAAGCAAAGTTGAATACATTTCCAGTATTAATGCATTAGCAAAACAGATGAAACTAAATTTGCTGCTATGCTAAATTGACTTATTCAGAATCAGAGGTCGTGCTAGAGAGAAATTTAGGGATTGTTGCAAATTTTTACAGGCAAAATGCTGAGAAGGCCAACAGATCCTAAACAACTCTTGCTGTGGAATTATGTATTCAGAGGAGCAACCTGTCGGGGAGTAGCAGGGATCATCTCAGGTCCCTTTTTTTTCGAAGTGATTAAAGACCTGTGTGTGATAAAATAGCCCTTTTCCTTACCATAATCCCTAGGCCATTTAGGTGCAGCATATGCTGATACCATGCTAAATGCTCAGAATGTAAATTTCATTGGGCACATTAGAAAAGCAATCAACCCTGGTTTAAAAATGCATGACATGTTTTTTTTCCCAATGGACTCAGCCTTGGAGTCTCTTTGAAATGCAGTCAGTCACTTGAGATTGTGACTTTTCTTTCAAATTCAGGAGAATAGCTGCTCATTTTCATGTGGAGCTTCACATCATATTGGAAATATGTTAATGTTCCATCTCAGATGTGTGCATTCAAAAAGCAGCTTACTGGCTTAGATATTTCACACTCAGATATCTCAACCTCATACTGTAGGGTGCGTGAAGGGGATCTCCTTATTGACATCATAGAAACATGAACTTTTAATGTGGTAAAATCTTTGTATTTTATATTATCTCAGATTGTTACCAGTTCCTCTAGTAAAGGCGGACAAAAATCTCAGTGATGATAACCACAGCACAATCAACACATTCAGTGATTAAAGGTTTTATTCTATTTCTTTTTTTTTTTTTTTTGATGGGCACTCCTAAAGCCAACCCTTCTCCTCTCTTAACCTCTTAACAACTTTACCACGTCCATGTTATGCCTTTGTTTTGCTCTGGCTGTCCGTCAAGCAGCCATGGATCAATAATGTGTCAGACTTGCTATATCTCTCTCTCGCTTTCTTCCCACTGCCACAAGGACGTAAATGAGTTTGGAACTCACGGCTCCTTTTTTTCCAGCTATTTTTTGGTAAGCCATTTCAATTCTTGCTGAGAAAAAAAAAAGATTCATGATTTTCACATCCTACCATTCATTTCTCAATAGGCTTTGAGGAGGATTTCTTTGCAGGCAGCGCAATGCCTTGACCCCTTAAATCTCCCACTTTGTTTTCCCCACTCTACTTTTAATGAAAATGAATCTCTCCTGCTTTACTGCCAAGATTGAGTTGTGGAGGAGGAGTTTTTGCGAAGAGAGACGAAATACCAGCCTGTTGGCTAAGGAGCCAGAGCACAATGCCAACAGATACACACTCCCTTCATCTATTCTAAAATAGGGCTAAGACATTTCACATGGGCTTGTTGATGGTTTTAAAACTGACAGAAGCTTTGGTCAGCAAGAACATTTCATATCAAAACAACTCACTCTTGCAATGATGAAATGCCAACAACGGGGACCATCAGACCGCCCTATCTTGGAGTATTCCCGGAAGCTCACCAGTGATGCACACACAAATAAAAATACTGCAGTACTTTTAATGGCCACAGACTTACTCTCTTGCCAGGTGGTCCAGGTGGGCCAGCTTCCCCTGATGGACCTGGAGGTCCCTGAAAACAAGCAAGGAAACAGGAAATGCAGGATACTATTAAAAAACAATAAAACAAGCTGTATTAACAAATGAGTCAGTGCTGATATGAATCTTGATGAGAGCGCAGCACGCTTCACTAAATATCTGGTTATGTCTGCCAAAAGGACAATAACACAGAGAGCATATTGACATTTAGGGAATATTCAACCCCAGGATAGTCTAGAAAAGTTAAGCCAAAACCAAAAGTTGGAAGAGGTGCTGTACTGCCTGAAATGATACATACTGTGCGCCCTGAGACACTTTCATCCAATTATCTTTGAGTTAATTGCAAGCAATCAAACCAATTTTTTATCATTTGCATTGGTAAATATTTCGCAGTACTGAAAAGTGAGAGTTATTCAGCTGTTTTATAGGTTAGGTACAGAGTTACATGTTAATACTAATAACAGAATGATATATATATATATATATATATATATATATATATATATATACATATATATGCTTTCATCTCAAAGAACACTGAGCCATTATACAAAATTTATCATATTTTAATATACCTTCTAAACACAATTTTCCGCTGTAGCATTTCAGCATGTAATCAGAGATCATGAACCAAAATTCAAATATGTAACATTCATGGAGTAAATAAAATACTTTCTGTGTTTTTCTTGATGATAAAGGCTCATTTACATTCATAAATATTAATAAGAGTTGTGATTTGTTGCGCTTTACTCAGGGCCAGCACATTACTGTTTGGCTTTTATTTCTAATCATACTTAATGAATCTGCAAAGCAGACAAGTCCATTTACCCTACACCCAAGAGTTTGGGGTAAATATCATGAATTAAAATGCTGCAGTGTAAATTATTTACTGACTAGATATAATTATTACAGCTTTCACTGCAGGCTAACTTGTGGTGGACTACTATAATATAAAATAAACGTAAACAAGAGCTATTCATACTCATTCATACACAGTGACAAAGCAGCTAGATTATATTATGTGCTTGTTAAGTGTCCCTCAAGTGAACCGTATACAGTACATGATATGTACTCATGCAGTCACTTGTTCAGTCCAAATACTGTGAAATGACTAGAACTTACCGGCTGACCGGCCTCACCATCCTCTCCCTTCTCTCCTGATTCTCCATCAGTGCCCTGTAAAAGAGAGATGTGCTGGTTAGATAATGGCTGCCATTAAAAATATCTATCCTATACTATACTGTTTAAATGATGGATTTAACATGATTCACAATATGAAGACCTATATGATCTACTGTGTATGGGCCTGTATGAGGTAAATATTGCTTAAAGATTTCATACTTACAGCAACACCTGGCTCTCCAGGAGGGCCAGGGTCTCCAGGGAATCCCACAGGACCCTTTAAGGGAGAGAAACAAGATGCATCAGTGTAGCAAAAGAAATGTGAGGCGCTGCTGCAGAGACATAATTTCCCTGGACACAGGTACTAAGGACATGGTTAGTAATTTAGACAGTGATTTAGTCCTGGTGTACCTAGTTACAGCCATTGAAGGCAATTTGATGGACTTAATGATGATGTGGCAAATCCACGAGAAAAGGCCTCACTGCATTCCATTACCATGCAGGCATAAAATATAATCTCCCTCAATAAAAAGGCTTTTTAGCTCTTGAATATGTTCTAGGATAAAATTGCCTGCCTCAAGGCTGGTGGGGGACATTTCCTTTAAAGCAGTACATTTGAGCCTGTTAGACTGAGTGCCGGAAAAAACACTCTTTGCAGATTTTTGAGAGTATTTGGCAGACTTACAGGGTTGCCCTTTGGACCGTCATCTCCAGGGGGTCCTTTGGCACCAGCAGGTCCAGCAGCTCCAGGGGGGCCAGCCTCTCCTTTCTCTCCTCTCTCACCTTTAGGTCCCTATAGTGGTGGGGGGTGGGGGAGGGCATTCATTACACCAGTACCACAGGGGACAGCATTTTTTTAAGAGTCTACACTGAACTGAATGGGGGCTAAAAACTGACGTGCGGTCAGAGGCTGCTGAGAGGAATTGGATCTAATGCTGATCTCAGTGTGCGTAACAGAGGACAACAACTCTGGATGGTCAACACTGCTGATATGAAATGACACTATGAGCTCTTAGATATGATGTTACTGTGCCTCTACAGTCCTGATACAAAGGGACAATTTACAATAATCTCAAAGGTGCAATGTGTAGCATTTCAGGCACTAATACAATTTAGACCACGTTTCCTAGAAACATCATGCTCCCTAATGAGAATAAATATGTCGGACATGATTTTCATATCTGCCTTTACTCCCCTTCACCATCTGTCATTGCAAGAAACTTGAATCTTCCAGCTTCTGTAGCTCTATTTGTGCTGATATAATGGTGCACTCTTCCTGTTTCATAAGATAAAGCACTTTTGCTGTGTGGCGTGAAGGAATTCTCTGAATTGTGATTTGGCGGCAAATCTGCTGATGATCTGAATAGGAGATTGTTCTGTATGTACCCGTTTGCTGCACTGCATTTGGGCAGTCAGCTTTTTCTCTTCCATTCGGTGGAACTCTTTACTAGATGGCAAAAAAGAGCTGTAGTTTCATCTACTGTATAGCTTTAAAGCCACATTCAACATCTGGCTAAAAGCATCATTTTAATTAATTTTAATTTAATTAATCATTTACTGTATATTTATCATGTACATGGTTAAATGCTGTGTATGTTTCATGTCTATCTGTTTAATGTATATCATTATTGTGTGCCTGTTTTCAAATGGATGATGGATGAAAATGTGCTTTTAGCTATATTAAAAGTATACAAAATCTAATTGCAACAATTGTGTTGAATATTGTACATGGTGCCTTATAAAATAAAATGAAAAGTAAAGTAAATTCAACTCACTTAATTTTTTTTCTCAATACCATTTCTTTTGTTAGTAGTAACTAATATATAATGATGTCTATATACTATATTGTAGTAATTATGAGTTAATATTGTTCCATTGCCATTAGTACTTCATGTAACACTTTCAAAAAACGAACTGAAAGGCATAGGGTTGGGCCGTGCTTATGACGGGGCCTTTACTGCACACTGACTTTGGAAATGTCAGTGAGAGCAGCAGTTTGATGGGGAACTAACAGAGGACATTATGAATGCTTGTAATCACGCTCCTCTGCCACTCCCACTGGAGATCAGCCATCTTTTCAATCTGCTGTTGTACCTCAATAATGATAAATGAGGCAGCAGAGCTAATAGAGCCATCAATGATGGGTGTTTGGTAAAAAAAAAAAAAAAAGAAAAAGAAAAGAAAAGAAAAGCTAATCAAAGTGTCATAAATCTCTGTCTGGCAATAACACAGGCAAGCATATGGATATGGTAAATTAACATGCAATCTTTCAAAATCTTTACATCAATTACATCTGACATTTCGTATAGCAAACTATAATAGAATTAGAGCAATGTAAATACATGGTATTGATGAGGACTTACAAAACTTGTAGTCCTTCACTACTGCCCCATTGTAGATATCAAAACAGGAAAAATCACAGCTAAAAGCTGTGCTCAGCAAAGTGGGTATATGGTGTTTTGATGCCAACTTGCTTCATGGTGGCTGCAATCATTGTTCTTTAGGACAGAAGCACCAGGCGTATCCTCCTGGTAATTATGTTTTAAGAGTCTGGGAAGATACTCAATTTGGCAGGCCGTGTGGACATGGGGTGCAAAGCAGAAGAGCCATGCTGAGATGAACTACCAGCCTAAATGTGAGGAGCAATTACTTTCAGTGTGATGAATACACAGTGTCACTCGAAAGAAAAAAACCTTCTCCTTAGATTGGATTTTGTTCTATATTTGCCTAAAGCTATCCATTAAGCAACTGTTTTCATGGGGATTTTCATTACAAATATATGTTGCTGATGTTGCTGATACTGTTACCTACCTTGCTGTAGCAAAAATGCATTTTACCAACCTTAGTGGTGTGTGTGGTAAAGTCATGTGGTAAAGTCATGTAAAGTGAAGTGAAGTTACTTTTTAAAATGTTTTCAAGCAGAGCGCTACAAACATTTATGGTAAGGCTGGTATGTTAAAGACTAACATAATATATGAGATGTGTGTTGATAAGCAAGATGTACTGTACGTACAAACACACACACAGTGGCACATACATACATAAAGACATACAAACATAAGACATTCCTGCAACACATATTTAGCTAACAAGAACAGAGCTCACTTACCCCAGTTCCAGGCTCTCCAGGTTGTCCTGGGTTTCCGGCCTCACCTTGTTCACCCTGTGGTTAGACAAATGTCAGTGTCCGGACAGATAAACCTTCACCCTCACACATGGAGAGCTTCCAAATTCAGACGCAGCATTTGAAAAGAAGTCACACCCACTCTAACAAAATAGTTAACACTTAATAATGTTATTAAAATCAACAAAAGCCAGACATTTAACTGAACTATGTCTGTAATTGTAGTTGATACAAGGGTGTTAAAAGTTACTATATTCCAAGTGCCCTCTTAAAGTGTTGGTAGCCCTTCATGTTTCATATTCCAGAGTCATTTTAACAGCCGTGGTACAGCATTAAGTATTTATAGTGCAGCCGTCTGCCAAATGGCAGTAAAATGGACGAATCTTGTTGGAAGGGTTGTAAAATAGACATTAATAGTGTCAAAGCACTAACTCAGACAAAAAGCCTGGGCATATGAAATGAATGGACTGCAGGTGGTAACAAAGGGGGTAGCTGGGTGGTCTGGAGCGGGCTGGAAGACGTGGCCCAGCAGTATGTCAGTCCCAGTGCCCAACATCACGCTAGGAAGCCAAAACACCCTTGGGTGCCATGTTCTGACTCTTACCTTCTCACCCACGGATCCCATGGGGCCCACTCCGCCTGGAGGGCCTTGTGGACCCTGCAGCAGGAAATAAAGAAAGAGATGAGTCATCCTCCATCACCTTGGAGAAGTCGCTGGATGATATCCGGGCATTGCGATGTAAGATAGGTGCGGTAAAGCCACTGAAGATGTAGTTAACTTTATGTCACAGTCTAACATGGAACTGATCCTTTTTAATATATGTAGATGATGGAATTTTGTGTATACACATTGTTAACAATTAAACATACGTACATCAGCTCCACTAGGACCCTGAGGACCTCTGGGACCAGGGGGACCAGGAGGGCCCTGCAGAAAAGAAATACAGTGTTGTTAAAGTGTATTAAACTATTATAAGAGTGCTTACAAGAAGCAGATGTGTCTCTTACCATGGGGCCAACATCACCGTTCTCTCCCTTCTCACCAGGAGGTCCAGGAAGCCCCTGAGGATGACAGAAATGAATAAACAATTATATTATCGGAAAAGAAAATAATCATTTTACAAGCACAAGGTGCTGTTGCACGGATAAGCAATGGTGTTCTTAATGATTTAAATTGGTTTGTGCTGTTAACTGCATTCACAACAGCTGCTCCTGCTTGCGAATTAATTTGAGATTTGATTTGACTGCTGGAATACATTGTAGTGATGCACTAAAATATTAAATATATCTGTGGGCCAGAACATGCATAAATGAATCACTTGAATCCATGCTTAACTGCAGTCTAGTCCTATTATCTGTTCAATGAAATATTCAATGAATATGTGCTGAGCAAGGTCAAGAACAAGTCTACTACAAGATGAACCAGAGACCTTCAAAAAACAGTCAATCTTGTGCAGACAAACTGAATGGAGCATTAAGAGAATCAAAAGCAGTGCAATTTAGTGATGACAGAAGGAGCCATTTCAATACTTGAAGCAAATATGTCAAATACTTCAACAGCTCTTTGAATGAGGTAGGAGAAAGTGCATTAAAACAAGTATGCCAATGCTTTAAAGGGCCTGATTTGGCTAGACTTTCTAAAATAGCTGTTGGTAGTGAAGAACTCAGTGATGTCAGATATCTCCACACCTGGGTGTGAGCACAACAGGGGTTTAAGCTTCCTTATAAATACTCAGGCAAAGGTGAGATGATTTAACATGTAAGACAATACTCCTCTTCTGTTTGCTTTGCCTTTTGTAGTCAGTGACTTGCTCATTTTCACTCAGAGGTGCAGACATGGGATCCAGCTCACTCATGCATGTTAAATGAGCAGCGTGGTCAAGACCTCATATGTGCGTCTGATCCCTGACATTTCTACCGATAATTGCAGTGATTAAATTGCTGTACCCTGCTTTGCCTTCTGTGTGTGTTTCTGTTCTTGATTCAGAGGCAGGTTTGTCATCAGTGTGAGGTGCAAAGTTGCAAGGGAGGAGATCAAAGAATTACTTCCTCTACATGTGCTTACACCAACCTCAAATACACACAACGCCGGGGGGAAAAAAAGACTCTTTGCCGACTGTTTGTGTATGTGTGCATCGCCCTACATCTAAGCGTGTGTGTTCATGCCCCTGTTTGCAAGTATTTTACTTGGGTAATCAAAAGTGTATGTAGCTGCATGCTGATTCCTGCCGTGCTGAGAAATCTCATCTGTGTAAAGGTCTCCTCTAGTCTGAGATCGTTAGCGGTGCTACTAATTATGCAGCATGGTAAATGTGCTCGATGAGGAACTGACTATCGGAGCAGGTCAGTCCACGCAATTAATGGAATCGCGACGGGAAGTGAATTACTCCCAATTAAAAGTCCATTGAATACAATCCTGCAGAGATAGGATAGTACCTTGGAACGATGAGCAGTAGTCTATGTAATTTCATCAAGACAATGACCACAGTCTCTGCAGTAAACTCTTAACGTGTTTAGTTTAAGAAGTTGATTACTAATAAAAGAGATAATTACTAACAAATGGGCTACTACTGAGGGGAAGGTCCTACCTCGTTAGATTATTATCATGGTGATACAAAACATCATTAAGCCTAGTAATATTGTCAGTCTGGCTTAAACTATGTCCTTGGATGGGTAGTCTACTTTACCACACACCTATGAATAACATAAAACATTTCACAACAAAAAGCAAAATGCAACACTGATGATAATGCCTTTTTCTAAAACATTATACACACTGACAAGCCTTGCTGGTGAATTATTTACGCGGGGAGAGGCAGTGTAGAGAGTTTGATGAGAAAGAATCATTACTGGCCTTCCTTAACCCAGGTGGTGAAAGGATGTTGCCAGTGAATGAAGGTGAGAGGTGTAATCATTGCAGGTCAAAACTTGGCCACCATACAATACACACCACAGATCCAATTAAAGCCGAGTATACTGCATGGGCAACTGTGTAAGTGTGTGGGTTTGTGTGTCTGCCTTTGTTTGCAGTGTAGCATGGTGTGGGATGAATGTAACACAGTTTAGAGAGGTAATTGAGTGATCCTGATTCTTATGCATGTCATCACTAGACAGTGCTACTGCTACTACAGGCAGAATGAGCGAGTAAATGACCAGAAAATATATTTCAATTCACTTTACAGACTTCTAGTCCATAGTAATAAAATATAAGGGACGTATAAGATAAAAGATATTTGAAAATAAATATACACAGTGAGTGGTTATACCTACTCAGTCGGTCTAAAACAAGATGAATTCTTAATTCTTTTATATTTACTTTGTTGTACTCTGTATTAAACTCATTGTATTTCTCTTCTTCCTGCCCATTGTGCCTGCTAAATCAGTAAGGTATGGTATTGTAAAGCAGTTAATTGAATGGCCCAAAAAACTCTCTTATGCCTTCAGAAAAACAAGATTAAACAATGTTAGTTTAGAGTCCAAAACACATGACACATGTCATGTGTCACCCGTAGCATGACATGGCACGCCAATAGGACCACACAGAATATGAACCACAATATAAAGCACATTAAAATGAATATGAAGTGATGCCCTGGAGTCAGGACTCTAATCTCTCCAGCCATACAGAGCTCAACTGGAAATGTCTTTTTTAACATTATCTTTATGAAACCAGGGCTGTGGCTCATAGGGGACTGGATATTTTTATACCACAGTGATGAGTTTCTCCTAATCCAATGTGACAGCTACAAGACCTCAGAAGAAGGAATACTATCACCTGACAGGTGAAACAGCCAAGGCACAGTGGCAGTACAGTGGATGCAAGTCTGAGTCACAGGGGTGGGATGTCCACCCGGGCCAATGTGCACCTCGCCACCACCTGTGTGTGGCTTTATATAGAAAACAATCGGGGTGGCTGTTTTGATGCCACTGATATGTGCTGGACTAAATATAAGTACAGACAAAATATTTTAAAAATGATGTTGAGTTGGCCAATTTCCTTCTAGACAAGATCATGCAACATCCATTATCTAATCTCATTGCCTGCATGACTGAAACAGCATTAGAAACAAGTGGCATTACCAAACCTTGATAGCAGAACTTTTCCTATGTTGTAGAGTCTTAAGAACTGAATATGGGACTAAACGCCTTGTGAAGACAACTGTCTTTTGCAGTGCATGGAGCAACACAGAGCTAAGCCTGCTGAAGGCAATAAAGGCCATTTGTCATTCATATTTGCACATATAAATGGTGCTGCCTCACTGTATGTATGCCTGCTTATCTGAAAATGTTATAATGGATTGCTACAGTAAATTCATTATTTATACAATGTTTACTGACTGAAGGTCACTCCATATGGCTCATTATATTGGATTACTGTAAATTGTGTGAATGGAACTAACCTGCAGACCGATGGGACCAGGGGGTCCAGGGAAACCTCTGGAACCTTCATCTCCCTTCTGTCCAAACATACCCTGCTGACCTCTGGGACCAGGCTCTCCATCACCTCCCTGAGAAAACACACAAACACACACACACACACACACACACACACACATTCACTGTAACCTTTCATCTCAAATTTAACATTTTGTAATGAAGGCATGTTCATGTTTAACTATATGTTTATTCTAACAACAAGCTTGTAAGAAATTGTTGGCAAAAATGGTGTTGCAGACAATGTTATGGTCATTGAAATGTTCATATAAATATGTGTATAGTTTACTGATTTAACATAGAAGAGATTCCACTTAAAGGTAGGAAGCTTTTCAACTTGACGGTTTTAAACACTTAGTCTAGGAAAAATCTTCTGGCTCAGTGAAAATTAGGCACATTAGGGGACTTGCAGACTACAGCTCTGAGCTATCTGCATTGTCTACTATTGAGAAATACTATAGGCTTATCTAGCCTGCGTGTCATCTTCCTGTCTGACTCTCTGTTTGGTTTGTGATGCTATAGACATCACACATTCACACGTGGTCCATTACATCAGTTTCAGCCATGCTTTTTAGGGCAGTTGTACTTACAGCAGGACCTGGGGCACCTATGGGACCTTGGAGACCAGCTGGGCCAGGAGGACCCTGAACACAAACAAGAAAAAGTTGCTACCAGAAAATGGCCACACAAATGTAAAAGCACTCATGTATCGCTTTGTGATTTGTAAGTAAAACACAGCTCACTATTAGTGTGATAATGGTGTCAGTGTGCTGTTCTGTAAGTAGGAATCCTTTAAGAAAATACGTAGCATTTCCAACTCCTTTATTACTGTGAGAAATTGATGTAAATGTGTGTGCAAGTAAGGAACAACGCACCTGTTCTCCCTTGTCGGCTTTGCTTCCTTTCTGACCGGGCTCTCCAACCTCTCCCTGGGAAAGAGGAACACACACACACACACACACACACACACACAGTCAGCAAACTGTCTCAGCTCAGCTTCTTCTCTAAATGTCAACAGTGAATGAAAAATTATTGAAAACCCTCAGCTTAACACAAACAACCATTATCTGCAGCTATCATCTTAACACGGCACTGTATGGATGCACAAATATGGAGATGTACAATTTTACTGTCTAGTTCATTGCATAGCAAACCTCTGCAGTGACATATGTTTGGCAGCTCAATAGAATGCCTGATAGTAACCTTAAGGGGCATAATGATTGCAGGAGATGAAACGAGCAACAGTATTTCACTTTTACATCTCCTCTAATTGCGTTTGCTGGCGCATTTGGTTATGAAGATGGATAGACAACAGTGAGGAAAAGAGAGAGCCATATTTTCCATGCAGATGGCCTGAGTGTGAACATGGGGATGAAGATTGATTGGCAATCTGGTTCAGTCCCAAAACGTATCCCAGTTTGGGAATGTAGAAGGAGTTGTAACTGGGCCAACAGGATGGGATGGGGGGTGGTGAGGGTGGTTGACTGACCTTGTCACCATCCTCTCCGGGTGGACCTTGAGGTCCAGCAGGCCCGGGCAGACCAACAGGACCCTGGACACCATCACGACCAGCAGGACCTTGAGGCCCTTTCTCACCCTAGAAAAACAAAGACATTTATTTTAATTATATTTTGAAAAGTAAAAATGGTAGAACTGAAGACCAAAAAGAGAAAAACTATTAAGGTAACAGAAAGATTTTGTGTCTGACACTGTAGAAACGAAAAAAATACTTACAGGTGCTCCCTTCTCTCCAGCAGGACCTGGGGGACCCTGAGGGCCAGGTCTACCAGACAGGCCAATTGGACCAGCTGCACCAGCAGGACCTCTCTCACCAGGAGAACCCTGCGAGTTTGTGAAAGAGAGATAGATGATGAGTGAAAAATAAAAGGCAGAAGCCATGTTTGGTTTCTAAGAGATGGACACATATTTCATAGTTCTGTCAGCCTGCCCATAAATATAACCTGAGAATGCTGAACAATAACCACAGCCATTAAGACATCTACAAAGCAAGACCCAGCTGAGTTCCACTGCTAATAGATCAACACATACACACACCTACATACACAAACCCTTTTTAAGAAGAAGAAACTGAAAAAAACAGCAGGAGCAACACACGGTAACAGGTGGCTTTTAAGTCTTTGAAAGCACTCGGCATTATCTGCTGTCGGGGGTGCTGACGTCTTGGTGGCTCTTTAAGCTCTGAGCATCTCGCTACTGCTGCTGAAAATGCATTTCTGAATGAAAGAGGCTGCTGCTGTGTATCAGTACTCAGATACAGGAACTCAGTGTTCACCTACAGTAAATCCATAAAACATGATGGTGAATGACACTTTCTTTTAATCTCGGCTGCACTGAACTAACTCACTGTGTGCCTGCATACGCATAAACTTTATGTTCTCAGGAATACATGGTCTTGCCAAAATACAAATGAGGACTATTCTATGTTCTGTGAAATCAACCTAAATATTAAAGCTGTGTTGTTGATATATTTTATGCCGATTTTGGTCTTTATCAGGTTTATCATTCTTTTCTCAAAAAAACCCAGAATCTGTAGATGGTTTTGCCCGGATATTTCAAACTATGACCCATATATGATGAAATCCATGTTGGACACTCTCCAATCACAGCATTGTCAGATGTCATATCTGGATCTTATCTCCGGACTGGGACCACTTTGATACTATAAGAATATGGATTTAAGATATTTTTCCAATATGCCGTATTTTGAATGCCACACACATCACATTTCTGGTGTCAGCATATCACATGATACTACCGAAATGCCTCGCCTCATATATGTTAAAATCCGGAAAGGGTTATACATGTGGTATCTGTGTTAGGAAACTTTGAGAACGACTTATAGCCTTATGTCAGATGATTCAAATCTGATCAAAGGGACTAAATCTATCATCTATATATCATATAATGTTAATATCTTCTTTGCAAACATTCTAAATTGTTTGGGTTTTTTGAATTTTCCTAATAAATGAATTTTTCTCATGCAAAGGCTGTGATGTATTGTCTGTCATTTAGAGCAGGGGGAATCACACCACTATCCCTTAAACAGTCCGAGCTGTAGTGTCCCATGACAAATGTTGGAGGCTTTTCTGTCCTGTTAAGAATAAAAATCCTGGAGGAAACATAAAATACAGTAATGTTCAACATGAAAACCCTCAAATCTCCATACTGGTGGGGCGCCATGTTTTGTACTCTAAAGTGTGAAGTAAGTGACACTTCAATCTACATGAGGCTCATCTAACTTTTTTTTAATAATCTTTATCATCATCTTTGCAAAAACAGTGAAAACAATTGTTGTCGGTAAACGTAATCTGAATGCGTCTGAAAGTGTTTGGACTCTACAATATGTATGCATGTTAATGTGCAAACAGTTAACTAAAGTTTGTGTGCAGGTTGCTTTAATGTGTAAAATGTGCGGCCTTTAGTAGGAAGCTATGAATGTATTAATTTCCCAGGGCTGTATTTACTGTGGTGGTACATTGCTGCTACATTATTCTAAACATGTTCAATCAACATGTTCACACTTACTTACAGTAGGTGCTGAACTCTGAACATTTAAGTATTTTCTGAGCAGAAAAAATTACATTCAAGAGACAAAGAAGTGGCAAGAAACCCACAATGTTTGCCATGAACATAAACAGATTATGTAGGAACCTGATCTTATACTGCAATCAATGACATGTAACATTTACAACTGCAACAGTGTTGTTAAATGTCTAGAGCAGAGGTTTTCAAAGTGGGAGGTGGGCCAAACGGTTTCAGGGGAGGCTCAGTAAATGGAAATGAAAAAAATATGAGTTATTACATTAGTTATCAGAAGGAAATCACATAGAATAGCCTAAATGTGTGATTTGGAATCAAATAACATAATCATGATCCCATATGCATCCAGGAAATTGAGTGAAAGTAGGCAAGTAAACTAAGGTGGGGTGAGGGGGCGCCTTTTTCCAAGTTTTGTCTGAGGGGAGGCCCACAGTCTCTTAGACATTGAAAACCCCTGGTCTAGAGACAATGATAAGGGCTTATTAGATGATTTAACATGTTTTTCCTAAAAAATGTTTCATACAAATACATAAGTGGGTGCCCCAGTACTATGCTGACCTTACCACCGAGTTTTATGTAGAAGCTCTAGAGTCTCTGTTACAATCTGAGAAGAATGTAAGAAGAACACAGCAGGCGTAAAGTGCCACGATGCAACCTTTGGGACAGATGAGGGATGTGTAGGAGCAGTGCCCAGGATGACTAGACACTGTGGCTTACCATATTGATGCTCTCCTGGCTGTGTGGTTTTTGTTGTGTCTGTGTTTGTTTGTTTGGGTCTGTCTCTGTGTGACAGGAAGCAATGGAGCAAACAGTCTTGATACCCAGCTACTCTAGCGCATGATCACTCCTATGACAAATCGCTGTGTGCAGTGGGACGAGGTGAAATTTGGTGATGCTTTCATTGGAAAATGTATAAATAAAACACTGATGACATGACCATGATGGCTTAATGAGTTTATACATATTACACATGTACTTAGTTCACTTGGTGCAATTGAATCAGTTTACAGTGTTTGATTTTCTCTCGTCTGCCTTTAATGTCACAGTGACTGCAGTTCAAGAGTTCTCATTTACCTTCACCACTTCTAATTCCTGCTGTGCTTGAGAAAACCTAGGCTCTCCTTTTTCTGTAGCTACAGTTATGATGTCCTTGAGCAAGGCACTTAACATAGCTGCTACAGTAGATTTACACACTGGACATCACTGCCCAGCTGAAAAAGAGCATAATACTCATAAAACCTTACCTGGGGCAATAAAAGTTAAAACAAATAAATAAATGTTAACTTTCTCATAAGTTTGAGAGCTTTGCCCAAAACATCCTGCCTCCCTGGTGGAGTTGTCAAAAGGAAAGCAGGTATAAAGAAGGTAAATTGAAGCCATTTTTTAAAGCTTTTCCTGTCCAAATGATGTAAACTGCCCTCTGGTGCTTGGCATATGCAGGCCTCACTAAAACATAAAATGTATTGTACAAGCCTCCACACTAATTAATAACACAAATCAAATATTAAATGGCATAAGAAAAATCCAATACAGTGAGGAAAGAAACCATCTTTTTTTAAGTGAACTTCCCAAAGGTATTTTGATGTAAGGTAACTGTGTACTTACAACTGGACCAGGTGGACCTTGGGGCCCCTCTCCTCCCTTCAGACCTGCTGGGCCCTGAGGAAAAGAAGGAAAAAATACATGAGGACTTCCTTGACATAGCTGTTAAATCCTGTGTAACTTTAAATCAGCCTATGCATTCGCTCTACAGTCCTGCATTTCAACACCTCCATCATCAGATGCCAATCCAGCCAGGAGTGTCTGCCTTCGTTACTGGTTTGTCTCTTCAGCCAGACCCCACTAGAAATGTGCTTTGAGTGCATTTAACCTCAGAGCACTGCTCCAGGAAATATCATTGATATTGACATTTTCATCCTGGTACACCACCATCATGAATCCAAGGCCAAAAATACAAAAAAATACAACATCCATAATAGGTAACTCAGTGCTCTTGTGGATACCGAGAGTGGTGGGATTTGTTGCGTATATATATGGATACATATGTCGTAAGTACACATGACATGAAGTACACGTGTGTATGCATGTGGGTGTATACAATTTTCATTCTGAATGTGCAAGTTTGTGACTTTCGTTTTGCACGTGCAGGGATGTGTATAAAATGTGTGTGTGTGTGTGTGTGTGCAGCTCCCTAGTGGGCTACCAAAGAGCACATGGCAGTATGGGTAATGAGTCTCTGCTGGCTCTGGCTGCGTGCTAGAGTAAATTACAATTGCAGAAAACAATCAGCGGTGCTGCTGGCCTGCAGAGTCTGACTGACCTTGAGGATGCAGGCAGCAGAACACTTCCTCTCCCCACAGTATATCCATTCCCAGTCACCACAGCTTAATTGCCAACATTTCCCATTTAATAATTTATTGAGTAAATAATGCATACAGAGACAAACAAATAACTGTGCTGCCCCCCAAACAATGCTGGCACTAAAATATGAAAAACAATTCAAGTCCTTGAGTTAAACCAGGGAAAGATCTTACAAATGGATCCCTAACCAACAATTCCCTACTTCTAATATGGAGGCCCATGATGCATTGCAGTGGTTAAAACAGTGGTGTCAGTGGTGGTGGAGCGATGCAGAGGCACGCCTGTTCATTTGTAAGATGTCGCTTTGGATTTCCTCTGCACTGGATTGATTGCTAAGAGTGAATTCCAGGGCTGGTGTCTCTAATGAAGTGAATAGCTGTAGATAGACGCTGGTTCATTTGTTATGTAGCAATGTTCTGTCACTTTCTACTAGCAGACACAAGTAAAGGGAAGCTATGATGAATAGGTGCAGGTGGAGTGGAGCTCTTACCGTGGCGCCAGGTAGACCTCTTTCTCCAGGGAAGCCTCGAAGGCCGGGCGGACCGTCTTTGCCGGAGGATCCCTGTGGTCCAGGGTCTCCCTATACACACAATCCCACATGTTTGTGTTAGAATTAGTGTGGCTCATACTATGTTGCATCAATACAACATTGTAATAATAATAATACACTTTTTTTCAAATAATTGATTTCTGACCGTGCTTTGTTTCATGAGTGATTCTTTTGAAAGTGCGTGGGAAAATGTTTATTGCAGAGCAACAGGGAACAATTCTTTCTTGCTGGAGGACCAAAATACCAACCTCACAAGGCCAGACTACGTCTCATGAGCACAGTTTTCACTACAAGATTCAAGTCTGGAAAACATCTTTCAAGAACTGCCTAAGTCTGACCAGATATGTTTTGGACCACTATAGGAAGTAATGATGACAGAGGACGAGAGACTTGTCTCTCAAATTCCCAAACCTGATGAACAACTATTGAAACTAGGTGTTTGAATGTTGCAGGAAATGAAGCAGGATTCTGTATGGCCTATTGCTCACCTCAAATGTATTGAGATTTTAGTTATACCGTACAAGAAATCTGACAGTGTTTCTGGAACAGCTGTTGTGTTTTTCCAGTTTGAAAATTAGAAGCAAAGATTAATAACAGCCTAACAAGTGGTGCATTCATCCAATCAGGTGTAAGAAGGTTGTCTGGGCGAAGGAGAGAGCTGTCATCTATTCTGCTGTCTACCTGAAATGATGCCCATCCAAGCAAAATGCCAACTGAGCCTTGTCAGACAATGAACGTAAATTGTCAGCAATGCCAGACTACCAAAGTAAAATTCTTATATTAAAATCAAAGTGCTAGCCTAGTTCTTCAGGCAGGTTGGTACACAGTCAGCGTTACCCCTTTTTATACAGGAAACTGGTGTATGATGAGCTTTACTCAACAAGTGTTCAACCTTTGACCCTGCTGTCACAGATGAATCTGGTCACCATTTACTGAGATTTGAGACCGCAATTGTTGTTCCGTATTTGTTACTGTTAAAATGACACAGAATGACTTTACATAGAAAAGTACAAAAATAAATGTATATTCTAGTTTAGCCTCTTTCTTTATACTGTGTCAGTCTGCCTTAAAAAAAAGATTCAGTCTTTGCAACGACAAATTGAAAGCTTGGAACTTTACTATTTTAGATGAGTTTCTTATTTTTTATTTAAAATTGAGTTATCCACATACTCAACTTATAATGTAACTGTATTGCTCGTAAAGTGTTGAATTGGTGTTGAGATGCAAAGCACATGACAGCTAAATCTTGTATTTGAGGATTGCACTGCACTCAGACTGAACCTTCAGAATAAATCAGAACTTAAGAAATGGCCATCCTACTTAAAGATGCTTAACATCCTCCTACTCTGAGTGAAGTGTGTACATGCAGGTACAATATGTTTCAGCATTTATGTATTAAAATAAAGCACTACACTACACAGCTTGCAGCTGAGCAAGAGAAAGCTCTAAAAAACAAAAACAAAAAAAAGGATTGAAAAGCATATGACAAGCAAATATAGTATATCCTAATGGCTTTGTATATCCCACCAGGAACAGAAGTGTACTTGTTTTGTAGCTGTTATCCATCTTAATGGGCCATTAGCTGCAATTAGTTTGAAGCATGTATGTTTTCTGTGGATTCATTAGCACTATCACCACACAGTCAATACATAAGCTTTCACATAATCAGCCACAACATGAAACACAAAGATTCTTCTAAAGTCAATGTCATTTGGAGACAGAATTTTAGTTGAAAAGGTTACATAATACAAATAACAAACAATGCACTGCTTACAAGCTAAAAGCTCAAAGGTTCAAAGAGGGTGGTGTTATGTGACTACACGGAACACCAAAAACATGTGGACAGAGATCTTTTTTTGACTGAAATGAACAAACAGAGCGCTTGCTATAAAGAAGGACAATAAAGATGTGTTCAGCTTCTGCAACTGTTTGCATGCTCTCCCCCCTTCCCTCACCTCAGACACTGAACTAACTCTAAAAGTTCCCTTGCATTCTATCTACAAGAAGGAATAGTGCCAATAATAATAATAGAGTAACCTCATTTACTACTGTGATTTTGTACACCACATCTCTAAAACATTTGACTTCAGAAAAAGTTACTTCTTGCTTTGTTCTCTTTTTTCTTTTGTATTGGCAGGCTGACTTTATCTGTAAACAGGGAGGCACAGAAGAGCGGGCTTGAGAGGTATAAGAGGATTTGGGCTCTGCTGCCAAGACCTCCACAAAGTGTCCCTGGCATACTGATGCACAGGCCTGAGTGGAGTGGGGAGGAACGTGGGGTTGTGAGTGGCGGAGGGTTTGGAGGTAGTCAAGGAACTTGATTAGGGAAGACAGGGAGAAAATGAAAGTAGAAGATATGGGGGTTTGAGGGAGAGGATGGGGAGCAGGGGATGCTGAGTGGTCCTGGGAGTCAGGGGGTTGGTTTGGAGCAGCCTATACTTTTACAAAATGGCTACTGTCTGCTCCTAATGGGTACTCAATTGTCAGCCAGGGAGGGCAAGGGAGGGAATGTAGCCAGACGCTCCACAAATCTCAGCTACTGTATCTTCAGCAGTCACTTGCCAAGAGTCTTGTATAGCACAGAGTAATGGTGAGACTTTGGCGTTTGCTGGGGTGTGTTTTTGGGTGGATATATTGCTATAGATTTATTTCTGCTTTCTCACAGTTTTATTTAAGAGATCCAGTAGTCTATTGAGCTTTGCATGCCCTCCAGAAATAAAACTGCTTGTGAATGCAGCTGGCTCAGTCTGCAAAATCAAATCATGTACTGTAATTGCAACTGCATGAGTTTAATTTGCCCATCTCTATACTGTTGATCTCTCTATCAACCTCCCTGCCTCCCTCTCTTCAGTGTAACTAACACAAATCTGATACAGCCCATGAGACAAGCCGAGCCCATTCTTTTGAACAAATTACTATGTATATCTGTTACCCACCATAGGAGAGAAGGGGAGCAATGGGGCACTTTCTATCATGTTGTGCTACTATAGAAAAACAAATGAGCATTCCTTTGAGAAGAATAATTCTTAGGAATACTTTTGGCACAACTAACTACTTTCTCCCTTCAGTACAGTTATACTGAACACGTACCTTCGCTCCCTCCTTGCCAGCAGCACCTGGAAGACCCTGTTCTCCGGGTGGGCCAGGGGGTCCAGGGTGGCCTCTCTCACCAACGGGACCGGTCTCTCCAGTTGGTCCCTAAGATGTCATCACATCACACAGTTGGATATAATTTGCAGTTCAACATAGCAACGATACATTATGGCCAATACAGTTATAAAAATCATGTGATCCACCTGCACTCCTGTCCTTTAGTTACATACAGTATTTATTTTTCTGATAAGATACTAATCATTGAGGGTATTGGTCCTCACTTCCACTGATACATGGCTTGCTTCTATCTACATACATTTATAATCTTAGCGTTGGCCAGTTGCTATTTTTTGTTGATCACAAAAATCTGTCAGATAGCTATCTTACTACTGCTTTCTGCATTGCCTTTTTCCAAACAGTAAGCATGCATTGAGGGGAATTACAATTCCCTCAAGGTGTCACATTCAAAGATGTATTCTTTAATAATAAGTTTATTCTTTAATATTAATATATTTCTCTTACCTGGGGCCCAACAACACCTCCTGGGCCTGGTGGACCAGTTTTTCCTTGGAAACCCTGAAAAAAGATTACAAAGCCTTATTTAAACACTTTATAAAAGCAATGGAAGCACACAGCGTATCTATTAAAACCCAAGTATAGGAACCAAAGTGATTCTTCTTGAATTGTTCAGCTGATAAGCAGGGATTTAGGTTTTTTGCTTGGTATTTCCTTGATGTAGGAACAAGGGGTTTTCAGGTTATATTCACAATCTTACATCACAATGCTGGCTAGTAAATAACTGTAGGCAAATGTAAAATCTTTGATATATTGTATACATTGATATCTTCATTAAGTAGATGTTAAGATAACATCATAAGATTTCATGGCTTTTAGCCTTTCCTGACAGTCAAAAGTAGACACAAACAGGAAACAGAGAGAAGGAGATGCCATGGCTGGAATCTAACCAGGCTATCAGGTTCATCCATGAAGCAGATGTACCTGACCAGAGACAATACCTTGCTCAAAAGTATTTGAAAAACCATTATATTGTACCTTTCAGTACAAAAATGAAGTGTCACATGTATCATCACTTCAGACGTTGGCGGCTGCAATTAAGATTTACAAAGCACACAGGCAACAGAGGGATGCAAAGCTGACACTTTACATGTCAGTGACAATGACAAAAAGCAGATACCTCTTTGAGGAGTATACCTGGTAGTGGAGACACATGGATATTCAGATGCTAACAATGAGCAATGCAGTCAAGCTTAACCACCACTAAAGCTAAATGAATAAGAGTCATTAGGACACCTAGGGCATTTTTGCTAATTTTCAGCTTCTTATTAAGAGTGATGGGTTCCTACATGCACACACAATTATCTGTTTCTGTTTTTGTCCTTGCTTTTCTCACTGGTTTGAGTTGGGTAAGTTGGATAAGGTGATGTCAAAAATGCCCACACACCAATCAGAGTTTAGCAATATTTGATTCAAAATGTGATGACAGTTGTTTGCTTATGATGCCAGGTCACTACCAATCAAATCTGATCAAACCACATCCAGATGAAGCAAATTTGTTTTTGAGTATTAAACTCTTAATAAATAATAAGTAAGGATGTTATTTTTTCAGAATTTTAACTTTGACTGTTGCCTATTTTGTCATGAATTTTTAATGTTTATAGAAATACTGGAAAAATACTTGATTTGAAACCAAGTTTTCATAGGCTTTGAATCTTCATTAAGCAAGCATTTTTTATATTAATATTATTATTATATTATTATATGAAGTGGCACTCATAGTGCCAAACCACTGAGAATTCTGACCCTAAGAAAGTAGAGTATCTAACAGCAAAATACCCCTTTATGTTTCTCAAGAGTTGATGAGCCAAACCAGAGATAAAAGATCAGTGAATAATCCCAAGGGGATGATAATGTCACTCTAAGTTAAACATCTGCTAGCTATCACATTAGCCAAAACTTCATAAGCCGATGGTATTATCATTCTGCCAGGGTGTTTTTGAGTTTTCCTGCTCCGCAGTTGTCAACAATTGCATGCAACTTTAAATTTACAAATCTTTGTTAATTTAAATTTAAGTAAAAATAATTTTTTTTTTCCTGATGAACCTATTTAAATTAACCATTGTTCAATTTTGCTTTCGTCTGCACAAAAAACAAACAACTACACCATGCATTCTGTTTCCTGGACTAAAGAGTAATTTGAATATACTACTACTACTACTACTACTAATAATAATAATAATAATAATAATAATAAACAGGAATCAACCTTTTAGAGTTGGAACACTATGTTCTCTGGGGGAATACAGACCAATTAGCTTCAGTAAACCTTGACTTGCCTAAGTTTACATTCACAGTGTGCAGTTGATTTGCATTGCAGTATTCCCTATGGATATGCTTAAACAGATTCAAACAGCAGAACAGGACAAGCCAAAAAAGGTTCAACATCTTGAGCATTGACTCCAACACTGCAGCACAAATCAGATGAACTCCTGTCTTCTGGGAGAGGAACAATCCAATCTGCATTGGCTGGAGCCCTCTTCCAAGTACTCTATATACCCCAAATACTAACCTAATGTCTATCTAATCTAATAGAGACATATCTGCCACCATTATCTGAGTTGCTAAATGCTGGTGAGTTTCCAGACATGTAAACATGTCATGCTTTAAGACAGAATGGCATGAGTGAACACAGTAAAACTCTATTAATGCCAGGGAGTGATTAGCATAAAGCAAACATATCAAACTCCAAGGGCAGAGTGTTGGGTGCACACTGACTTTTCCACTGATTTCCATTTGATCTCATCAAACGCCATACATAACCAATTTTCACTGAGGTACTGCATTTATAACTCACTTCATTTGTAACTTATTATCCTACAACCAAACAAAGTTTTCAAATCCAAGCTCTTAGAAAGCCGATCCTGGCTGACTTATGACTCCAGGCCTATTGATCACTATGTGTTGTGATTTATGGTGATGTATTATTCAATGGAAACCCTCAGGCCATGCTGTTACAGCATCAGCCCTGACTCAGAGACACCGACTCAAATCTTTATTTGCACTTCCTCAAATGCAACTTGTGTTGCCGGGGCTGGGCAACTATGAGCATCTTTATTGCTGTGATCTATTCTCATATTGGATGCTTGTGGAGCCTGTTCATCAGCGCATAAATCTACAGCCATAAACACCTTAATGACGACTCTATCGTTGTCGTTTGAATAGCAGCAGAGGCAGGGAAGCACTCATGTGTGGTGTATTACATTATCTATAGGAAAGAGGCAGGCGGAAAGGGAAGCTTTAATGACAGAAGCGATGATCTGTCAAGCTTTTAGTAGAATTTATTGCCCTCTGAGCCTCGTCAAACCAAGGTGCACTGATGCATACCAAGCATGGAGGAATCGAAGTTGAGAGCAGGGAATTGTATCTAGATGTGATCAAGTCAAACTTTGCTTTGTTGGGGTTCTTTTTATTGCCAGATAAATCTTATGTCCCATGGGATACAGTATGTATGCATCAATGCATCTTCAGTACAGATTTAGTACAGCCATTTCTCATTAAGCTCATACTGCAGTTTGAAAAAAAACAACACAAACCACCGTTCCATGCTGCTGCAACATATTTTATGTTTGCTGATTTAGTTATACCTAAGTTATGCTACACAAGGACACCTTGTTGAGAATGGAGACAAGCAGACTCAGACAATGTTCACAAGGGCTTTGACTTTAGAGTTTTGCTTTAAGAGACATGTCTGCCCCTTTGGCATCCCACTGAGATGTTGTATCACTGATTGTAATCCCCTGCATACAAGAGCAATAGAGATAAGGTGTGTGTGTGGGGCAATTTGAAGAATGAGAGCTAAAAAGCTCTCGTTGGTAACTTTAACCTAAATGGCAGTGAGTATACAGACTCCCAGCAACAAACACACAACAAAATTAATTCTTGCCGAATTTAAACACGATTAGAGGAGCACTGAGAGGAGATTCCTGATCAAACATTTCAGAAAAACTGAAAAAGTTAACAGGTGTCACACTTGTATTTGCTCTTGCAATGGAAACATTCCAAATCTGTCCAAGTGTGAAAAATGAAGTTATATTGAGTTTCCAGCTCAATGTGAGGTCTTCTGTTTCTACACTCAGCAGGAAGTTAGAGGCTGAGCCTAAACAGAGCCACACAGGTGAGTGACAGCTCAAACAGGATATTGCATCTTTGGGACTCACCGTCTCTCCGCGCTGACCAGGGTGTCCGGGCAGCCCATCCTTTCCAGCTGGTCCCTGTTAGGTAGAAATCAAGATACACACTTACTAGGTAGTACATTCATCATCATCACATTCATATCTGACGTGAATAATGGCACTATGAAATTGGCCCTATTGCTGGAATAAAAGTTCATTTTATCATTGCAGTATTGTGCAAATGCTTTGCAGGCACAAGATACAATACGAACATCATTTTCAGACTGGAAAAGTTGTGGTTAGACTACTGGAAAACTAATGAAAAAATAACAGGTTCTATTTTTTGTTGAAAAGAACGACATCACTGGCTGAGGGCTAAGAGCCAGCTGTGAATCTAACCTGAATCGATAGGTGGAAATTACCACTTGTCTCCGCCTAGACTGGGGAGTGAGAAAATGGGTTCTGCTTCAATAACAGTTAGACTAATGATTCCTGCACAGAATTAGGGATATTGCTATGTATTACTGAACTCCATGAACTCCTCAAATTGAATCAATTGTGACTTATAATGTTTGCAAACTAGGCTAATTTGCCATCGAGACGGTAGGAAGAGGAAAGGAATTATGAGTGCAGACATTGGACCTCAGGAACTAGCTGCAAACCATATAGCCTTACTGTAGGTCTTACAGCTGTCAAGTGCGTATTAGAGTGTCCAGGAAGGTGAAATACTTACAGGGGGGCCCTTTGGTCCAGGGAAGCCCACTGGTCCCTGAGGTCCTTGAGGCCCCTGCAGTAGACAAACAAACAGTCAGGTTGATGAGAGATGCACAAAGAATAAAGTTATGAGATGGCTTACTGCATTATGCAAAAAGAAAAACAGAACAAAACAGAACTGTAACAAGTTTAAAAGTTGGAAGGAGATCATGTGGACATATAACTATTTCCAGAGCAGCTTGAGAAAGCAAATTAAAGCCATTCAATATCAAAAAGTGATTAAAATGATTGTTGTGAGGTAAGCCATTGTTCACCAGGTCATTATAGTGAGCACACTGGAGTGGCAAAATGCTTTAAAAAGCTTTTGGTCACACTCCCTCCATTATCCAGCCACAGAGAATAGGAGTGAGTGTGGAAATATAAGGTTCTCTGACTTTTTAGTGGTCCAACTAGGCTTAATCGTAGAATGCAATCTGAGGTTTGAGTGGAGATATTTCTTAAAAGGAAGCATTTCTGGGGTGAAATATTTAAAAATATAGATTCTGAGTAAGTGAATAAACTTCTTGCTAAGATATGGTAAATTCCTGTCAAATGCCAAACTGTGATATCACAAAGAAAAATGTAGTAATCCTTTTATATGAGCCAGTCAATAGGGAGGGTTTTTTAGTAACTGTTTGTATTCCATTGAAGCCATTAGATGACCGAGAATAAGCATATTGTATCCTAACATATAACATACTGTACAGTAGTATGTTGATCAGCTAACAAAACTGGTCGTGACACAAGAGTTTTGAGACAGCCAATGACCCCAAAGCCCTGACACCCAAATCCAAAACTGAAAATGCAGTTGATTTAAGTTGATTCTAGGACAGGGGGTGTGCAGTGAAAAAATTAAAATTAAAGTCTAGATTTAGGAGCACCAACCCAAGCACTAACCTGAGTACTGCTTCACAGTTGAGTATTAGCAAAACTAGAAGTCTTAGTGGACGCTTAAACTTTATTAAATGATGCCTGATGGCTGTGTAGCTCATGTGGAAAGCAAGAGGTGCCTTTACAGACTTTGGTTACACTCGAACATTCTTGTTTTTGCCTTCATCTAACAGAAGGGAGGCTCTGCTTTCTGATGAACTCGCCTTCATAATGCTTTGCCAGAGTTGTAATAAAGTCAGTTTCTCCCAGTGTAACGTTAGGCAAATGTTAATGCAAACTGAGCACTTGCTGCAGCTGCTTAACAGTTAAAGCCTTTCCTGTTTCATGCCTTGTTTGCACTTCACTAGATTCCCGTCAATGTTTCACATTTTCTTTGTTACACAGCAAAATCAAATTGCACTAAAACACCACTGGAAATCTAATGAAAGGTATCAAATAACATGGCACTGCTGGAAGGCTTTTATTGTGAAGAAACTGCAGAGACTGTTACTGTTGCCACTGAGTTAGCCACCTAGGACTAACTCATTGCTCAATAAAAAATCCTATAAATCTAGATTTGGACAATTTTCTTTTCTTTTTTGTTGGAGCATCAGTTTAAAACACTGCAAATGAGAAATGCACTTTATTACAACTCTGAGAACCAAAGGCAAAGGAAGGGATTTAAAAACAAGCAGGAATGGTGCTGTCTGTTAGATGCAGGTAGGAACAGGACATAGCATTAAACAAGGCCCCAAATGGCCACAACTGTTCTACATGGCAGTACATGTACAGTGTGTTGCCTACGTTGCCCTAACCAGAAAACCTAGACCTCATAGAACAAAGAATCACTTTATGTTGATAAAATGGAAGACATAAACACACATAAAATAAAAAGCTTTACTAGCAAAGAGTCATAGATTTTGAATGACTCTGAATCTATCGTTTCTGATCTTCTTGTCTTTCTAGGAAAACTGTTTCAGTGAGTAAAACATCTTGACATGTCATCTTCAGTGGCCGGTCAGAGTTCATAGTGGGAACAAAAAAAAGCATATCAAGTATGCCCTACTAGATTATTTTTCCCAAATTCTTTTCTTATTATTATACTTAGAACCTTGGATTGTTTGACCAGCTTGATGAGAGTCAATTCAAATTAAGTAGTTTACAATAAGTCTAACATCATCCTTATAGTGGAGGTGGATGACACTGAATGGCCTAACCACAATTTTTAATGCAAAGACAATATTGACAAACTGATACAAAGATATAAGCCTTGTTTGTATTCACATGTATTATAGCCATCCCAGGCTCATTGTGTTATGCACTTACTCTCTCACCAGGCGGGCCTGGAGGACCATCGTTGCCTGATGTGCCCTGCAACACACAACAACAAATAATCATCAGTTAATATTTAGGTATGTTTTTGGTGGGTATGATTTTAGTTGTCAATTTTCATTTTATTTTAAATACAATGTTGTACTGCTTGATGGAGTACTACCCAGTAAAAAGCCTAAAATCAGTGTGAGTGTTGTGTTTTGTCGTGATTAGTATAGCTGGTGTACCTTGGGACCTGGTTTTCCTGTTGGACCTCTGGCTCCTCGAGCCCCACGAGGACCCTACAGAGAGTGAAAAAAACTCAAGAGTCAAAGCCTAGTAATACTATGTACAAGTTACAACAGTCTAATGTAATGATGTCAAATCCTAAAACTCATGGAGTGAAAAATACATACCGTTGGACCTCTTTGCCCTCTTGGACCAGGTTTGCCTGCTATGCCCTGTTAGATAATCAAAGGCAAAACATTTTAGGCACTCACACATACTTCAAGTGTGTCATTATTCAACATAAATCCACTTCTGACAGCACTCTAACATCTGTCCTTTAGAAAAGGGCTCAAACCACTTCTATAGTGCCAAACAGCCACAGAACAATTTGTTTCCTTTAAATTAGTAGCCTCCCTTATTTTAAGAGATCAATTAAACTGTAGTTGCGTTAAATAACATTCTCCTGATCTTTCAGTGCATTGCGTGGCACATCTTACTTGCATGTGTCTACCAATGAAATCTTTAAAGAAAAAATATGTGAGCTTTGAGCTATGATCACTAACATCTTTGTAATAACAGGTCATATCTCATTGACAACAAAAGGTAGTGGAGTTGCGTGTTTATAGGTACAATGTGCACTTTTTGAATGACGACAAAGAATTTACTAAGTAATAATATTTCCACTGGATGGCTGACTAAAGCAGCAGAAACAGTCTGCCAACGAATGCAGTGAAAATATTTCTACAATAGCTGGAAATGGCTTTCTGGCTTGAAGTCAACACTGGACAAAAGTTGATGTTATGAAAAAAGTATTGAGTGTTTAATTTTGGCAGGCAGCCTTTGCATAAGTGAGATAATGTACTTCAAAGTGTCCATTAAATTATTCTGATGCACTCAACAAAGGAAATAGCAAATGTCTTTCCACCACGTCATACATTTAAGATAATTTGAAATGGATACTTTTTCTATCATTACCTCCATGAATCAACAGCTTTATTAAGGTTAATCAAGAGAGCCAGGAATAGTTTGGCTATTTCATAGTTAACTGTTGAAAGTAAAACCTGTACCTTGAACTCTTTCTCAGTACTTCTCAAAACTGTGTTGGTGCAACTTATTTTTTTCACGCCTAGAAAAGGGGAGAGGGGCTCAATGAAAGCACAATTGTTTCCACGTCTTTTGTTCTCTCCCCAACATTGATTTTTCTACTGTTATTTTTTGTGCCAAGTTACCATACAGATGCCTTTATAATAGGAATCAATTTTCTTTTGTGCTGGGATATGATGGCGTGGTGATTTTCATACACAAACAGGCACAGTGTGTGTACTCAGTGAGTGTGTGTGTGTGTATGTGTTTTCTTACCCTGGCTCCTTTCTCGCCGTTGGCTCCAGGGAACCCAGGGAAACCGCTCGAGCCCTGTCAATAGGAGAGGGAGATATCATGGAGGGGAAAGAGAGGAACAAGCGAGAGGTTGGGAGGGTCAAGGCATGCATGATAATGAAGGCTCATCCTGTATTTATCTGCTCTATTGTTGGATATCATCTTCAGTTACACGCTGTAGTTTGACATGGTTAACACCATGGCCCTTGTGTAAAATACCATGAATTTAGCATGAATTTTGACATATAAAACTGATCACCTCCATGATCTTAACACTTTGTTCCTTCCTGATTTGTTAATGTTGTTTTTCTAAAAACTGTCTCTACTTCAGTTGGGTTGAACACCACTATTTAATACAATGAACGTGTTTAAATTGTACAACACATTCTCTATATTCCCGTGAAGTGAAAGTTCAACATAAAAATAACCTAACAATTCCTGCCTTGCCAAGAGAATATATCAAATTCACAAACTTCCCCCACTCTGGTATCTCTACAATGTTTATCAAGCTGGCAGAACAGAGGAAGTTTCTCAGGCAAATTATTGAAACTTTTATGAGTATGTGGGGAACACATGCACGCACACATACGCAAAGAGAGAAGGACTTTGAAACAAAAGGCTTAGCACAAGACCCCTGTAAACACAAGACAAGGTGACATCATTTTTTCTTTAGTCAAACTCTGTGAACAGGGGATTAAAAAGCAGCTTACCCATTCTGCAGCACCTCACCACATGTTGCATTGGGGACATTCAATAAAAATGAATCAATGACAAACCTAGACTTCTTCCAAATGTAAGACTTCCAAATATCACTACTGCTAATACCTTATGTCTAATAGGCTAGTGTCTCTGTTAAATAGTAAAATCTTGCACTGTCAAACTTTGATTTACTTACTACAAACTTTGATTGTGAGTCATTTTCAGACACCCTTAACCACGCAAAAAACTCAAAAGTTTGTAAATTCAAAATCAACGTTTTTTTCTTTTCCTCGTTACTAAAATAAAGATTTTGGGGCCTGTTACAGCTCTAACAACCTCTGACATTAGAGTCATGCCATCAGTATAAAAATACACAAGGGGCGCGAACACTTCTCTTTGCAGTATTCTGATGAAGTACAAACCCCTGCAATAATAAAACAGTATACTGTGGCTGTGAGTCGCATAGGCAATGATTAGACATGCCTGTGGCACTGCTTCATCAGAATCCAAGCTGGCAGCACCTCTCAACATCAACTCATGATCACTTAGACAGACACTTACAGACACTGCTTCTACAGGATCATCAGACATATGGATTAGCTTTGAATCCACATGTAGAATGGATGGTGGGCAGCCGGCGTGATGATGATGATGATGATGATGATGATGATGGTGAATGAGGTTTTAAAATAATCTTATATGATACTGCGCATGTAATCAGCTGTTACAAGGATCTGAATTATAGAATTTATTCTATGTTCTGGTAAATTCTGCTTAACACTTTCAGAGAATGAAAGACTGTTGTCATATTGTAAAGGAACCACAAAGGGAAAAGGTTTGATGTGTGTCTTTTAACATCAATAAATCCCTTCAGCATAAACTGTATTGGTATGATTCCACTGATAGAAAACTGTCAGCCAGTGTCGGCCTCTGAGCTACATTTTTCAGTGTGTGCCACCATGTCTGATTTGGCAGGAAACGGCTGCATTGCTTTACAGCAAAAAAAAAAAAAACGGACGAGGGCACAGTTGTTCCAGCCCAGTCACAGCTAAAGCTTACAGAGTTTGTGGGGAGGGGAAGGGCAGGACATGTCTTAATTTTAAGAAACACTAGAGCAAACTGCTGTACTGAGAATCTTAATAGTTTACAATATGTGTGCCATCGTAATTGTGCAAATATTAATTGACAATGATTTATCTAAATAAAATCTGTTGTATTTTCTAATGATACCATTAATTAAGGGTATTTTTGAAGTCATAACTAATGACTTCAAAAATGGTGAATAAATAATTTACTAATGATTCAAAGATCAGTTATAAGGAATTAATAAAATGAAGTTTTTGGGTTGCCAGGTTGTAAAATATGCATGTATGCTTTCTATTTGGTAATAATAGAGTAATACATCTTGGGAATGCTTGTTGGTTTCTCACTTTCTAACAAGCCATTAAGTCTGCAGTTAAAAAGTGTTAAAATGCTGTTAACACATGTATTTTGATCAAAATGCTCTGCAGCACCTTCCCTTTCTGATTACAGTAATTAAAGAGCTAACAAGACAAAACAAGTCTCACACTGGAGGAGGATAAACACGGGCCAAAGCCAGCAAACCTGGCAACCCAAAAGCTGTTCATAGTAATGGATTATAAGTTATCTATAACGCATTACATGATGTATTAGCCATTAATAAAGTCATTAGTTACTACTAATAAACCCTTTGTAAATGGTACTTTTCTGCAGGTACCACCTTTAAAAATAATATTAGACATGCTTCATTTCCAGAACTGTCACTTTTGAAATAGTTCTTTATCATTGCAGGGTGTAAAACATGTATTGCACAAATGATCAGCACTAAAGCTCTTCTCCTCCCCAGGGATACAGGTAACACTTGGTTAGGCAACCTGCTTTGACTGTCACACCATGCTGGTTCTGCACTAACATAGTTTATCTTGCCAGCTGAGTGTTTTCACTATGAACAGCTGATAATAATTCTTTATATGGTGAATCCATATACATGAAATCATCACGCTGTCCAGTGCAGACGTTTTTGTCTGTTGTGTTATGCCAGTGTACCATGACGCCTTGACAGTTCTGATAACGGAGCAGACTGGTGCAGATTCTGTCAGAAATGCTAAAAAAAAACATCTCTTATTGTGGTGAGAGTGACGCTAACTTACCTTAGGTCCTTGTCTTCCTGGATAACCTGGCAATCCTGGAACGCCCAGTTTACCCTGAGAGACATTAACAGCACAAGTCATCAGCCCAGCAACACAACTTTAGCACAATGAGAGCAAGGTTAAAAAAAAGATGAAAGCAGGGCTAGATATGATTCTTGTATCAGCTTTCAAAGATCCGCAGTACTTAAGCCCTATTACCTTTTCTCCAGCAGGACCGATGGGACCTGACTCTCCATTGGGACCAGCTCGACCTTTAGGACCCTCAGGACCATCCTCTCCACGGGACCCAAGCATGCCAATCTCACCCTATAACACAAACACATTCAGAGGATATCCCAATGAGGTACAGTAGTTGCCTCCATGTAAAGAATAAAGATCAGACTGGACATGTAGGAGGTTATTTGCATGACAGATGGTGTTATTTCAGAAATGCTCCTCACCCGGTCTCCTTTGATTCCCATGTCTCCCTTGAAACCTGGGAAACCATCCTCGCCCTAAAATGAGACAAGAAGAAGGTAATGCATTTTCAAGTAATTCTTTAGTTATTTCATTATATTGTTGTTTAAGGCATTTGTTTATTTCCCACTAAGAGACATTGAAATTGACTATTTTCTTCATTTCACTGGGGAACTTGTTAAGTTTGTATTTATTGATCCATCTGTTAAATATTCAGCCTGCTCATGTTCACTGTGAATCACAGGATTGTTGCTGCTATCTGCTGGCCAGATAGTGGAACAGCATATGCAGGGAACTCTGTGTTTAGCTGTTGGTAGATGAGCTGTGTTATATTTCCATATGCTCTACGTTTAGCACCTGTACCAACTGATTTTAGGCATGTCGGATTTGGGATATAATGATGAAACAAACTAAACATATTAATATATATCTAATGTTCAGATATAACTATTTTTCAAACATTTTTTCAACAATACACTGAGTAAAGATTTCGTACAATGAAACCAAATAACAATTTTGTGAATTTTGTAAGTGAACCTAAATTGTTAGCCTCAGATAATCATCATCAAATGGATGCTGAAGGATACTATTCACCTCAGCCAAACCTCCGTCTCTTTTCTTTAACACTTTCTCTTTCTAGTCTGTCACCTGTCCATGTTTTCAAGCCTATCTGATGCATTATGCAGCACTGAGCATGTCTGTTGCCAGCAACTCGAGGACCACACACACACACACACACACACACCCCCGAGGTACAGCACATCCTTTATTCATATCAAACTCTTTCTCCTCAAGGTTTGGCTTTTGAATCTCTTGCTATAAATAATTCAATAATAAAAACTGATATGAATACCTGTCATTGTAGAGAGAACAACACCCCTCAGTCAGATAATGGATTTTATACAGCAGCATAACTGTATCAATCTTAAATAAATGTCATGCATATTAAAAATCAGCTTACTTTAAATTCTACATGGTGACACATACAGTTGAACACTTCGAAAGCGCCTGAGATGGACTGCGGTGTTCTTTGAATCCAAAAGGCTCGAGCATGACAGCTTTACATTCAACAACTGATTGAGGGTCACTCCAACAAAGTCTCCGTCTCCACTTAAGATGGCTATCGACTGACGTCTGCAGGGTACTTTCAGGATGCAGCAGCCGTCCACTCCAGCTCAAAAGAGCCGAACCAAAGTTGGGAGGGCAGGTACACTGCCTCAGTTACAGACACAATATCTGTGACATGAATATCTTTACGGGCTGTTCCCAAACTTTATTTTGCTGTCTTCACCTCTTTTTATAACTTTATTTGTTGACAAAACTGCAGAAATCTTTGTCGACAAGCATCTTTTATTTTGTAATTACATTAACATACACGGTATGATTTTGCTCAGTGGCTATAACCTGGGTGGTAAATTGAAAAATGATGAGGAAACAATTTAGCATTTAGGGAAGTTTATACCTTTTCTCCCTTGGACCCCTTGAGACCACGGACACCATCGGCCCCCTATTGGACAGGAAAGAGAGATTAATAAGAATGTATGCACAATAGAATATAAGGGAGGACTTTCTGGTCAATCAAATGTCCACATGAACCGAAACCGTACCTTGACACCACGAGGGCCAGGATAACCAATAGGACCCTGTGGACCCGATGGACCCTGGAGAGAAGAAAATAGTGCATGGTTAAATGTTTTACAGTGTGGTTGGAAGAGGATATGGAAGGTGTAGGTGTTCAGGGATGGAACGTACCACTGCATGTCTTCATTAGCTTATAAATGCAGGTGGCATTTACTCTAGTTACTGTAACTTATCAGAATATCTATGAGATAACTGTAGTTTTTTTCAGTTGTTCTAAAGTCAGTGATTATATTTTCAAATGCACTGACTAATGTAAGTATTTTGTCTTAAATCGACTGTGCTCTCCATTACAAAGGCCCTTAATTACATTTGCATCAGAAACTGGCCAATGGTAATTATTTTGTCCACCACGTATGTAAACAAAATGCCATGAAACTAACTGTACTATTAAATATTATCGTTCATCCATGACAGAAGCTTGGGGATTTCTTGATTCAAATGCAAACAAAAATACTAGATGACTGACTCTAAATTACAATGTTTTCTGTTACTATGAAAGGTTTGTTTAAATTAACTTAAAATCAGCTGACAGAAACATGCATATTTCTGTTCTAGAATTTAAACTTAATTTATTTATTCATATTGTGTCAAATTATGTTGTTTTTTTTTCTTTGACAACCAACCACACTATTATCATTTGTGTAGTTGTCGAGCTAGTTAGTTAAATTTACCACCTAGCTGGTTAAGTAGAACTAAAAGGAGTGCTTCTGAATAATGGGACTGAATGTGTTATTTCATGTGAGTAATATAAATAAAGATAAATAAAGTTATCCCGTTGTCCTTATATGCTTACATGCCTAAGACTTGTCTTTGCAGAACATCTGAAATGAGTTACTGTACACACTTAGTGCACTGCATACACTTAAATATAAACATTTTATGCTAACATTTTTAAAACACTAACTTGTGAGTGTGTGAGTGTATGTGTGTGTGTGTTTGTGTGTAATGTGGGGGGTCAGTAGGCATATTAGCATCTAGCATGCTTGGTACTGCATACACTTAAATATAAACATTTTATGCTAACATTTTTAAAACACTACCTTTAGTACTTGGTAGCCTTTTCACCACAGCACACATACAAATAAATATCTTGCCCAAATGACTTAGTTCCTTCTTAAATCCACCTACCTGGGCTCCTTTCTCTCCAGCTGGACCCTCCTTACCAGGATGACCCTACAAAACAACAAGTCACAAAGTGGTTAAAAGTGGTTTTAAACTAAACACACAACATAGTAAATGGTGTGAACAAATGTATGTTATTCAGCTAGTTGATGCAACAATTTATGGTGTTGAAGGATCTTTGCACACAAGAAGTGCAGTATAGGAGAATTGGCGTTACCACCATTATCTACAGGGAAAAAGGCCTTTTTGTTGTCCTGCAGACGGCATGAAAAAGCAACAAATATAGAAATCTGAGAATGACCTAACTGCTCAAAGTAAAGCTTGTTTACAAAGACAAGGAGCTAACTAACAAATGAGCTTCAACAGAGTAACCTGTATATGCCTCAAAAACCTCACACTATCACACTACACAAAACTATCACACAAACAGCTGACGAGTCCTTGTATATTGGTGGGAATATTAGGGCAACACAGGAGGAAAACTAACAGTAAGTGATGTTGTGTATGTCAGCGAAGCAAAAAAGAAAAAAGGAATAAATTGACTTCCTCAGTAGCAGTTTGAGGCAGATTAATAGCCACTAGTGTGGTGGCCAGTGGTGGTGTCAAAGTGATAGGGCAGGTAGACATGCCCATACAAACGGGTCGATACACACCCTCACACACACATATGGAAACCTTTAGCTGCGAACACCTGGTACTTTCAATTTGAGGTGTGAGGCTGAGGCAGAAGGCTGTAAATCAGCAGGCTCTGGGGCCTGAGGGCAATTAAGGGGCTGCCTTCTTCTTGAACTTACACACCTCTCCTAGCGAGGGCAGAGAAGGAGGAATGACATGAGCGACTACAGGTCTAGAATAACAAAACTCAAAAGGCACATTATTATATTTCTGGTGACGAAAAATGCCATGGGAAATTTCTGAGACGCAGTTCTGCAGTATTTCACAAGAAAACTGTGTGTGTGTCATACACCAAAAGGGTAAACCCATCAAAATGCAGTGTATCCACAGTCTATACTCTTTTATTGCAGAATGCAGTTTGTCTTTAAGACACAACTATTTACAGTCTAAAATGCATTATTATATATCTGATGAAGTTACGTTTTAGTTATATCAAGTTTTTTAAACAAAATGAAAATTATAAATTACCATCATTTATGTAATTTTCATTCATAAACATGGCTGTTCCCTTTATGATGGCCACTGATAACATTTAAAGCTCCACATCTATAAGCTGGGGTGTCCAGCGACTTGCATGCTGGAAGTAGATGGAAACCGCAGGACTGGCTGCAGAGTAAGCAATGTCACGTAGTACATGACCTGCATCGCATGCCCATACATTGTGTAACAGTTTGATGCAGATATCGCAGGTCATCAGATCTGGTACAGAAGGAGGCTCATGTTGGGAATCGTGGGTTGAACACAGGTCCTTGATGTTGAGAAAAAAACTTCTCTCTACATCACTTCTACATCCACCACATGACTTATTCACTCAAAACTGCTTATACACCATATTCTGTACAGTTGTAGGAAACAAACTGTCAAACAGTTGTCAAACAAATCTGTTTGACAGTACATACACGTGTATGTGTATGTGTTTTAGTGCAAAAAAAGAGAGTTTCAGAAACAATAGTGTCTGAGGTTTGGGTGGTGTAAGAGTAAAGTGGTGTCATATTTCTGTTTGTGTGCGTTTGTAATACTGATGTACTGTATGTACGTATATAGGTGATAAGAGCACGCACAGGAGGCCCATCAGCTCCAGGTAATCCAGGTAACCCCGACCTGCCCTGAGGTCCCTGTATTGTGAAAATAAAAAGAAGGTCAAAGATTAGAGGTTATAACAGGTTTCAGAATTCTCTATTGGCTACGCCACAGTTCATTCAGAGTGTCTGCAGGCTCCAAAAAGCCGAACATCAAACATTTTATGACCTTTACTTTGTTACCTGGAGTTGGATTTAAGAGAGCAGTCTGTCCCTGATTAAACAGGGCTAATTAAATGTGTTTAACCACACATGTTCAGTTTAAGACAAAAGGCAGGAAACTCAATGTTAAAAGACACAATGGCCAGCTGTGTCTGGTAGAATAGATAGATATGATTTCTTGTACTGAAACCTTGAGTTGGGTTTATGTTTTATGTTGTGCTTCAATTCTTAATATACATTTTCACAGAAAAATAACAAACATAAAAGGTTACATACTTTTTCACCAGGTGGTCCAATGGGGCCTTGGGGACCAGGAAGACCCTATGAGATAGAGACACAAAGATAGAAATGAGAGGCTGTTGCTATAGTAACAGCAAGCATGCTCAAACACACACACACACACAAAAGCTGGACAAACTGAAGAGTTTGTTGTAGCTGTAAATAGCTGAACTAGTGAAGTTATGTTAAGTTTGTGTCTTTGTGTGTGTGTGTAATGAGGGGGGTCAGTAGGCATAATAGCATCTAGCATGCTTGTGGTACTGCATACACTTAAATATTTGTGCACGTGTTCCCATATATGCGTTTCTAGGTGGCTACCTGATGTGTGCCAGTGTGTGTGTGTATTTGTGTGTGTGTGTGTGTGTGTGTGTCTGTGTGTGTGTGTGTGCGCGTGTGTCGCAGGGTAATTTGAGGCACTGAGGCTTGCTCCAACAGGTGTGGCAGCTTTGCAGGAATTCCACCAACATGAATACGATGCTTTCAAATGGATCAACCCCGAAACATTCCCCGTCCCAAGATAAACCCCTGAAAAATATTTGAGAAAAATGTGTGTGGGGAGTGTGTGTGTGTGCCTGTGTGTGTGCCTGTGTGTGTGCGTGTACTTTTTATGTCTCCAGGGAGAAGTGGGAGAAATAGTGGAAGGGTGGGCAGAAGAGAGGAGGAGCAAATTCAAAAAGTCAAAATGAAGATGATAATCTCTTTTGACAGTTCAACTTCTGATTTGGTGCCTCAAATTTAACTTAATCTAATCTAATCATCAGCTGGAAAGATAAACAACATCACACCATGTTGTGAGAATGAAGCTGTTCAACTGTGTGCTTAATTCATCAGATGCATCTCTGAGCTCACAAGCTGTCAACAGTGAATCCAAATTAAATCTGCTTTTCTCTGCATGTGGAGTTTGTGGTGGAAGATACAGACAGCAATGAAGGCTAAAACAAGTGTGTCTGTGGCCACTTCACTGTATTTACACATCACGGTGCATGCAGCTACGCTGCACTTTGTCTTTGATTTTTCATGGGTGTCATGGCTATATGACTGATTCCTTCACCTGTGTTCCGGGGATTCCCTGCTGCCCGGGTGGGCCTGGTTCTCCTTGTGGTCCCTGAAAAGAGATGGAGGCTGTCAAAACAACACTAGTCCAAGAGTAATCATCCATCCCAAATACTGCCGCTTGAATTACACACATCAGTGTCATTGTCAACAATCAGGTGGGTTCCATATCAACAGCATAAATTACAATGGCACTAAAACATGTTTTATTTTAGCTGGACTCAAAATTTCATTTTGTAGAAGATAAGTAATTGAATTAGAAATAATAGATCCAATGGCAGCATTCATGTTTAATATTGTATATGTTCCTTTATACATAATGAAAAAAGGACTAGAAGTAGGGCAGACATAATAGTATTTACTGTACCAGCCACAACCAAACCTAAAGATAAAAATACTCTATTTAGCATCATCCAGCTGTTTGAGGATCAGCTCTTTCCACAAGTTATTTGATTAAGCAGTTACAGTTACTCTTTGAAGAAGTGTTTTGGTGTACCTACTATCATCTATCTACTACAATCTATCATCCTGTGCTGCCTTTTAAGAGACTACTCTCCTTCTCAGGTCCTCTGAGGCATAGGAAGGAACTTTGGCCTTGCAGCTGTGCATCCTAAACTGTCATGTACAGCTCAGACAACAACCTGAAACTCTGCAGCCTTTGGAGCTGAGACAGCAACATTTTAGTCAGTTTAGTGACAGTAAGCTGTGGTCATACCATGTTGCCTTTGGGACCTGGAGGCCCGTCAACTCCAGCAACACCCTGCGAAGGACAAGTCAGAAAATCCTCATATATACCTCAAATCAACTACAGAAAGTGATATCAGAGGAAAGGATGGTAAAGGCGATGGTACGTACAGGAGATCCAGGGGGTCCTGGAGAACCACGAGGTCCCAGCAAACCTCTAGGACCCTATGAAGAATGAGAAGCAATGACTTTTATTCTATGCTTAGTACAATGATGAATAACTTTCAGGATGGCACAAGTAAGTCTCTGGTGGATACTTGTCAAAGAGAGATCAGACATCAGAGATGACTTGAAGAGCAAGCTTAAAGAGGATCTTGTTGCAACATGTTGGAATCCTATATGTTTGGGATAGCCTGATGAAACAAAAACCACAGCAGACTTACACTCTCGCCAGCTAATCCTCTGGGCCCGATCTCTCCATCCTCGCCCTGAGGGAAGAAAAAGACAAAAGTCACAGTCAATTTATTGAATTGGAGCAGTTCAGTGTTTCATGCTCTCTAATTTCAAAAAATACAATCTAAAGGAAAAACTGGCATCTTGTTTTGAAACATTAAATATCAACCATCACCACCTATAATCGTAAGCTCTCGAAAGCCTGTATTAGCCACGGCTTAATCGCAACCTAACCAAACATTGCTGAATGTTTAACCGCCTGGGGGTGGAGGTGGGGTAGTTATTTTCAGGGGGAGGAAAGGTTAAACACAAACCCTCCTCCTCCCCAGTTCATAGTCCCCGCCCAGCTGCCACCGCCTGAGGGCTGAGCCGGTGGACCACAGCTGATGTAACTGAGTATGTTGGTGGTTCCCCTCAGCTGAGTGCAATTGTCTAAAACGTTATTAAGGGTGTTAGTTAAAAGAGGAAGTACTTACTCTCTGTCCATCCTCTCCAGAGGCACCTGTGGGTCCCATTGGCCCTGGCTCCCCCTGAGATAGAGAGAGAGAGAGAAAGAAAATAAGAGAGAGGAGAGGAGAACTGACCAGCTTAATGTTTCAATCTTTGTTCCGAAGATTTGGAACCAACCAGCTACAGGCTTGTTACATGTGCAAAACTTTTTCTTACAGCTTTTCTAAAATATATTCACACATTCTGCATCATTTTGCCTTTCATGCTGACTCTTATTTTGCTGTACATTTCTGATCATCCAGTTCTACTCATGTGGAAATTGTTGGTTACTTTAAACTCTTTTTGTTTCTTCATTCTTAGCTGTTTTTGCTGCATCATGATATTATTTGTAAGTACATGTGAATACACAGGCCTGCTAAAGAGGGGTTCATTAAATTGTGGTCAGAGACATACATAAGACAGATTTGGAATAATCAGTAGAGTTCATCAGGCTCATCCTGTCTGCGATAAAATGAGCCACAGCTTTGATTTGGTTTTCCTCGCCCCCCACATTGAAGTAATCTCTGCTTCCCAGTCTATACACTGTGGTTCATTATACAAACTTGGAATACATCCAATACGGCTACCTGGCTTCAGTTCCATGTCGGTCTTATTAATGCAGGAACATTAGAGGAACGAAACAAATTACAACTTCTTATTCAGTTATTCCCCTCCTGACATTGCAGTTATTCACTCATCGCACTGAAATTTAAGAAAGTTACTCAACATGATCTTACACAGATATTGAAATTCCAAACTTGAACAGTGACTGCAGCCAAATATATTTCATTACATCCAAAACTTTTGCCATCTAAAAGATATTGAACCCTTCGGCAAATCACAGTGATCTACGAAGATTTTGTTTTAATGCCAGCTTTGTGACTTATCACACGAAGAAACACTATTTTGTTCGTAAGCTCAAAAACCTCTACAGGAGTTGTTTGTCAGGCAAAACAGACTGTTGTTCATGAGGATTCCTTCAAAATCTGGTTCATTATTTCTTTCAATGGACAAATCTCACAGGTATTCAACTTCAGTGGAATCTGCAACAGTGAAAGACTAAAAAGCCATTTTTGAGAACATCTGAAAATATACACATTATTTTGACAAATTGGACTTGGGACAACCACCATAATGTACTCACTCTGTGTCCCTTTTCACCAGGCAGTCCGGGGAGTCCATCAAAGCCTCTGTCACCCTGCACAGAAACACAGCAGGCCACACAAAATCACCACACGTCAAAGTCATCATGGGCTGCAGTGCGCTCGTAGCAATGCTTTATCTTTTTTTTTCATTTGTAGATAGTCACATGAACATGAGAGGTTGTGTGATCGTGGCATACGGTACCTTGGAGCCTGGCTCTCCGGGCATTCCACGGCCCCCGTCGGCTCCGGCACGGCCCTTAGAAACAGAAGCAGAAAGATTACACATATAGATTAAGACTTACGTGTTGTAGTAGTCAGTTAGTAAGATAACTTCAGGGCAAAAACACCCTTGACATTCTAGAAAATCCTTGCAAGTTTAAGATACTTAGAAGTTTTTTGTTGTTTTGTTTTGTTTTTTTATTGTGTGAGCTACTTTCCTGTTATCTCATTATTCTCTGTCTATTTTGTATATTACGCTAAACTCTAAAGTACTTTGTAACTTTGTTTAGAAAACTGCTATAAGGTTTATATTATAGCAGTGCCCTTCATTTTGGACATGACTCTGATGATGAAATAGTGATATTTTAATGCAGTTGCTGTGCCCTGCAGGTGTATTTGTCCGTTTATTTATTTGGATCCCCATTAGCTGTTAAAAGAGCAACAGCTGCTCTTCCTGGGGTCCAGGTGGTTTGTGGATTAGGCAAAGTCTTGCCAGTAATTAAAAAATATTTAAAATATTTCATTTTTCTTATCAGTAAACAACAGCGTTGGCACCAAAGAGCAAGCAGTAGAGCAAAGATAATACTGACTAACACACATCACTGGTTGACAACATATTAAACAGCAATATACAAAAATAAATAAATCAATCAATTAAGCAATCAAGAGGTGGAACTAAGGAGGACTGGGAATCAGCTATGAAGCAGCATTGGAGGAGAAGTTCTAATACGATAGCTACTGAAAAGAATACCTAACACGCAAGACAAATCTGAAATATATTTCTTATTCTCATACTACTCAGATTTCCTGTTGCAGTGATATGTATACAATCCTTTTTTAAACTATTACCTCTTCTCCTTGTTTTTTTAAGGACCATTAGAAGTGAAAGAGAAGGAGATGCAAGAAAAATGTAGTCCAGTACAGCAGTAGATGAGTAGTTTACATATTAACACTCACATAAGCAATACATTTATCACATTTTGTGACATTAAAATCAGCTAATGACCCACAGTTGACCCATAAATCAAGTTTGTATTACTAATTTTCCTATGACTGGTTTATGTTTATTAGTAACCAATTAGGTCAAGACGTTTGACTGCACTGTGACACTAATTGCACCCCACATCCACAGCCAGTTTTCCCATTTGGGCATTTTCAGACAGATTAACTGCCCGAGCATTGATCCGAGGAGTGGAGGCAGCGCAGGCCTTTAAGCACATATCAAGCTATTGTTTGTTGGACTGGAAATAAGCCTCTCAGCAGTGAGTACACGACAAGTACAAACAACCACACAACAACAAATACGGAGGCATGTGAGCACATACACAGCACAGTGAGAGTGGACCAGGTCATTGAGTTCACTCACCCTCTTGCCAGCTTTGCCGGATTGTCCTGGAGGCCCTTGGATGCCACGGGGACCCTGTACAAACACATGAGGACTACTTAGTGACCAAAAGAACTAACAACCTGGGATGTTGCCTTCAGTCGCTGGTGAGGTGAGATATTTTTACACATTATTAGGATGCTTACTCACCTGAGGACCAGGGTCTCCGCTTTCACCTTTCAGTCCAGTACTGCCAGGTAGACCCTGAAGAGAGAGAACACAAACCAAACATAAATACTCTCCATTCAAACTGTGACACATGCAGTTTGCTACAGGACAGAGGGGTAAAGAATAGTGTAAAGTAAACAGCAGATGGCGATGTTTAGCTTAATATGCACATTCTTTGTGTGTGTTCCTCTGAAGAAAAATGAATCAACACATTCCTTTTTACTACAGATGCATGAACTACCTGGGAACTCAAGTGAAGACAGTCAAAGACAATAATATTCTTTAAATTCTTCACTCTACTACAACTATTTATCTTTAATGATGGATTATGTGATGCTGGCACAAACATTGCTGTTCATTTGGATGGTAAATGAATATTTTTCTTTTAGCAAATCAATTATTAGCATCAGCTTAAAAAGGTATGTGAAGTTATCTTGATTGCTCAAAATTAACATCTGAACCTAACATTAGAAGACACGCAGGAACATTAACACAGCTGGGTGTCTTTTGGCATATACTTAAGTCTAAAAATGCAATGCTAAATTGTTGGTCTAGGCAGAGATCTGGGGCATATACTGTAATCTGTCTGCAAAAAAGTATGGATTTAAAACTGGTGATTTGGCAATTACAGACAGACATTTTAGAATCATTAAAAAGCTCAAATGTGTGAAAAGCTGGGTTTTAAACATTTTGGACAGGTACATTTGCAGCAGATAAAAGCCACATATTACCCTATCTCATCCACTTATCTTTGTATCTACTTATTGCCATATCATTTCAGATCATTATGCTTGGCCCTTCAGCCTGAGAAGAGCAGATTTAGAGGGTGATTCTTTGTGTCTTTTGCAGGGCCTTTTCCTGCAGATAAATAGTGGATCGTGTATCAACAAGCCCAAGAGAGGGGGGGGGGCAACAACAGAATGAAATTTTCTTGGCAGCTGGTAACGCCTAACAGACAGGCAGTGTGGCCACTGAGCCACCAAGCGCTGATGCAACAACAAAACAAGTGGTTTCTGCTGTGTCTCTTCCAATAAATTTGTCCCAAAAATACAGCATACAACATACATACAGAAGATATTTTCCTTAGACAATGCAGAACTGACAGCAGCATAAATTTACTGATTTTAAGTGTTGAATTCCAAAAAGGCAATTTCTCAAACATTAGTGAAAAGCATATGCCATCAAGCTTTGAGTAAGTGACACAATATTGATCCAAATAGATATCATGTGTGTACATGACAACTTTAATTATCATGTGTATGTACGATAGGTTGAATAATAAACAAGCGTTGGAAGAGCTATGTTGCCAAAAAAGTAAAGAGCCAAATTCCTACAAACAACCACAAGAAAACAAACAAAAAAAAGCAGCGACTCACCACTGGCCCTGATCTTCCTGTCAAACCCATTGGCCCTGGGGGTCCCCTCATAGCCAGCTGCAGGGCAGACACACAGACAAGAACAAGGTCAAATTCCACTCAGTAAGATCCATTCAAAAAAGGTACTGGATATCCATTTTTGAGGAAGAAAATCCACATACTGTGTATAAAGCATATATTATGTGTGTTTGTAAAAGTTTGTATATTTTTTCACAATTTAGTTTTCATCCTATGTCATGCTTCAATTTCATACATAACTCCTGGTTTGTGTTACATGCTATATATTATCTATTCTTATTGCATGTTTGTCCTTGCATGCCCATGTCCCATACTGAACTGAATCAGTGACTTTTCTGTTTTTGCTTTCTTTTTGTCTTAAAGTTCATACATATTTAGACAAGTGCGTTATGTGTCTGTTGTTTTATGACAGAATGCAATCAAGTCCATAAAATATATGACTATTATTAAATGTTGTCATTGTTTTACCTTGGTGGTGTGGTTATAAATGAATTTCTGTGCATATCTTGCTCATTCTGCTCGCATACTGTACTGTATAACAAATCCTTCACAGCAAAACATACAAGAGAATCATTTCACCACATCTCATTATAATGTATATGATGCTTTTGGGTCCATTTCCATACGATACACATTCTGGATCATTCTCTAATTTCTTTCTTATTGTTTTGTCTTACGGTGCAGCAATCTCTTTGTTCACAGAGGTCTCTGTGCAATTAGCGTGGGATATCGTGCAGAATCCAACAGGACTCTTAAATACCAAGTCCAGATTTTCCTCTAACCGGCCACCTCCTCTCCCACATACACACAAAGACATTTTCTACACCTGTTGGTTTAGCCCACACGCAGGTTGGTATTTTTAACAGTCTCTCCTGTCTGTCCATCTGTTCAAAGTGGCCTTTTTATGTTGTTGCTCTTCAGCCTGCTCGGCATGTCTCCTTTTAGCCTTGCAAGGCCAACGAAATGCAGTGTTCCCTCCTCCCCTCCCCACTAAAATACTGTCTTCTTCATCCTTCCCCTCCTTTGCCCCTACAGCTGTGTGTAGGGAGCAGAGCGGGGGTGGGGGTTTGTCCACAGTCTTTTGGCTTCCCAGAGGCTTTTTTAATGTCCTTATATACTCACTCGGGCCTGGGAGAGGATGGCCTGGGCCTGGGCTTCTTGGGCCGACACCACTGGACCCTTCTCACCATCCCCACCAAAACGGAACTGTTGAACACACACACACACACACACACACACACACACACACACACAGGCATTGAAAAAGTTGCTCATTCTTTTTTGTCATCACTATTTAATACTGTGGAAATTAGCTGGTTATGGAAGTGTGTGACTAAAGGTGGCTGGTATGTACTTCTTTTGAGTTATTCTGAGCACTTACTGGCAGCATCAGCATGGTACCAGGGGGCCCGGCCAAACCATCAGCACCAGGCAGACCAGCACGACCAGGAGGACCCTGCAATATGGAAGAGACATCACTGATTAATAAAATGATCAACTTTATAAGAGTGAATGTAACATGTAAGAAAATGTTTAAAAAGGACAACGGGATGATGGAGATTTGGTTTTCCTCCGCCTCCGGTGGCTCCTCAGTGACCATTAAAAAATAAAATTCACATAGCTGCTTGTATGTATGTAATGTATATATTATCATATCTAAATAGATAAATTGATCATTTATATGGTTTAAACTAAACCTGCCTACCCTTCTCTGTTGGCTTTGTCACATGTACATATGAAGTTCTCCGTAATAACATTTACATCTGGGATCTCTGAATTTTAGGACAGTATGATGGTGTAGATCACTGAAAATCACTCTTGAATGATGTAAGAATGTACAACAAAGTGTGGACAAAATTACAAAATATGTAAACATATGCATACATTTGCTGTGATATTGCTTTGAGAAATGTACCTGGTCCTGAGTTCTTTTGGTTTTGACTCTTAAATTGTGCCATTACATACACTGTTAACAGTGGCAGTAATATGGAAGGAAACACAAACACATTCACTCACTTTCACATGCACATACACACAGGCAGACACACAGATGGAGCAGTAAATGCTGGATGTGTGCTGTTAGTTTGATCAACATGTGCTCCTCCTCCTCCAGCACACATAGACTAGGCCTGTCCATCTGTAAACCACACTGCTGTCTACAGTCCAAAACCAACATCCTTTTCCATGAATTCTGGTGTACATGCTTGTGTGTGTGTGTGTGAGTGTGTTGCATGTCTGTGGAACAGAGAGAGTCTAAAGAGTGAAGCGTTAAATATGGATACCTCTTACCAAGGGAAACCCAGGGCAAATATCATTCCTCATTTTCTAAACTTCAGGAGTATGACCATAATAATTGATCTTAAGTTTAAACTCACTCATATGTTACACCTTTTAGGTCTTACTGTATTATGTATTACACAGTGCTAAAAGTATGCCGTAATGCAAGAGCAGTAAAAGTAGTGAATAGTGAAAATAATGGACGAGGTGGAGCTCGAGCATGCCACAACACAAAACAAATTAAGGTTCCCTCCACTGACTCCACTCTGTTCTATATTGAGACACCTTGGAGTGCATTATTGTGCTTACGGGAGATTGTCACAGTTTGTAATCAGTTTAAGCCATGGTTAGTTCAATTTCACTGCATTACATGAAGCATAAATATTGTTGCTATGGTTACTGCTGTTAAATGTACTTTCCACACTGATTTTTAATGATGGTGGAACTGTTGAGCGAAGTTTGGGGGGTACCAATATACAACTTTATTCTTCACCTGCCAATCAAAAAGATATTTTATGTGGCCAAGGTAAAATGATTCTATACAGCAGCAAAATATAATTTAATGTGGCACATAGAGTACCTGAATACCAATTAATTAAAAAACACATCACATTTCTTGCAGACTGTCTTACAGGTCACCTTACCAATTAAGTGATAAATATACATACTATCTAATCATCTATTGTTGCCTATTAGATCATTGGCTATGGTGTTGCATGCTAACACTTGATAGTAAGCTACTAGCATGATCTCAATAGACAGAAAATATTAACTTTAGCAGCACTAGAACGTCATCATAATTCATTTAAAACAACATACAGCTACAGAACTTTTATATATAACTTACACAAATATAATTCAACACACAGTAAGAGGCTTTGCAAAGGGTAGCTGAGTCAATGATCTTCTGGTTGCACTTTGGTTTGATTTCATGACTTAACAGGTAAGCTGACCAGTGTGTTGGTGTATGCCATTCATTTTTTAAATACCTTGATCTTTATAGACTAGTCTAGTTGTTGTCCAACATGCGTATCATTTCCTGCTATGAAGTAAGCTTAGGCAAAGTTCCAATGTGGCCATACTCTGTATATAGACAAGTACTTTAAGTATATGTCAGTTGAGACATTCTTTGTACATACTTGTTTTACCCGGTTTCATCAAATGACCCAAATGAGTGTCTATTTACTGTGGCTAACTCACCCTGTCACCAGGATCTCCAGCAGTGCCTGGGGGTCCTTGTAGGCCTGAGGGACCTGGAAGACCCTAAAAAGACAAAGCTAAGTCAGCAGACCGCCAGGAGGCAAGCTCATTAAATTCTGACAACAATGGTGTATAATTATGTTCAGGTGCAAAACGCTGACTTATTTCTTTTTTAACAGCATACTCACAGCTGGGCCGGGGGGTCCTGGTGGTCCTTCAATCAGCATGCCCTTTAAAAAACAAACGCATTGTTTCACACCATGAACACTGTCCTGTGCAACAGCAGTACTACAGACAAGTTCAAGATGAGTCAAAAAAAAATGCTGCAAGTTTTGGGTGTTTGACCAGTGCTTTATAAAGAGTCATAAAAGAATTAAAAACTGTAGTTCAGGAGTTGACTTCATTTCACTTGGTTTTAGATCATTTGCAATTTATAATAAAAGTGAGCTAAAATGACATGATCATATCACTTTAGTACATCAGCATTGACTTTTTGGGCCTTACAGGTTCAATGACAGCTGGCTCGCCCTTCTCTCCCTTCTGGCCGAAGGCTCCTCCAACACCAGCAACCTGCAGTTACAAAGCAAGCACAGAGGTGACATTCTTCACACAGCAGCTATAGTGCACAGGTGAATGAAGAGCAATGATGAGCAAGTTCAGCCAGTGAAAAGAATGTGTGTTAGTGGTTGAACAAATTTCACTCCATCAATCGATATCATATACTTAGTTGCAACTACTGTAGCTATGTCAGAGGTAGAGAGTGAATCAAGAATAACACAAAGTGAGATGACATTACAGAACAAAACGGGCTAAATGTTAGTCATAATGAGCAAGAACGGACCTCTATGTGCTTGAAATGGAGCAATGCTGTCATTGCATTGCCATTGTGTAGTGTGGCTAATGGTGACCAAATAAGACATCGCTTAACACCAACAGTTATTATTGTCATGCAAACCTCACAAAATAACACAAGTTGATACATATAGAAAGAAACAATAAAAAGCATTGCCCTACAATGTACAGATTCACATTTAAGTGAAGTTAAGTGTCTTCTTTTCAAATTGTTGTGCACAATTACAAATGACTTCTAAATAAATAGCTGAACAACTGATTTCATTTGTGGTAGTGAATTAATTCAGCTGCATTGTGTGTTTATGTGTGTTTTGGGAGTGAAGGTGGAGAGGGTGGGGTGAGATGGGAAGGATTAGGAGGTGCTTGTCTGTGAGTGAGTGGTACTAAAAAGGCGTACAAGACCAATAAAGTCCTTGCCCTCGCATGGTAACAACATCCAAAGGCACACAAACCCAAAAGTGTGTTTGATGATGTTGTGACAGTGGGTAAATTTAAACAGCACTGGGGCCAAAAATGGCTAAACATGAAGACAAAGTGGAGAGAAGGACATATGTTAAATATTTATACTAACTAGATGACAAACTGTGACAAGCTGTGACTGTTGGTTGGTAAAGGCTGAGTTCAAAAGTTTGGGCATGAAGGGAAGTGAAAGGAATCCATAACATCTTGATTACAACTGTGTGTGTGTGTGTGTGTGTGTGTGTGTGTGTGTGTGTGTGTGCACTGTGCCTATGAGTTATGGGCTAATTGCTGTGCATACAGGGAGGGATATGTCGCAGACAGCTTGTTAAAATGGAGGAGGAGAGGGAGGGATCAGATCCGACTGCTGAGAGATGAGTGGGCGGGGAGGGGGCGGTAGGGTTTGTTGGGTATGTATGGATGGGGTGCAGGTTGAGCCGACATACACTGATTGAAGGCTGTGTGTGGAGAGAGTTGGAAGTTGGAAGAAAGAAGAAAAGAATGTGTGTGTGAATAATTTCTGTGCTTGTGCACACACAGTACAGTATGTCAGAATGAGATCTACTAAATTAAGAAGTAATCAGTTACATCCTTTCTAAGAAAACACAGATGCATGCATTGTCCCTATCATAGCTGTCATTAATTAAATCACCAAACACACACCGGTGAGAGAGCAGCAAGACTCCACACTCAACATGTCAATGACACATTGCCAAGCAATCAACTAGGAAGGCGTGCACGGGAAGACATAGTGAGTCCCTAACGCGTGCTGTTCATGCTCACACCCCTCAGTCACCAGGTCAGGGTGTGGTACTTACGGTGCTCTCAGAAACGTCGGTTTCAGCAGCAACCCCAGGCCCCACCTCATCACCGTAGGTTGCCGTGGGTTTGGACGGGGCTTTGCCATACTCATCATATGCCCCGTAATCATACAACCTGTTGTCAACCTCGCGCACGTCATACTCCTTTAGGTCATATTCCTTAAAGTCATATGCTTCCGCACCAGTGTCCAAGTTGTCCACTGTTTCTGTGACAGTGGTGGGCTCCGGAGCAATGGGAGTGGCCTCAGTGACATATGCACCGACAACATCCTCCTCCACAGCCTTTCAGGTGTTACCAAAGCGAAGAAGGGGGGGAGTAATGGTGAGCAACCAAGGAAATAAGGATGTTAGTTAAGCAGTTGAGGCAAATAGTCTACTTTTAGATGTTATTAAAGCAGATTGAAAATAAATTCAGCATGATATGTATATAACAACAAATAGCAACAGTAACACCTTATTTATTCTAAGTTATCTTAGAGGAAAGAAGAAAATATCTGACAGTTACTGGCCTGGTAGTGTGATTATAATTTGAATATGAAAATGAAATATTATGAGCTATTTATTAGTCACTGAGGACATGTCCAAAACCAAACTGCTAAAATCTAAACCATACACTGTTAAGTACTGAGTCATGTTACTAATCATGTACTGATTAAGTATCTTCATTAGCAATTCTAGAAACAATGTGTTAAACTCTTCCAAGATGGATATGTTACAAATACTGTATGCTATGTTAAATCACATATTCATGAAATACAGATGTGCAGTGATCCCTACAGCACACCTCAGTTCAGTAAATAGACGTTATGATGCAAAGGAATAAATAAAGTGTTACCGTAACAACTGAATAAAATCATTGTCAGTTCTGACGATCAAAAGTTTGTTAACCATACATGTCAAGACAGACTTTATGTTATCGCAGCCTTCTTTTCTTTCTCATCATACAACCATACATGATATACTGATACAGACAGTAAAGAAAGGCTGAAATACATGTCTGAAATGACACTATGATGACGCAATTTGCATGAACATGTAATCAATTATCAGATTGTAGTAGCTGTGCAGATATACAGAGTGCATCAAGATGCAGTACACACAACTAAAATTGAAATGTGTTGGTCAAGATATCCATTTTGATAGAATATGTTTTGAGCCACAGGGGTGAGTTTACCCTGGTACACTCTGTATTTGGCACAAGTACTACAACCACAATCACTTGGCACAATTTTTTCTTCCATTCCAAACTGTGATCCCTGTAGATTTAGCTTTGTAGAGAAACAAAATGGATGCAATTACAGTTATTATTGACAGTACTCCTTCTTGCCAAATTATATATTTAAAGTTGCCTGCAGAATCACATCCACTTTGTCAAACACTGCAGTAGACAATGCACATTCATAGCTGGCTGTGAGGAGATTTTAGCCTTGGTGATCATAGTTCTTTTAGAGGTAATTAGCAGAACCTGATCAAAACCAAGCTTATGATGTGATGGACAGGGCATATATTGTTAAGTAGATACTCTCCAGTATCATTTACTGTAAGTGGCATTGGCTGACAGAGGCTCTGCCATCATCAGATCACACTTCTTTTAATCCTGGATAAGGCTGCAAGTCTTGTCAACTCTCCACCCTTTGTGTGGATAATTAAAGCAGACAGGCCAGTATGGCTGAGACGACAATTTTGAGCAAACAGCACTGCCTCTAAATATCAGAAAACATATTTTTGGCTCTTGGTAAAGGAGCACATGCTACTTCACTAAAAGTCTGAGTGGTTTCTATTAGAAGGAGGGCCGTATGTTTCCAGAACAAATACCCTTTTCTAATCATAATATTAACATAATAAGTAAGTATGGCATATATTTGTTCATTTCTTATTTCTATTGTCCAGCCGATAGTGTCTCATCATCACAATTACTTCCATGTGCCACCCATTTTTAAACAACTGGTTAACTTGCAGTGTCTCAGTAGGTCTAATGTGCTCACTTGCTGAGAACTAACAAAATCTGCAGCCTTAGCCAAAAATGTATGACATGACATAAAGTTACAAATAACCTCCACAATGTCCACCACATTTATTTCTAAGCGTGTAATACATCCCTAGCATCCACATGGTGTATGCAGTGGAACAAGGGGTTGTAGCTTTTAAACATTTAAAGAACATCCCCTGTCCATCAGTTCCACACACACAATCTTAATAAGTCAAAAGACACATGTATTCATTTGAATGGATGTGTCTTTGTCATTTCATACCAGGTACTTCCTTGGGTAAAATCTTCCTCGCTTACATTTCCCAAAACACCTAACACTGGTTTTCAAAAGTAGATGAGAATGAAGATGAAAATTACCTCATTGGGTCCGCTCGTGGCAAAGGGGGACTGAGTTTGAGTACCATCTACTGTTCCGTAGTCAATGTCTGTATTGTAATCTCCTTCTACATTGTTTGGCTGAGTCATGTTGAAAAAAGGAAAGAAATATAAAGCGAGGGTTACCACAAAGGCTCAAACCAGAGGTTATTTGCAAGGGGTCCTTTCAAGCTGACTTCAGACTCTGCTACTTCTACACAGAAGAGGTTAGGGAGCTCTAGGTCTGCCATCACAGATTTTCCCTTCAAGGCAGGAAGATCTTGATGGGATCTGGTCTTTTCTTTACATAAACGTTTACCCTAAAATTGCCTCTGGGTCGTGCTGGCGCTGTGGCCTGGTAGCCAGGCATCTGTCGCTTCTTCTTAGCGGCAAACTTTTTAGCTGGTGATTTTTTGGCAGCCAAGAAGTTTAAGGGCTTGGCCTTAGTTTTACTGAGGGACTTTCTGGTCATCTTCTTTTTCATGGAGACACTACGTTTCTTTCTCTGGAAAAGGTGGCGGCGACAAAGAACACCAAGACAAACATGGAACATTCAAAAGTGGAAATGATTTAAAGGCACAATCCCTGACTGTTGCAGAGTCTTTTCCAACCCAACTGTCAGACCCTATGTGATCCACTTTCCAGTAGCAGCCCATGTACAGTAGTTGGTCTACATGGTGTTCTTTAAAATGTTGACCACATACACCAACTACAAGGGCTGCAGTTAGAATGGTGACCATGTTAACGCTACCTTTGGATGATGTGACAGTTGGGCAGAAAGGGTGCCGTACAACAATCACGGACTAGGCCTTTCATGTGATACACGAGAATTTGGGGCATATATAAGTATCTATCTGGGACAAATGCAAAAACAAAACACAAAGGATTTGCCTTTCAGCAAAAAAACAAACAAACACTCAAAGCAGATGGCATTTTCCCTGTGAGAGAAGGCAGCAGCCTCATAAAACAGACACAAGGAGGACTGACACACTGAGTATGTTTACATGCACACTCACAGTTCTACCTCCGCTGCCTTACTGTAAGGTCATACTCAGGGTAGGCATAACCAGGTCAGGACACCCAGACTATTGCTCAATCTTTCAATTAAGTGGGGAAAATCAACACTTTTGGCTGATACTTTTGAATGTGTTTTTGGTGTGCACGTAAACATAACATTGAGACACATAGACAACACACGAGACAAACTGAGGGATGGGATGGATTACTGACAAAAAGAGACATAGCAGGAGACACATGTAATTCTTTTCTTTTCCTTTTTTCATTTACCTGTGGTTCCGAATATTCATCGGTTGGAATGATGTCTGTGGCTCCCTCAGAGTAATCATAGAACTGAGAGTAATCTAAATCATCAGTAGTGTACTAGAGAGGTTTAGAGAGAGAGAGAGGGAGAGAGAGAGAGAGTGGGACGAAGAGAGGTCTAAGTGTTAGCATTAGCATCAAGGATGCAGAGTGCTCTTTCAGCAAGAAGATGATACATTTAGTACATATCATCCTGAGCATGCTACATGTTCAAACAGTTAAAGCCAAATAATCTTAATAATTATTTATGACAAAAAAAATATTAGAATATAGAATTGTGGTAATGATAGTATATAAAAAAAGATTCATCAGTGCAATGGCACTGAAAAATGGTTAGAGGTTGAACAATATGAGCGCATTACACATAGCATGATATGGAATTCACAGTGTATTGCTGTAATGTATTATAATGTATCATTTATAACATATGAACCTATTACACATAACACTACTAATAATTTAAAAAATCATCATTAGCTTTAAATAATCAAAACCAAGTGTTACTAAATTAGATAATGGTGAACAAACAAGTAAACAAATGCTGAAACTAGTAATGTGGGTCTTAGCCTACAAACATGTAAGCAGATGGGATGTTTAAAAGCTCATAAAACAAAGGAACACAACAGGGAAACCTCAAAGACAAAATACCAGCTGCATTTCAGGGATATCGTAATGGAACTTTCGCACTGCAAGCATGTAAATTATATGCTTCAGGCCTTCCACGCTCAGCTAGATTAAAGGGGTCTGATTTAAAGAAAGTGCACACTCTTTTAGTTATGGAGCTCTCTAGCAGTTCCTTATCAAGGAGGCAAAAATGAAACTATACCATATAATAATACTGAAGTGCAGGGGGAAATCCTGACTTCCAGTCATAAAAGTTTATCAGACATCACATGCTGCAACATGGAAGTGAAGTCTGGACCTGATACCATGCTTAACTGATTAAAAATGATGGGTTATGGTATTTGGCAGCATGTGTATTTCCAATTATCACATTAATCAAACATAGATGGATCTCTGGGGTTAAGCTGGCACTGACTTAGGTTCAGCTGGTCAGTGTCCATGATTGTTTCACCCTGCCCCTCATAATCATCTTAATGATTAATGGGCAAATATTAAAGGATGGTTAACTTGTTGCACTTGAGTCTGGTGCAGATTTAAGTGTGTGAGTAGTTAAAATAGTAGTTACAAATGCATCTATGGATTAACAAAGAGATACACATATTCCATTAAGCTCTTGGCTGCTGCTTGGTCTTGTTTTCAACTCTTACTCATAGGAATAAGAATTAATGTTAAGTAACAGTTAGGGTTAATAGGCTTTTATATGCTGCATCCTTACGTTTGAAAAAGACAACTGAGGGAGAGAGAAAAAGATCTAGAGACAGAATAGGTAGCCCAATCAGCTGTTTTCATTATAACTTCAAAATTAATATTTTACATTGTATGTCGACCAATGCTCATTGAACTCTTCAGCATTTGCACTATGACCAGTAAATTACCCTGTCATTATGTTGATACTTTAAATGGTAAAATATAAATTAAATATCACAGGTCAGACAACGGCTGCTGCACTGCTAACCATGGGTTAAAGTTTTCAAGCAAGGTGCACATCTTGCCACACCTCCAATCAGGGACATCGCAACAAGGCATTTTACCTTTGACAGCTGATGGAAGACACCTGCTATGACATCACTGACCGGAGTGTGGCTAGATGTGCACCATGGATTGTTTCAACCATTGATTGAGGGTGTATTTACCCTTTAAGGGTACACCCCAACAGTGCAATATATAGTATGTCTCCCAATATGTGAAAATAGTGAAATACTGTTATTTGTGCAGCTCATACTACAGGCAGTTTCTTGGTTGTGTTGTTGTTGTTGTTGTGTTCTTGCCAGTACTTGAGTAGGCAGCCTGAACAATCAATACTTCACTGATTTACTCAATAAAGTCTGCAGTTACAATACTTGATCTATTGTATGGTAATTCTCCTCATTTATATTATATTTCAACTACTCTGCATCTGTTTTTACGCATGTCAAGTCTCTAGAGAACTGTTGAAACATGTTCAGGTGCACCAGGACCATACACCTTTCCCAAAGTGTAAAACCTGCTAAGTCACACACTGAAGTGGAGCTGTGAAAGGCATCAACAGAACAAGGCAAAAGCCTCACCAAAGTGGACACAGACACACAGGCAACTATCAAAGCACTTCATTTATCCCCCTGGAGGGAATTTCCCAAGATCTAATAAATCACCTATCAAATTACTACAGCCTTATCTCATTTAATATTAATAAATTAAAACATTAAACCCCTTTTGAACAAGTAAAAAATAAGATCATTAAGGCTGCAAAATGTCTGCCTACAAACTGAGACTAAATATGAGGACACACAGATTTATCATGTGCAGAAAAAACCTGACAACTGTGTTTCTTCGCATGTCTAAGACATCGACAGGCCATGGATATGAGCAATAAGCAATACACAGGGTAAAGTGAAGCTCTTCAATTCCTCCTCTTAGAAAACTGAAATTAAGCAGGACCCTCGATTGGTTCTTTGTTGAATCTCTCCCACCCTCCCTGGTTGGCTGACCTCTTCCTCTGGCTCCTGGGCCTGCAGGGAATCACTGTGGGGAGTGTCGCAGTCTGGGCTGTAATGCTCACAGTAGTCATATGCTGCTTTGGGATCAGCCACAATCAGAAGTTGCTGGATGTCACCCTGCAGAAAACAGAAAAAGAAACTCGAGTCAGTTCATCTATCTTCATACATGAACAAATTCGCCCACATGTAATCTTCCATGACAGGTTAAAAAGCATAGTTCATTTTAGAAATCACTATTTTGAATTAGACCTATTTACAAAGGTTGATGAAACCAGATCACTAGCAACAGACAAGACAAGGCTGCACAGACACTCAGACAAGAAGGTCATGTCTCATCTTGCTCACATGCTCACACATACTGGGTGAAATGGCATAAATGTAAATCTTAAATTGCATATGTAATCTCTTAGGTCTTAGGAGTCTGGCAGAGTAACCCCCACACCTTGTATGATTAAACAGTTTGGCACACACGCCACAGAGTCCACACTCAGATGGTGCAGGGAGGAAACTGAAGTTCAGACACCAGGAAAATTATTATTATTATCAGCGCCAGGGTTTACCTCAGGAAATCAAATAAACATGTATCATCAAGACACAAGCAACACCTGGCATGGCCATGTGCTACAGTAAAATACTCAATCCTTACTATAGAGTGGTGCAGGAAAACCTGGAAATGAGTTAGCATTTTTGCACTTCCAAATTTTCCGAAAGGCTTTTGTAGAAGAGGTAAGCGCACATATTTAAATTACAAGTTGGAAGCTTAGTGGTGGTGAAGTTGAAGTCATGCGACCGTGGTGTAGTTTGTTTATAGCCTAAGCTTTTAACTTCTGGCGATCATAATCATCAAAGTGGTGTTCATTTGTGAAGATTATCTTGCTGAACAAAACCTGTAAGTATCACAAACTTTTGTTTGCCACAGAGCTTATTAATAATAATCCAAAAGCCAATGGAAAAATCCCATTGGCTTTTTGTCGAGGGAACCAGGGCGATGTTAACTTCCAGTTTGGCCTACAAAAATACATCATGGTCTGCAGCACTCTATTAAGAACAACAGCAATAACCAGTACAGCATATGAGGATATAATGTAAATGTGTTTGTATAAAACACATTGGCAAGCCCCTATTATTGCCTTATATTTCAGTATTTCAGATATACAGATATACAAGAAATTGCAGTACATGAATGACCTATACTACATTTTATGTGTTAAGTCAAATTTTGAGGGGGTCTCAAAATTAAGCTAATAATTTACTATTAAACTACAGTTAAATTCCGGTGAATTAATGAAGGTATCCATGCTGTGCCAGCTGTGCGTAATATTACGCATAGTTTTGGAGAGATGTGAGTGTATGTCTGTGACACTGAGTTTGTCTGAGCAGGAAACACAAGTGAAAATTATTTACTGAGAACGTGGACTTCAGTCAGTTTCTGCCTGTTTTTAATTATTTATTTATTTGTTAACATTTATTTAATTCCTCGTTGTGCGCCCCAACATTTCTTGCCTGTAATCGGAGCAGGTCACCCTGTGAGAACGTTTTTAATAACATTTCTTTCTTTTTTGCTGGAATGAAAAATTGTGTGTGGCTGATGTGTGTGTGTGTGTGTGTGTGTGTGTGTATTATATTTTTTAACACCCATGCCACGAGACCCCCCGATTGTCATAGAGTATTTCACACACTGGTTGCAGTACTTTTTTCAACTATAAAATATCCTCCAAACTCTTAAAAACTCAAATAACAATATCGTTACTGGCCACAAAATCAGTCAAGCTCTGAACCAAACACAGTTGTCAACAGCTTTTAATTTGAAGACTTAGCCCACAAGAGCACATGGTTGTGCAATGAGTGTCAAAAGGGATTGTGCTAAAATTAAGCCATCTCTAAAATCGTAACTTGAAAAAAAAGAAAATATATTGAGCAACAATACACAATGGCTTTGACTGAAAACTATTAAAGTAGCACACAGGAAAGAGTGAAACCTTGAAAATCTCAGACATGGTTTGGGAAAGTCACTCAAACCACAATGGTCTCTCTGTGGTTGGGACGGGACACCACAATGCTTGACACCACTCCAGCACTGTCTCGCCTTGTTATCAGTCCTACAGCCAAAGCACACAGCTCACTGCAAGACAGTGAACACATTGGCGAAAGCATCTAGATTTTTCTTTGGAGTCTGTAATTGCTTGAACCAAGTTCCTGGGGGCTGGTTTTTGAGCCTTTATACACATTGCAAAGACAGCTGAGGGTGGTTCTTGGGAGGTGGATGAAGGGGCATGTCTTTGGTTAAGATGTTTGGCAGCCGAGCACACAGAGATGCCTGAGCCCAGAGGTAAAATCCTGAGGCACTTGTGTCAGCAAGGACACTATACGTTGAATAGACGATTGGCAGTGAAACACGAGAGAAATGAAGCAGGCTGCAACTTGTCAAGAGAATGTGTGTGTGTGTGTGTGTGTGTGTGTATCTTCCCCGTGCTAAAACTAGATCTATGGATCCTTAACGTGTACCAAAACAAGCAGTGCTCCTTGAAACTTTCTCTGTGTAACCATCCATCAACATCTCGTTGCACAGCTTCAGTTTGACAGTCCAGAGATTCCTCCCTGTGTGCCTCTGGGTGGGTGGAATGCTACTTTAATTTCTCTCACTGGTCGAATGCATCTCTAACAATAAAAGCGTACATTGTCAGCCAATTACAAGTACAACATGGTGCATCTGCACACCAAACTTGAAACAGGATAACAAGCACCCCATTCTGCCCTGTCAGTCAATACATTCAAGGCTTTTTGGCCCATTCCATTGCCAAATACCTGATCTTATTTTACTGTTATGCCTAATTCCAGCCTTCTGGTTGAGTGGGCCAGTCACACTACTTCTGCTCATACCAAGGTTTTATACTTTCAAAACATCAGCTCAGATACATTTTCTGTTGAAATGCGTAACATTTTTATGCACTTTGGAAAAGTCTTCACAGTGATTGTCATATTAAGACTAAAATGAGCTGCAGCAAAGTGCGTATTCGCTTTCTTGCTGAGAGTTAGATAAGAAGATCGGTACCACTTTCATGTCTGTATGGTAAATATGAAGCTACAGCCAGCAGCTGGTTAGCTTAGGTTAGCATGAAGACTGGAAACTGGAGGAAACAGCTAGCCTGGCTCTGTGCAAGGGTAACAAAATTCACCCACCAGCACCTCAAAAGCTCACTGATTAACACGTCATATCTGGCTTGATTAATCAGTATGATTAATGACTCCAGCATCATATTTAACGGACAGATATGAGAGTGGTTTTGATCTTCTCATCAATACCTCTCTGTAAGTGGAAACTTAATCCTTTAAATTTTGGTGACTAAAACAAAAATATCATTTCAGGCTGTGAAAATATGAGCAGGCAGGGGATTTTAATCTCTGTGTCCTAGTTGTAAGAAGAAATATGCACCACTCCTGAAAGATATAATATCACTTAACTTCTGTGTTAGCCACTGAAAACATTTAGTATACTGACCATGAGAAGACTAAATTGACCTGCCAAGCGGGCATGGGGCAGCCTTAAACCTAGGTGCCAAGTCTGGAAAGGCCTCAGTTGAGGTGTGTGTGTGTGTGTGTGTCTGTGTCCGTGTGTTTGGGAAGGCTCGACTTAGAAAGAGAGATCAAGCCTTACCCTGAGTCAAGTTGACATGTATTACCTCATGTGTCACCCTAAGACCAACAGTGAATGCTTGAACCCTGCCTAGAGTCAGCTCTAATTAGTCCATGTCTGAGAGCCACCCGTCTGCACACAAACAGGCTGTGGAGACATGGTGTTCAACTCCCAGACCAGATCAGCACAACTAGGAAACTACTGACTGTTTCGTGGGAGGACAGAACAAGCACATTCAATAATAAATGCACATGGAAACAAGAAAAGACAAAATGGTCATATACTGAAGAACACCTATTTGAATCAGATAATCATCTTTACACTTGCCATAACGTATAGTATTTTCAGTAATAATCCTTTTCTGGTAGAAATTGCTCTCTAAGAAAAATAAGATTGCAGCCGAGTCACCTAACAAACAAGAGCCAACTAACAAAACCAAGACAAGGCAAGTGGGAAACTGTTGTCAACTCAGGAAGGGAGCACCAAGAGGGATCCAGAGACAGACAGGCAGGGATTTAGCGAGAGCAGCTGGGATGGTAAAAGATGTTTTGTGCTGGGAAACACCTGGGGAGAGTTATGCCGAGGCTCTGGGACTGTCTTCCATTGTGGGCTGCTGAGATAAAAGCCCCTGGCAACTTGGAGCAAAGCCAGAGCTCCAAAATATGCCCCTCCTGGCTACAGCAGAGCACAGTTCAGCACAGAAACAGGCCCACGAGGCTGTGTGTTAATGACTGCGGTGTCAGAGGCCAACGAGGAAAGAGAGAGGCTGAAAGAGAGAAGCGGGGTCAAGATCAACAGCTGAGACCTGGGAATCCTTGTCAAAATCTCTCTACCTGCTATATCTGCTGTTTTGTTATGCATACTTGGTAGTGTTCACCTTAAGTGGAGCTTATTAAGTATCTACATGCATCATTAACATATGAAAAACATTGAAGTGCATGCCGAATAGGAAAATAATGGTATTTGATGACAGTACAGAGATCATGACGCCATACAACATTGTTTCCATTAAGCACTATCCGCCTTGACCTCATCCTGAGCACAAGGCACCATGGGATATAAATACACATGGAAGGGGTCAAAGGTTACAGCAGTGCACAGTAAAAGTGTTTGATTCCCTGAGAGGAGCTGCATGAAGACAGCCTCCATGTTTGGAATGGTCAGTATACAGCAGTGTTTGGTTTTGCTATGACAGACAGCTCTTTTGTCTTTTCTCTACTAAAATCCAACTACATGTTGTAATTACAGGGTGAGTGCAGACCAGGGCATCACTGGCCAAATCAAAACACAAGTAGTCGTCACCATTGGCCCTTTGACATACCTTTGCCCAGGGCAACATACCTTTAGTCCAAACATAGCTAACTGTAATTAGACAGCCCCATACAACAATTAGTCACTCCCCCAAAGTCTATACAGTACAGTTTCCCTGAGAAGAGAAGAGAATTAAGAAACCAAGAAAAGGCAAAAGGAGTTTCCACATCAGACAGTTGGAGGTCAACTCTCCAAAACATGACATTAAAAGATAGAGACAGAAAAAAGCTATTTTAAAATATAACAGTTAAGAGAGCTCTAAAGTAGCCGGGTTGTTATGTGTTATTTGGGCTTTATTATAATCCGTTGGCAGTTATAAAAACAACTTTGGAAACTCCATGTCCATGCAGAACACATCAGGCCCTCCTCACTGATGCCTCTTTTGCTACTAGCTATCCCGGCTAGCACATTCACTAAACAATATCCAACACAAACCAATATGTTGTTTTTAGACAAGATGCCTCTTCTGGCAATACTGGTGGTTTGACATCAAGACATCGAACACCTCAGCCCCATCTAGTCCTTACGGCGAGACACACTGAGTATTTGCTACCCAGAAATAGAGGGAATAGGCAGGTATGTATATGAGTGTGCTCGATTAAGACAGGTAATGTCAGCCAGGCATGAATAGACGGTCTCATGGCTTTGGCACGGTAGGGAGGCCTCAACGTAGGGAGGAGGTGGTGAGCAGGGGAGAATGTGGAGGGAGGGGAGGAGATGAGGAAATGAGGAAGGCCTAACAGGGCAATGAAAGACTCCCATTCATCTAAACCAGATCCCTTTGCGACGGTGGTCGCCTCCAACCTGGGGCAGGTATGGCATGAATAGACGTTTATGAAAAATGCAGGTCAGCTTGTGAAAACAAATTTCAGAGTTTGAATAAGGGAGCAAATGTTTTATTATGACTGAATTTATTCTACCCCTGGAAATCAAAAACTCACCAACCACAACGGTTTAAAAGGGGAGTAAAAAATGAACTTTAGAAAAAACTGTAAATAAATAGTCACTGCTAAGAGAGCTAAGCTAGTCCATATATTTCTTATATTCCTCCATTCTGATACATATCAAATATAATGACTGACAGAGAATCTGCTGAGGTGCAACATTCCCTGGGCATACCTTTCAGCAAAACTGATTTTACCAATTAATTTATTTTCTCATTATAACCAGTGGTTTGAATGCAGAAGGCCAAGGTATTTCCTTCCCCTGCATATCCCAGCATGCATCAGGCCCCGTGGATCTCTGAGGAGAGCAGGGACAGAGAACAGACAGGAGACCTGTTCCAAAAACCACACAGAGAAGACCCTGTTAACTGACTTATGGCTCCTATTTTCAGCCCGTCCACTGGCCAACCTCTGACTGGACACACTGTTTCATACAAATGCTGGCTTCAGCGCCTTCTCATAAATCTAATCAAAACTGACATGAGATATGAAAGCAAATGCACTTATAAAACTTTGCACCTAAAAAAACAGCCCCTAAATCTTCTTTGTTGAGTAACATGACACAGCAATCTGAGTCAGTCTACAGTCAGATACCAACAACATCCGTACTGCAAATAGATATAATAGTTTTCCTAATGAAGGTCAATTAAAAATAAACAACCAAAAACTTTAAGTGATGTCATTTCTGTCAGTCTCTTACTGACAGCGGCTAAATTAAACTTTATTACCTTGATTAATATTTTAACATCATACTGATATAACGTATATGTACTACATGATGGCAGCATCTTTTCAAAACATAATCGATGTTTTCCTATTAAATATAATCGATAACAAAAATCCAAAGTGCGATATAATGAGCAACACAAACAGTAAAAAAATAAATCATTGTGCACATACACAAATTGGCCTGAAATATGCAGGGCCCTCTGTCGCCGTGGCGATGACAAGGCATGCTAAAAAAATGGCTTTAAAACAAGAGTAGCAGCATCAATCATTCAAACCCGGCATCAGAATAATGACCAGTCATTCCTGCTGCCCATAAGCAAACCAGCACTCTCTCACAAGCAAACACAGCCCCCATACAGCCTTACAGTGACCTTTACTTCCCACCAGAGAAGACCACGAGGGACATGACAATTCAGCCATTGTCTGTCATTATTTACATCCGCCTGACCCCATGCCAGCTTCCACCTCTGGATGAACTGTGCCTCAAAGCATAATGTTCAAATCACTGACTAAGGAGGTGGGGTGGTGACATACCCCAAAGACCAGAAAGTTGCCCTTAAAAATTTTAACTTTGAATGCGGAATGCAGATTTGTATTTTTATTCATTTTGTCTAAATTTGGTATTGAGAAACAGTGTGGGCAAAATTGTGGCTTATATTGAGATATACAAGAATTTGTCCAATATCGTGCCACCATTTTGCTTGGGTTTTCTGTAGATGAGGTTTCTATAGGTGGCTCTTTGTGTCTGTTCAGTGCTTATTGGTGCTCATGCTAACAATCCAGTTCTACTTATTCTAAAACAATCTTCTGTCAAAATTCATCACTTTCTGTACATCAGAATATTATTCCTGGAAAAGACCTACCAGACATGGGGTGTGTAGGAGAGCAATTGTAAAAGTGAACTTCACGAACTGGCAGTGTGAAATCAACACTGCATTACTGCATTTGACGACACAGATAGTACAGTGGGAAGCTCAAAAAAGATCTTTTTGTTTTTTTTACAAACAGGGATAGATAGGCTAGACTTTTTTCGTGGAGGTATTAACAGCTACATATAGGCTTCAGTAACAAGAGCAAGTTTAGCAATGTTTCAATGTGTCAAATATAACTGACATTGCCAAGTCACAACAACAATGGTTCTCTTAAAAGGAGTGAAGATTTACTACAGTTTTCACCACATACGCTATGTGGAAGAGCTAATGGGTAATTGGCTCCAGCTTTATCATTGTCAACCAAGGTCTCTTCTACCACGGTTGCTAACTCTTCTTGAGCCACAGTAAATGGACAACATTTGTATCTAACTGGACACTCAAACCTTACAACTGACCGTTTCTAACAGCAGCAGTCTTTCTCTAGAGTAACACGTACTTACATGACAGGATGATAACCTTTTTTCCAACTAATATGTTTTATTCATTTCAACTAATACTAAGGATAAATACAACATAACTGCTGTTGCACTTAACACTTGACAATAACAGGACAAAAGCAGGGATTGAAAAACTCTAGCTCAGTTTAGTATACTTATTGTCTCTCAATCAATACTATACTATCATGACTGGCATCAATCTAATCAAGTTAGAAATCCATTCATTGGTAGGTCACTTCAACCACTTCACTTCAAGTCAGTGCAAACCATCAGATTAAAAGTCCATCCGAGAGAGATGTGTGTGTCACTAATTACAAGGTAAAGAGAAGCTTTAACAAAGATGTCGGAGAGATTTACCAAAAGCTTGCAACAACCAAGCAACAATGATGTACAAAAGGTGGCCAAGTCAAACCGCTTTGACATGGTCACAAAATGCCACCAGGTACGGAGGACTATGAATAACTTCCCAGGTAGCCTGGAAGCCATTGTATCACCATCTGTTTACAGTATCTATTGGGTAGATGGATAGCTGGATGATGTGTGGATGAGCTTGTCAGATCAGAAATATTTGTCACAAATGAACTTTTCAAAGTCATCCAAATTACAATATCACATTCCATGTGTCTTAGTTTCCACCACTATGATTTCATTTTTATGAATAATACTTATAATAATACTCCCAGTTCTCACAACATTCAACAGTACCAGTACAGTACAGTAGTATTCAAACTACACTATAGCACCAGCAGCCTAGATAAAAGGCCTCAGATATCTCAGATATATGTATGATATCTATGTGAACTTCCTCATAAAATCAAACGTATTGAAGACTTCAAGATCCACCCTGGTTTCTATCATCTCACATTCCATTTTGGCAGCATCAAAGGGGTCCAGGGCTGCCTCGATGGGACTCAAACTAAAAACCCCTTAGGCAAAGCACTTCAAGCAACATTTGAAATCTGGGCACACAGTAAATACCACTACCGTTTGGGGTCAACGTTTTAATCCTTGATGGTTGCTACATGATCAATATGCCAATGAGTAACCTAGCAATGGCGCCAATATGCAGCTTAAGCAACTCAATCACAGAGGACATGTTCACACAGGCCACCACACTGAAAACTTTACCTGGAAAACCTCCTCATCCAGGATCCTGGTGCCGAACACGGTAATGCCATTGGTGTCGATGGAAGCATGGTCACTCCGGAGGAGCTGTTTGGTGATCTTCTTCTTACAGTCTACAATGATGGTGACCGTCTTCTTCTCCACGCTGATGGCCACACGGTGCCACCTGATCAAGGACACAACAAGGAGAGGTGAGAAATAAAAGAAGCCAAGGTCAATCAGTATAAGAGTCACTGATTGTTGTTAAATCATTCTGAAAGACATAGGGCATCTGAAGGCATTGTAACTGCACATTGTGAGTGCATGATAATTACTGAAATCAGAGCATGATGTAAGATAAACAACATGCAAAAATTAGAATAATTAATACTTTGTGGGGCAAGCGTTTAGTCAACATGAAATTCCATTATAGGCAATTTTGTGGTGCTTGATTAACTTCTATGGAAACCTTATTAGCACTTCTAATAGGATTATAATCTGCCTTTTATTCATCACGACACACCTCAAGGAGAAAGAAACTCAGAATGTTGTGTTGTACGATGTGATTCATTACAGACGCAAATGCAAATGTATGATATATTTCGATCGACAACACCCATAGATGCAAAGGGTTAACCGGGGTCACACGTGAGTCTGACACCTCCCTCGCCTCTGGACCATTTGCCACTGCACTTAACGGCTATTGCATACCAGGCAGCGGTGGACCACATTCTTGCCCCCACACTCTGGCCCTGTTTAACACGGGATTACACTCATTAAACTCCAAACTTAATCCTCCTTCTGGGTTACTCGGCATGACAGACATGGTGAACATTGTGGAAAGTGTGTGTCAGGATCCAGGAAGGCCTGCCTTGCCAGAGCAGGAGACACACAGTCAAAACATTGTTCTGAGGTGGAAGATGAGACCTGGCACCACTGTAGCTCAAGATGGCAATATAGGAAGTGTTTATCACAGGTACAGATATATATCTGATGTCATATTAGTATATCTGTATGGTAAATCTTGTTATCAGAAGAGGAAAAATTCCTTTTTGAACACAGCTAGATCATACAGACACATTCCACGGCAGGCAATGGGGCTTAGAGAAAATAAACGTGCAACACTCTCTGGGCTTAGCAGTACAGCAGGAAGGATTACTTGTCACCTTATATGGCAGAAAAGCAAATGTTGACTTCAATAGGTTAAAACAATTTATCACACTTTTGAAGTACATTATGATAAGAAGGAGAAGAGTAACATTGTATTTGAAAACACACTCTTTTGAAAAGCATGTTTAAAGAGCTTAAATGAGATAAAGCTGATGGTAAGGTGTGACAGCTCACTAGAAATCCCTCCCATTCACCTCCCCTTCCCTTTAAAGAAAAGGATAATGCTCTTTTTCACCTCATCAATATCATCATTGTGCCTCTCTTTTCAAGCTTGGCGTATGCTTCTTAGCAACAATGAATACATCCACAGGGATTGCAGACTGTATGCAGCCTAGTCACTGAAGATTTAGACAAGGCCTGCAGCTGGAATGCATCCAGACCAAGAAGAGTTAAAAGTCCTCTACAGAGAGCATTGCTCCGTAGACAGTGGGTCACAAAAAACTTCATACTGGACAAAACAGCCCTACAAGACTAATACAAAGCTGGCTTTGTTGCAACCTGCACATAAAGCAGAGTTATTATTGACCTGAGCCCCCAAACCCTTGCAGGATTTGCCAAGCTTCCTTCTATCATGATAACTGTGTAGACACTGGATCTTATTTTAAGCCAATCTGGGTTACAAAAACAGTGTGACCGGGTTATGACTTCTTTTAAAAGGTCAAAAAATAAACTATCCTCACACAGCATGTTCAGCAAGTGAAAAGAAATTACACTGGAAGACACTATAAAATGCAAATTCAAATTATGCATTTTCCCAGCAGTGTATCTGTTTATTTACCCCCCCACCCCCGCCCCACTGCCTCTGCACACAGGCTCATGTCATCTTAGCTGAAGCTCTGAGTGAATTTCTGAACCTGGGAGCAGATAATCAGGTTTATGCTAAAAGGTTAAGAGCGCTGTTTCTGGTTGGGTGAGGTAATCCAAGGGGGTAAAGAGGAAGTTTAGGACTGCCCCTTTCCCCCCTCTCTAAAATAACAGAGGCAGTGAGTTCATGGATGAGGTCAGGTTGCCCATAGCAGTCCCTGCTGTGCCCCAAAAATCCAGTGTCTCCCTGTCTCTGACCTGTCTCTGTGCCCACAGACCCCTGATGAGATGGATAATCCGGTCATGAGCACCTGGGGTGCAACAATGGGAAGATCTGGGTTGTTTTCTCGCTTTTATCAAGAAGAACAAGTCAGTGGAAGTCAGAAAATGTTTGAGTGTTTGAATGTTTTAGTTGATTTTGTAATTAAACTAGTTTTATCAAAATGCCACTGAAATCCCTCCAACTCTAATAAGAATGCATATTCATGTATACCTAATCAAAAATACTTAATCAAAGTACAGAATAATCTAGTCCACTTTGCCATAGACAATCACATAACAAAATATATGATGATGTTGAGATTTGACGTACTTTCCGTCAGCAAGGTTGAGAGTACGGAACAGAGGGTAGTCCTCCGGGGCTGGCTTGCCAGTCTGATCCTCATACAGGAAGACAGGTGAGCGTCCCACTTCCACACCCAGCTGCTGGACTCCCTGCTTGTTGTAAATGGACAGCAAGAAGGACTGGAGGCCGGATTTGGGGCGCACTGTGGTCAGGATGGAGAAGTCCTCAGGAAAAACACCTTCTACACAGCCAAAGGAGGAGGGGTGGAAAAGACAGGTGAATGGGTTAGAGTTATTGAGACAGAGGAAACTTCCAACATGGCTAGCTATAACTATACAATCTATATAAATTATATAATATTTTGGTTACTTCAATGCAAGAAGGCCTCAGCTTCAGTTTTCTCATTCAAAGTAATAATCAATGACTTTTCTTAGTTTGTAAAAACTTGTTTTATCACACTGTATCACTGATGTATATAACACCATAATGATGGGACCTACAGCCACTTAATAAAAATGGCTTCCATGTGTCTTCATTTTAACCTTGGCAGATATATATATATATAGATATATATATATATATGTTATATGTTATACTTAATTTTGTTCTCTGTGTGAGGCACATCTGTAACAGTGTTTTGCACCTCCATAAATATAACAGCATTATACATCATCTACATTATGAGTCTAGTTTAGAGCTACAGAAATCAGTTACATGCACAGAATTTCTGCATATGTTATGTTCTTTGCATGAATATGCTTGATTAAAAGGTTCTGGGGAGACAGAAAAACTAAAGTCTTCCTTATTTAACAATAACAATAAGAGAAGTCACAGAGCTGAGACACAAGAGGAGAATCCACTGTCAAAACACACATTTGAAACATACTAAAAACACTGGTTTACACTTGATAGTTGAAAGAGGTTAAAGGTTGAGAAGTTTCTCTTACCAGGGAATAACTGTGTGGTGGGGGCACTGATCTGGACCTGCTTGGCAACTCTGAAAGCTGAGTCCGGCTTTGATGCTCTTCGGTTTGTGCAAAATCCTGATGTTTTCGTCACTCCTTCGGGGTAATTTTGAAATTCTAATACTTTTAGCACATCCACTGGCTCTGCTGATCAGGAGAGCAGACAAAACATCAGTTAGGACAAACAACAAATGCATACTGTATCAAAGTATTTTATTTCCGTTGGTTATATGGTAGTTTTTCAAAATATTAAATACATGTCTGTGTCCTGGTCCGGTTCTGATAAATAAGCACAGGGCAGTGAAAGTGCCAGTACATGATTCAGGTCAAAAAAGACACGGAAGATGAACCAGGGGCATTTTTTCGTGTGATTAATTTGCACGTCAATATATTTTTTCAAACTGTTGTTTTTGTCATGAGTACTTTCACACAGAACTTGAATATTATGCGGCGGAAAAGCAACGTAGTTTATTTTTTCGGAACGAGGTCGGTTTTTCTAAGCTTTTGCATGCCGAATAAAGGATTCAACCAATCACGTCACGTCACAACTCCTAATGACATGATAAAGACAATGAACTCAGGGACAATGTGTGGAGCAGCATCGCCAGATGCAGGATAGCGAGGAGCTTATATAGTTTACTTTTAGAGGTAGTAGAGTTGGTAGCAAGGAAACAGTGTCATAGCAGTTTTGGCTCGTCATATTAATCAAATATGGGAGGCACTCTGTAGCTTGTTACCTGCAGGGCACTGCACAAACTACCCAAAGTAACATCAGATATTGCATACATATTGGAGAACATCTAGGCTTTACATGAGTCCAGTGTGGTATATTTTTTTCTGAAGAATGAGCTGGCCGAATCTATCTATATATCTATCTATCTATCTATCGCAAATTCGCATCGCTGCTGGTATGAATGATGAATTTGACACGAAATATTCACATGCAAGTATTTCACATTTTTGTGTTGTTTATTCGTCACGTCCCCGGTGTGTAAAGGCCTTTAGGCTGTGGAACACTTCACAGAGTCCCTCATCATGACCATCCCATAACACTAACAATACTTGTTTCCCTATGTCATCAACATGGCACCATGACACATTTGTCATAGTATCTATGATTAACTTAGGCCTTAAATTAGGCCCCAATAAACAACTAATGTATAAGTAGTTAGCTGTGGCTCATCTAACAGGAAGTGTCTCTGTCAAGGCCAACCAAAGAGCATAATGAACAATGTGCCAACAGAGATCTAGCTCTATAACACCTGGATAGGTTTACCTTGATAAGGGTCACCAGAGGCTCTCTGGGTTTTCCATTCTCTTCAATCTGATGTACTTTACATAAAGGAGCCTGTGTGTGGCCTGATGGTGCCCATAGAGACCCATGGGAAAGCATTATAATTATGCCTCTTCATCAAAACACCCTCTCAGTATAAAACATTAGCTTGGAGAACATGATAGCGGAGAGACCAGAGTGCTGCAGTATATTGACCCTCTGTTACGTGGCCCACTTGTACCTGGGGGATGTTTTTCTATGCAAGGTCCAATAAAAAGTAAAATTCATGCAGAATGACACCATAAACATTATCTACACCCCTCACTTCGTAACAATACAATCCATATTTAACAATTCAAATGTTAATCTATTGCTATGAACCACATTTTGCTTTAAGAGTAGACATATAGTAAGTGGGCGCTATGAATAAAGCCCCATACAAAGCTTAAAATCCATATATTAAAATATAAATGGGCGCTCACTTCACTCCACAATGGCAGACTGTTAAATGCAATCACATGAATCTGTTTTTGTGGGGTAAATAAGCATGCCAAGGTGTCTGAAAGCATCAGCAAGCCTTTTCTGATGGCTCTAAAGCTACTGTTTTGGTTGGCATGTAAAGGTCAAATCACTTTGAAAGTTTCTTTAACTTCTTGATAAAAGGGGATCTAAAATGTCTGATGTCGCTCTCAACAGTCTCTGCTCAACATTCCATCTGTGGCAAGAAAAAGCAAATTAAGAGCCTGTTTCATTCTGTTCAGAAAAGCATGTGGTTTGGGGACAAGTCCCTGTTTCAACATGAATCTATTCCTACTGAATATAAAGTTGCCGCAAGCACTGCTCATACAGATGGTTTGTATAAGATCACCAGATAATCAGTGCTGATTACACTTCTATTTGAGCACACTATTCAGACCTCCCATTGCTGTGAGTTTGTCTCACTCAGAATATTCATTCAAGTTCTGTTGCTTGTCTTCCATACAAATTCAAGTTTTCAGTGTCACTTTATCATGCTGAGGGTATTTTCAAATAAAGGGCCTGACCTACATCTGGCCTCCTTATCTTCTAGCAGCTTATACAACACCTGCGATGGACCAGATGCACATCATGATGACAGCAAAGAGAGCTGGTCTGCTTCAATCCATAGTACAAAACTCTGAACTGTATGCAGTCCAAAAAAGCAAACAAAGAGAAATCTGCAGAACTCCACCAGCAATTAATTTCATAAACAGCGTCCACTTTTATTCTCTCAAAAGCAACCTGAACCTGGAGGAAGAAATGATATGTGCCTCTAAGGGAAATTTGGTTGGGATGATTGAGCTCAGTAAGAATACGAGTGTCCTCAGTGTCAATTCAGCTCACTCCAATTTCAACAGAGGACATGTAGGAAACAAAGATAAGCAAAGTTATATAAAAAAACATCAGAAAAATGTGAAGTTGAGAGCAAAATCAGCAAATGGTTACTCTGTAGGAATGCCCTCACTAAGGACAATTTGGCCTTTTTTGTAGCTTGTGAGGATGAACCAGCTACTTACTTTGGAAAGTGAACTGAGGACCTCATTGTGAGTTCCTGCAGAGTTGCTTTCAGTTCAAACTCCAGGACTCATATGTTCCAGATGTGGCAATTTGGCCAGGCTACGACCCTCACACAGAGGTGCTGAGAAAACGTCAATACTGGCCAATACATTAAGGTGGCCAAATGAGTGTGCACAGGTTTTAAAAGAGTGCACATGATGAGCTGGTGTGAGTTTGCCCTCGGGGCTGAGCAAACAGGCCATATAGCTACCAGAGAGAACTCAGGTGGCAGGAGGGATGGAACTTCCTTAGTTTGGAGAAGAGAGAAAATTCTAGCCAACCCTAAGATCAGGCAACACAGCCTCTACTGCTCAGTTATTGGATCATCCGAACATCATTATGCAAATTGCAGAAGCATGTGGGGAAGGGAGGAGCAATATGACACATTACCATAAGACATAGATCAACTAATTTGATCTCATCTCTGTCATGTTCACAGGTGTACATTGATGTAAACAGTGTGTTCCAAGAGATAACATCACACCATTCTTTAGACAGAGGCCAAAAGTCTGTCTCAGCTCATCCTTTATCACCCAGTATGTAAGACGTAGAGTAGAGCACACTGATATCATAAGTCCCCGTCCTGCTGTGTCATTTTCAGCCCTTACATCTTTACAGAAACGGAGGAGGACCTTTTCACCTGCAGCTCCCTGAGACTCTAATAATATCTTCAGCCAGAATGTCTCTCTCTATACCCCCCGCCCCCCCAAACACACACACACACACACACACACACACACACACACTCACTCACTCTCTCCTTCCTTCAACTTCGACCATGCTGCCGGCTAAAACAAGACAGCTTTATGCTGGTGTCATACCAAAGAAACTTCACTGAGACCTACCCAGTTTTTCAAAACATTTTTTCCCCTCTACTATTCCCCCCTTGCTTTTCCTCTCATTAACTCCTTTTATTGTACGCCTCCATATGAATATCAGATAGTGGATAGATCACATAGTGTTTAAACCTTTTCCTGAATCCCAACAGGTCATGTAATAGAAAGAGAGATCTCTTGAAAGCCACTGATCATCCCCATTTCAGAATTTGAGTTTGAATTTGCAGTTATAACACAATAGATTCTAAATGATCCAGCAATGACTATAAATATGTGACAGCTACACAGGACAAAAGTCCAGCAAAAAAGCTGATTAGTTGATGTTCCCGGTTGACCACATTAGGTAGAGGACTCTGAAAATACTAGCTTTGTCTGCTGGAATGCACATCTGAGCCTGCGCCCCGGGGGGCTGAGAAAACGTGTCTGTACACTACTAGATGGAGAGGGCACCCTGCAGAAACAGCTTCGACTGACTGAGACCCCGGAACACAGAGCCTGCAGCAGAATACTTAAGATTCAAAAAAAGAGGCAGGAGTTGATGAGATTGGAAAAGTGAGATTTTCAATCTGAAGTACAATTCCAGTCCAGTATCTTCTGAACTATAAGGTTCTAACCAAATGACTGTAAAAGGAGGAAATGTTAAGATAAATGGATTTGTACAGTATAAATTAAAAATGCAATGACACTGCATGAACCCAATTTTTTATGAATTCTTGCTTTAACTTCACTAATTATTTGGTTCCATGTGTTTATGAAACCTTTTCAAAACCCATAGCATAAACTAAAAGTATATGCATCTTATTTTAAAAACAAGGCTTAATTTCCATCCTGGAAAATTGTCATTATGGAGACACAAGATGTATCCTAAATGTCTACCTGAATCTGTATGCAACAATAAATCCTTACAGAGTTGTCTATAGGCCAAGGTGTGAGGCCTGTGTAATCCTGAACCCTGTGACTTGTGGCCATTATTGCTGCAGGCTAGGCCCACATGCAGGCCTGCTCTTTGAAGTCTCTGAAATCATAGGGAAGTGCAACAAGGACCATCATCAAATAACTGCTCAGTACTTAGAGGGGAAGCATTCCCACCGCTCACACAACACAGCCTTGTACTGCAGCCGACCAAACATCTAAGTGCAAAGTTGAGGGGAAGAGCTGGGCACCGGAGGGGGGTGGTGGGTGGAGGGGGGGGGTTGCACAAGCCAGATTTTGGGCTTCAGTGTGGACCAGGGCAGTGTGGAGATAGGGTGAACCTGCCTGACCACTTAGCCCCCTGCAGACCCAGAGGGGCTTTGCACTGACAGTTCTGAGATCCACTCAGGCCTTTGTAAAAATGCACTTCACTACTATTATCACACTAATGCTGTACACGGACAGAACATATTTATATCTGCAAAAATTGTCCTGTGCCTCATAACCTTCAATTAACCATCTATCCTGGATATTCTATCCTCCTCTTCACATGGCATGGTATTAAATCCACTGAATTCATTTATGAAGACTTGGCTTCTTTATGAGTGCACTGGCAATCAGCTCAACATAAAACCTAAACACTCCACAAAATCACACAACTCAGTATCCCATCAGCCTGACTAGAAATATATGATTACATGTCAATGAGTGGCATAGATGGTTTCAGTACAATTTAACATTTGTAAGTAACATGTTATCAAAGTCCAGGGTCTGACAACTGTCCAGTGTCATCTGGCTGAGGAAAACCACCCTGCTAACCGTGTCCACATCCACCTAGCGGACCACAGTTCAAACAAAGAGCTTTCTTTCAGCCTAAGTGAATCTTAAAAAGCAGGAACGCTGCTCTGTTTTTCTGCTTTCTATAATCACATACCAGCGGCTTTGGATGAATTTGATTAGTCGAGGTGTTTCATCTTCTGGGCGGACGCTTTCCACTCATGCGTAAAAATAGCCCGCGGCAAATTGCGTGTTAATGAATATTGTGTTTAGGCCAACAAAATATGTGCACCTCAAGCAATTATCCCCCGAGAGCATGTACTGGGAGCATGTACTGTCTAAGATGCCTCTAGAACGAGGTTTAACCGTCCACTTGACTACAGTAGAGAGCAGGGTACAGTTTTACTGTACCTGAGCTTTTTGTTTGGTGGCTTCCACATAGCGCTCCATCATACAATAAAGCGAGGTTACCCCATATAGCCTTTAACTACTTTGGTTGTGGAACGGGGAAAAACACATATAAATTCGTCTACGAAGCAAACACGACGCCGGTGTGTCCAGGTAAATCTGTTAATCCCCCAATCTGCATCATCAGTTACCGAGTTTCCCAGCCGGTCCTCGCTCCGTCCCCTTTCGGTCAGATAAAGTTCATTAGAGACGTTTGGTCCCTAATAATCTTACCTGCTCTGACATTGGTAGCCTGTAGAACCAGGATTAAAGTGATGAATGCGGTTACAGTGGAATCCATAAGCCACCTTTTCGTTTTCCACCTTGTGGACCACCTTTGCATCTCCATGGTCGGTAACCCACAAGTGAATAAAACTTTTGGGCGACTTCAGGTGATTTTTAATGACGTCCCTTCCACAATCCCGAGTGATGATGGAAACTGTCCTACAAAAAAGCCATAAGTGAGGAGTTTTAGCCTCTTCTCTCAGCCACACCGAGGCCCCCGATCCTCCTTCCCAGTGCCCAGCCTTCACAGTGAAGGTAGTCGGGCTTTAACCAAAACGCACAGAGTGCAGTCGGTAGGCTACACTTGGTGCGTCCACGGACAGGAGGGCTGGGCAAGCTCCACAAACCGGAGCCACGATTACAGGGAAATGACAAGTGAACCAGCCCCCGATTAGCAAATCACGGGGCTGGAAATTCTCCATCGGGTCCACCCATTAGCTTTGCAATGCGCCCCCAAGTCTCTCCCGAGTGCGTCTGAGGAAAGAGGAGAAAAAATAAAGCAGAGACAAAGTTGGTAACGACCTGGGAATGATGAAATGACAGAATTGCTCATGCAGGGTCTTATTATAATACTGATAATATACTCAGTCCAGATAACTGCTGTTATTTGCAGCATAAATACAGTATTTAGTGAGTAAAATTATTTTTAGGAACTGTTTTAGCATAACCTTGTCTTCCACGAGTCCTCCTTGACAATAAAACATACACTTTAATCAGTTCATAAAAACATTTGAACCTTAACAAATTCAAAGTCATAGTAGCCAATTATATATCACAAATACAGTAAATCACAGCCACACATAAATATAAACATAAACAAACATGCAACGATCATATAAAATGAAAAATACAATGATGAGCTTAATTAGCTTGACATTAGTGAGGGGATCTGTGCAGTTCAATAGCATATCACTGTGCAGACACTGGATCAGCTATAATCCAGGTGGTTGAGAATTAGTATTAATTGTATAACTGCCACTATTCCAAACACTAATGCAAATGTTAGTTAGATATTTATTGTACAGAAATAAGAACAGGTAATAGAGAATTTTGATCTTGCAGGGTCTCATGGGTGACAAATTAAAGGACACACCTGAATAAATGCTTTCCACCACCATCATTAAAACATCAATTGAGGGAATATCTTTTGGAAGAATGCAGGTTTTTATCCCTCTAGTCGAGTTTCGGAGACAGTGAAGGTGTTCCGGTGGCTCGTGGTGGTCCAAAAACTTTACTAAGACACTTCATGTTGGTTTTTCCTTTAGTTTGTCACCCATCTTCACTCTATGAACTGGAGAGATATCAATGATGTATACAATGTATATACCATATATTGTGACCTTCTATCAGCCAGTCATGTAATAAAATTCAAGTATCTTCAACTTTACCTCCCTGAATGCAGTTAAAAAACATTAAAAATTCCTATAGAGATACTTACTTTTTTGCTAATTTTATTATTTACACTTACTTTTTTATTACTATTTTATTACTTACACCATGTTGTGACAATTTCTCATTTAAATGCCAAATAAATATATCAGAGTTTCCTTATCATCAAATAGCTCTTCAGGGTCACTATACCTTTAAAGGCTACCTGCACTGAGAACAAATGTTATCATCTGCCAATAGTGTGAGATAACTCCACTTGTTCCCAGTGGTTTCTCCTGTTTCAAGAGTTTTCTGCAAATGACTATGTGAATATCCTGAAACAAGACACAATTAGGCAAGTTGACCAAAACGCACTTTTGGACATCTCTAAAGAGTGATTGCAGGGGGATGAAGGATTCCAGGGTTCCTCATCTAATGGCCTTTTAGAAGAAGGGGTCAGTCCAGGAGACAGTCAGCTCCTTGTATCTCTTGGCTCACTCCAGTGAAGGCATGGATCCTGACCAGGCTCTGTCTGTCAGCCAGCTCGTCCTTCCCAGCCAGCCAGACTCAGCCTGTTTCCAGCCAAACAGTATCAGATGCTCCTCATGGATGCCCACTGGCAGAAAGCAGAGCCATTTCTCTGGGACGAATTGGTGTCTGGGCAGAGAAGGTTTCATGCTACATCTTGTCCTCTCATGGTTCAGAGAGCAGGGCAGTCATTCCCAAAGTGGGCTCCAGTGTCTTCCATGGGTTCTTGTGGAGGTCCAAGTAAAATTAGTAAATTATTTCTTTACTTTTTGGTTCACAGGAAAGTATTCCTTTTGCTTTGACTTTTCTAGTTTGTAGGAGGTTTCACTCTCTTTACAATTCTTTACTATTGTCTCCCACGTAACAATTCATAAAATAATTGATAGTCTTTGCTTTAGACAGTCAGGTGTGCACTTCAAAGGAGATAACAGTAATGGCGAGGCAGTCAGCAATGGGTAATGCAATTGAAAGATGCTAGGGTGACAGCAGCAGATGGTAGCCTCAGGGATAGTGAGTTTGCTGGTTTGATTTCCTGTCGGATGAAGAAAATCTGGACAATGAGCAAGTCACATTCCCCCTTCATTCAAGAAATGCTGCCAGTACACTTGCCACCAAATAAACCACAGTTCCTCTGTTAGAGGTGTCACAGTAATGTACTGCACAGTGGACATTTTGACTCATTAACCTAAATTCTTTTCATTTTAGAAGTTAGATTTTGACAGTTACAGAACTTCAGCTTTGTGACAATCAATCAGGTTTGAACAGTTGATGAGTAATATTTTGTAATCATTAAAGAATTGTAATTATAAAAAATGTAAAATCTGTGTCTAAAACATATAGTCTGTCTCAAATATTCTCCCATGATTACTGCCAGCATGTGCATGTAATTGTTAACAGCTGTGACTATAATGACAATCAGCCTTTGTCCAAAATTGTTACTGTCTCCACTAATGAGATGGCCCAACAGATAACCAAGCCAACTAACGGCTACCAGAAAAGTGATGAATAATCTCTCTGGCAATGCAGTCTACTCACTTACTATTGTAGCAGTTACAATTAGTAAATTGTTTGGGACAGGGGTGCTTATCCTTCCTGCTGCACTTTTTTGGACCTCTAAAAACCAAAATTGCCAGTTTTTAAGCCCTGAAATGTGAAATTATGTAACCCCTGTGCTAAACTAGTGTTATATGTGCTTACAAATTGTTGCAACTGCACTGTCTTTTGTTCAAGGAAGCATTGTGCACGAGCCACTGCTCGGGATCAATCTAGAATTTATAGAGCTAGCTCTTGACACTAGCTTAGCTACTAGCTATAGCTAGCTCACCTTGACTACCTATAGCTACTAGCTGTCAACTAGCTAAAGCTAGGTGAGCCCTAATGGCCTTTGAAGGTATTCTGGGCATGAATGGTAGGATGACAAGCTCAGGGCATACACAGAGCACTTGAGGACCATCCAGGGTGAGATGGAGCAAAGAAAAGAACTTCTCTGTTTGTTCTTTTGCCACCAATGACACAAACCAGGAAACCGCCTCAAAAAATGGATGGGTGGAACATGACATAATGATTGGCACACAAACTCTTGTTGTATATCCACATGAGAAAACAAGAGGAGACGCAAAATGCAAACTATGTAAGATAAAATAATAATAATAATAATAATAATATGACACCTTTTCAACAAGTCCTCCAAATTTGTAAAATGTGTTCTTGGTCCATGTCCTCCAAAAACGACAAGTACATATAAGCGCTTTCTTATCTGACGCCACGATCAACAGGATGATATTGCCATTTCGAAAAAAAAAAAACATTTTCGGATCTTACAGCACTATGGTTAAGGTTTGGTTAGGTTTAGGCACAAACCCAACTTGGTTAGGGTTAGGGAAAGATAATGGTTTGGATTAAAATAGGTACTTCGTTAAGGCTAGAAAAACATTGTGGCTTGGGTTACAATTACTACTTCTTAGGGGAGTTAGGTTAGGGGAACTTCATCGTCATGGTTACAATAATAAACACTTGGTTACAGTTAGGGAACAACCTAGCTAATGGTTAAAAGAAACCAACGTTTGATGTCGGTAGGAAACAGATCTCCCGTGATAAAGTCTGTTGTTTTATTTTACTTTGTGGCTCTAATGTCACCTGACTTCCTCCTTTGCTCCAGACGGACAAGAGTCATAATTACTACAGCCACTAGCCTTTGTTACAACATACATTTATTTAATACAACAAACACCTCACAAAATATCACTGGCTTCAGACTGCATGGAGCTTTCTTTATGAATGAAAACTGAGGGAAAGCAGCTTTTACTGTGGAATGCAAAACCTCAAACAGATTAGGAGGGGTTTAATGCCTCAGTGTTTTGACAATTACCAGTGCGCTGTTACATGTTGTCTATATATACACATATGGCCAGATCAGCGATGAAACCAGGTAAGTAAAAATAAAGTGCCTATAGGAGCAGCCACACAATATGCTCCACTGTTAAAATGCATACAGCTTTATTATTTAGATTGAATACTGTATTTAGAGAACTAATCAACCCAGATGGATCTACTAAGAGGTTGAATAGAGGAATGACTCAGATGAGATAATATTTACTTAACAACTGGACAATAGTGTACAATAGTGATATCAGGAACGTATGTTGTGTTGTTGGTGGAATCAATATCATTAACATCTTAACATCTTTGGTAATTCACTAAAGTAGGAGCAAAAATGCAAATCACAGGATGTGATCCCACAGTAAATGAAAATAGTTGTTGCCAGAGTATTTTGGATAGCCATTTGGCTTAGCCTCAGTACAACACATGAACTAGGGAGGACAATGACATTTTTAAGAGAAAAAAACACACCTCTGTGGTGCAAAAAGAGACCTTGATTCAAATCTGATATTTATTTTTAAATATATGCTCTTAGACACATTTAATGGGTACCGTATAAATGTTAAAATGAGAATAGTTCTTATACTTGCTATGAGTTTTACCTGACATGGTATTGAAACACAAGCACTTTTCACAGGCACACTCAAGCCAACCACCCGCCACTGTCTGTCACTGTTTACACACTGCGCAGAGGGGAGTATAAAGAGCTCTTTCTCCACACTCACTCTAGTCCTCTGTCTAACACAAGCAAGAAAACGTTCCCTCACTTCACTAACATTACTTTTTGGCTACCACAGTTTTTCATAAGAATAAATACACTTTATAATCTTGTATCAAAATTGGTAAGTTAAATCATCATGAACTCAAATGCTTTTATTAGAAGCCTTGGGTAATTTGAGGTAATCTGTGGAAAGCCAGGGCTTCATTTGTTTGAAGGTTTCTATGCCAGCTTTTTTGGTGTTTTTGGGATATATTTTGCCATTGAAATTACTCTTCGTTGTCATACACAGCACCCTGCCAGTGACAACCATGTATTTTCAATGTGGTCTACCATGTAAGACACCAGAATTAACATGCCTCCATTTTGAGACGGCACATGCAGGCCCAAGATATCCAATTATATGGAGATGGTGTCAGTGGAGGGCTGGCTTCCTATTTTATTTAGATAAACATACAGAAATATGACATGACTGCAGACCTGAGGCAGAGTACTGAGATCTAACTTACTTGCTACTTTCATGCTGAATTTACGGAGCCATTTCCATTTGTGTGTTACATGTTATTTATAACAGTACTGTACTGCAATCTGTGAATATAGAGCACGTACTGGTATTTTCTTTGATTTCATAATTATGTTCCAAACATTTAGCTACTATCTAATACATTCTTTAGTATTTCACCAAATGTTTATGGTTGTGTCCTTGATCACCAGAGAAGGGCACATTTTGGACAGAGTCATCTCTCATATGTAAATCAATATATGATTTACAAACTGTGCTGGCTATGCATTCAGATATAAGATGACTGTAGTTTGCATACAGAAAAGCTACTCAAGCATGTTTCCGTTGTTCACACTGATTAAAACCCACAGGTCTGGCTCAACCACGTGGAGAAAAAAAAAATCGATGTTGTGAGCTGAAGTCAGTCTGGCCTGGGCTACAGGTGTTCGTAATGGGAAGCAGCCTGATTCACATGAGAGAAAGGAAGCAGCAATCTTACAGCCAGACATGCAACACACCGTTTATATGTCTCAGAAAGTCAGGAATGTCCTTCTGTCGGAGCACATTGTAACTGAGAGGAATCTAAAGTGATGGCTTCAGCTGATAAAAGTATAATTTCAGGGCTGCTGGCTCAGGTAAGTTTGTCTTTGAAAACAGGACAATAATCAATCTACATTTTTGGTTGTGCTATTTGTTTTAATACTTTTTTGGCCCTTCAGCCTCATTTAAAGAACTACTCTCCACTTTGTGCTCATAAACCTCAGTCAGCCACAGTAAAAGATTTCTTACATGGCAATTTTCAGCCATAACATAAAGATTTAGTTTATGTGAAGTTGATGGGGCTTTTGAAAGTTCGCAAAATTGCTGTGGAGCACAGCACGATAACTCTATGTGATAGCTTAATGGACAGTTTGAGTACTACGCCAATTTCCCTCCCTTAATAGAAAAATGTATCACCTACTGCGCAGCTATGCTTTCAGTCAATCATAAAAAGCTGTAGGTAGAGCTGTGTGTTCACACCACCTGGTCTGGGCGGATCTCCAGTGAGCCCTCAGGACGAAAATGTGGAGTTAGGGAGAGTTGCATGACCTTGGTATGTGAAGCTGCGGCTGTTAAAAAACAGACAGCAGACGTATTCTGCAGCAAATATACTGTACACCCTCTGTTGAACCCTCCTTATTACAGGTGGCAAGGTGAAAGTTAGAGATCCACACTGTAGTCTGTTGTGACACTGGTTTAGTATAGTTGGACACAGAAGAAAAGTTTAGTAAAGGTCATGGCAAAATGAGCGTAGATGGCCAGATGGTGGGCTGCTGACTGCAACAGGGGTGAAGAAAGCAGGGAATCACCCTGGCTGAATGGGAAGATAGAGGGGCTACTGTGACGTGAGGGTGGGTGGCCTCATCTAGCTCTAGGTCTGTTTGTGTGTGTGTGTGTGTACTGGTGGTCTATACATTTGTGAAGTAACAAACCTCTTGATAGGTCAGTGAAGGAGCCATCTATCATGACTCCTGCACAGGCAGATTTATGATTCAACCAGAAACTGGTCTTAAGCTTTCACACCAGCAGCACAGAATAGCTGTGGAACTCAACACACTCACATTTGAGGAGAAACAGCAGTAAGCTCTGCACTCACAAACTGTCAGTTGTTTGATGTAATAACGGCTGCAACACGAACCCTGAGATTTGGATTGAAACCCCAGACATGCACTGAAATCATTAAGTGTTAAACAGTCCAGGCAATAAATTGTTAACAGACTTGGAACGTGTGTAGATTAAAATCACAGACAAGATAATGTGTCAATAAATGTGACAGTTATCTGGATAGTATTAGAATTAGACAATTAGACTATATTTACAGTATGGTTATTATGTATATAGATGCATACTCAGTTGCCAGTTTATTAGGTACACCTAGTTAAAACTAATGCAGTCAAATACAGTCCTGCAATAAATCCTACCATCATGAAGGTTATAATGTTCAGTTTTTGTTTTTGTTGGTCATTTTGGAGACTGCAGTTTGTGGTGCTGTTGAACTGTATTGCATTATACAGACAGGTGTTTCTATTATTTTGTCCACCCTATTTATATCAATGAGGGTAGAATAACTTACAGAAACACCTCTAACACTGTGATACAGTTCAACAGCACCACAAACTGTATCCTGACTGCTGTATTTGACTGCATCAGTTTTAGAGAGGTGTACCTCATAAACAATTGAATATATGTAGTTATGCATGCATCAAATATAGGTGCTTCTCTCACTTAAACTTCACGGCTTCAAGGCCAACTGACATATTTGGCATGTAACATATAATGTGTAAAATTTGAATACACTGAATCCTGTTATAATGTAGTTATAAGACGCTCATAAAGTGCCTTAGCAGCACACATGTTACCAATATAGAGCAGAGGTTTGCTCTTTTTAGCCGACTAAAATCTTCTTTCTCCCATTTCCTGGGTTGCTCTGTGGGCAGTGGAAGTCAAGCCTCATTCACAGAGCTCCTTTTCATATGTCTCTGTGTCCCCACTCCCACCCTGTAACTGAGTTGTTGAGAACTGCCCTGTAACAGCATGCAGTGTGTACCCACAGGGGCGGCACTGAAATACTGTGGCCTCTAAATAGAAGCCCATAAGGCAGGGTTCACAGACTGGCTGAGTGATGCATTGTAGGAGGTATACTGCATGTCACTATTCATATTACAAAATGACAGGGTGTATGTGTGCTACTGTAGGTATTTGATGTGGTGGAGTTTGGATCCATGTTTGATGCAAGTCTGTCTCTACTGTGACTGCCATACAGCTTTTGATTGTAAGGGAGCATATGAGCACTACTAAGCATTTTTCATTATCTCATTAAGGTCCTTGTTCCTGTACCCTTACATGACCCCTCCAGTCATGTTTGCTGTTTTAGCCCATACTGTATCCTACATGCTGATCCATGGTACTGAGTCATTTTTTTAAAGATTATGTCCAAACTAAAAAGAGCACAAAAACACTAGTTTATACAACTGTATTTATACAAGTGGCTAAACATATAATGCTGGGTTGTACTGAGCTGCTTCCATTTGCAAATGTGCATACATGCAAAGCAGAGCCATTAAATCACGGTAAAACAGCATGCTTGCCCAGTATACACTCCTTGAATTTTTTGGTGACGCAAAATGCAATACATGCACAACGTTTTGGTTTTCCAACAGTATGTATAAAAGACTGAGTAGTCACAGCTTGTATTAGATAGGTAGATTAGATAGGCATTAATCTTCAACTCTGATGACCCTATTATTTGTTTAGCACTATGATGGGCCACTAAATGTGCTCAAAGATAGAACCTAAAATAAAATAAATGACACACTTTGAATTGCTCTACTTGTTATTAGAGAAGAAATAACACTTTAAATGCAAAATGATTATGTCAATTTCACAATCTCTTCAATTAAAAAGGTTGTTGTTTAGCAGCTGACTCTAGAGTCTGGGGTGTTGAAATTCCCAGAGGCACTTGAACACACCAAACATTTCCATGCAGTGAGGACATTGATGATATTCAGTGTGATGGATGACCTACTGTATGTCAGGCAGGTTACATGTTTCTGCAAGTTGGTGCTCATAACGTCATGACTTGTAACCAGTGGCTGCCTGGAAGATAGGAAAAATTCAGCAGTTCAACAATGTTGTTAGATTCATCATTCTAAACACCTACAACACACTTTGGAAAAAAGGGTAGAAGTGTAAACTATACATAATTTGCAATAAATAGGATAAAACATACAAAAATACTGGCTGGAGAAAAGCTGTGACTCCTTAACAGTGAAGGACTATTCTGTACTGCTTGAATGCATTAGCAGTGTGCTGGCATTTCCTTTTCTAACAAACTATCTGAGCAGTTAAAAATGTTTACTTTTGTAATTAAATGGATTTCCACTTCTACTCTGTTAACCTTAAAACCAAAGCAGTTTACTCACCTAACCATTTTTTACTAAAACTTTAATGTGTCTGTCCCTCTACTGGATAAAGACATTTTAGCACAATGTGTATATACAGTATGTATGCATAAAACATGTAATGACAACTAAATAACAATAAAATGTAATGTGGTTTTCTGGCGTACATAAATGGCAAAAACATGGACATATGTCCATGTAAACTAAGAGTCTATCACCATGCTTGCTGCTCTGAGGCTGTACTCTGGCACAGTGGTGCTTTGAGCTAAATGCTAACATCAGCATGCTAACATGCTCAAAATGACCATGCTAATATGCTGATGGTGAGCATGTATACTGAGGCTGACTGTTTTTGAGACATTGTAGTCTGGACCAAAGTGGTGCCGTTAGCATGGCTAAAAATATAAGTAAGAACTAACAAAACTTCAACTGTCAACAACATATTTAGGGAATACGACTTTAATGCGCTCTCCATTTAACTTAATGAAGTCTTTGCCTAGCTGACTGCGCTTAATCACATGAAAACTCACAAGCTAATTTGGTTCCTTCATTCCTAATTGTGTAATCAGTTCTGGTTTTAGCCAGCAAATTCATAAACTCGCTGTCAGGGGACTGATTGAAAAAGGATAGAGTATCATGCTGCTGTTGTGTGCAGCTGCCCTGTTTGACCTTTAACCACTAAGGGAGTTTGGTGAAGAGGTCACAACACAGCTCAAGATCGAGTCATGTAGCACTCACCTCCAGCCAGAGCTGCCTGCTCTGTGCTGCTTGTGCCTTCTTTTACCCTGTCAGGCTCTAGCAAGTTATTCAACACAGCCCCCCCAAGGCGAGCTTCCAGTATAGACCCTTGGTGTTCAGGTATGCTGTGGAAAAGCATGTCGGAAGAATGGAGAAGTGCAAACCTTTTGGTGATTAGACTAAATATTTCATCTGTGTTTGTTACTTTACCCATTATTAGAAGATGTACTAATGAAGCATTTAATTATAAGATTATTAATAAAAAACTGATAATATTTTACCATCACATAACTTATTTGTCTCCTCATAACAAAGCTCTATTAAGCAAAGAGGTGCTAGTACATGCAAACCAAAAAAGCAGCTTTAATATATTATAAAGCGCTAAGGAATTAAATAATATTTTAATAATGACTGCATTACATTTAGGCATGCCTGCTCCAGGATGGTATAGACAATTTTCAACAACAGACATTTTAACTTGTCATTGCAGAAAAAGTACAGGTGTAACAAATCATTTAAATTATGGCTGTGTTCCATTTAGATGTGCCAGATGATGCCAGAGCAATGTGGAGGTTTTCTATTACTTTATTTTATTACAGAGATCTTTCTTGTTTCATACAAGATTAACATGAAAGCAGTCAGTGTCCTCTAGAGATCCAGTTGGAGAAATGATTTGAAGGGATGGGAATTGCTGTGTAAAGCTATAATTTTGTCTGATTTTAGGTGTTGACAACTCTTTTTGTGGTTATGTCAGAATGCACTGGAGATAAAATAAAATTATACCTGATTGTTGTCTTACATGACAGTTTGCACCCAGAGCCCAACAGTTGCGGCTTCATCACCAAACACTACAACTGTTACATGCAGTGACTGCAGTTAAGCCATCTCTTAAAAGTAAAAGCAACTTCAAAGGGTATATAATGTCCCCAGAAAACACAATTACTCCTAAAGAAAAAGTGGAAGACGCCTGCCATAGTCCAGCTGTGTGCCTCCATTCACCATGTGGTCCAGTCAAGCTCAGGGAGGTGCCCTTGCGTTAGAGAAATAATTAAAAGTTTGGAGAGTGCAGTCTGGCTGAACCAGTGGATTAGGGTGACGTGGAGAGACGAAACATCAAACAGGATGGCAAAGTAGAACACAGGGTACGAGGCTCTTTAGTAAAATTGTGATTCAGGGATCTTTGAGCTGAAATAGAACAGCTGTGTCCCGGCATACATTTTAGTTTCTGTGAAGAAAGTAGAGATCTCAATTGCTAATGTTATAAGTTGAAAGCTGTTGCAGTTTCAAGGATGGGTATGTCTGGTCCTTATTTTCACTGACAGGAAGCAAAAATACACTGGATACTTGAAGCATGTTTATATCCATGAAGCATGTAATCATTTGTGTTGTATACTTACTTCTCTCCAGAGAATGGTCATAAAATGTTTAGGATGATCTACCAGTGTGGCTCTAGGGATGGCAATGTCTGTCCAGACTGAAATATCTCAAATGTTGGATGGATAGCCATGAAATTTGGTTCTTCTGTGAAATATCTCAACATCTACAAGATGGATTGGCACAACATTTTTCACACACATTCATGGTTCCACCTGACTTTTCCTCTAGCGCCACCTTGAGGTTGATATTTGTGATTTTGAGGTATCTCTCAACAACTATTGGATCGATTGCCATAAAAAGACGTTCCCCTCATGATGCATCGTAATAACTTTGGTGATCTCTGTTTGTCTAGAATAATCATTGGGTCAAAATTGTAATTCCTCCAGTACTTAAACCTGCAATAACTGATTATTATTTTTGGCCACTTAGGGGCAGAGGAAAACATTGGCATATCATCACCTTTTAAGTGGATATGGCGAACTTGTTAGCAAACAGTTACCTATTTATGCATCCAGCAGTTACAGAGCAACATCATTCATTTGGAGTCAAGTTTCTGGCCAATATCCACTCTCTTTAAGCTCTGTTTTTTGGTCTTTACCAGCTCCTGAAGGCAACATCTGGCTCTTTAGGTGCTAAATGGTCCATTATAGCTAGTCGCTTACTGTGTCTGTCTGTCGTGTGGTGCTGAGCAGGTAGTGTACAGTGAGTTTTTAGAGTTTTTTTGCTGAAAGCAGCTGCCTGCTGCAGCCAAAAACAACGCTTTGAGAGCAGTGAGAGTGAATCAAAACAGTAAAATTGCGGGCCGGACAGCTAAATAATGAGCTGAAACCTGCTACAAAGCTCCGCAGAGCCGTGGGGAGCTGCAGATTGGGGTTCATTACCATGCGACCCCCTTTACATTGTCGCATTGTTTTCACATTGACCAAATACCTGCAAAACTAATCCCATCTGCCTCAGCTATACATTGTGTTTGGTTCTAATTAGCAAATGTTAGCATCCTAACACGCTAACCTAATATGGTGGACATTTAAATATTAACGTTATACCTAAACATCAGCATGTAACATTGTCACCGTAAGCATGTTAGCATGTCGATGTTAGCATTTAGCTCAGAGCACCACTGTGCCAAAGCACAGCCTCATAGAGTCACTAGCATGGCTGTAGACCCTTAGACTTGTTAAAACTAAATCTAGGCTTCATCAAGAATATGAAGGATGATAGAAAAGTTATTTTCTTCAATGCAGCTGCATCACTTGATTTCTCTTCACATTTACTTGGTGATGAGATATGTCATGTTCCAATCTATATCATTATTAAGTGCTATTGTAAAACCACAGACCATAAGCCTCATGCCAGAGCCCACTGTGGTCTCCTCAAACCTCAGAAGAGACTGAGAACATGTAATGGTGTCAAAGCAAGCTACTGAGTAGGAAGGAAATGTTTAACGTGACATTCTACTGCACATGTAATTTGAGTTACATGTCCTATGCATTCATAATGTGGAATAATAATTTGCTGAGTAGTAGTCAGTGTTGTCTTGGATAATGAAAATCATCTTTCATGTTCAACAGTCATTTGCGGGATTGCAAATAGATGAACTGCAGAACCTCTTCACTGCAAAGCCATCTGAGTGGCACTCCTTCAAACAACTTCATGCATTTGGCGTGAATTTACTTTTGGACCGGGACTCTCACCAATATCACTCATCCTGTAACTTTGACCCTTAGCCATTACTCTGCAAATCCTTGGATTGTATCTCTCTGTGGTCGCTGGTTTTCAGTGTTCAGGTCTGCAAGCAACATTCCTCGCATTCTGCCTTAACCCTGGATCCCTGACCTCCCTTCACCCTCGGCAGTCTCCCTCCTCTCCTTCCGGAGTGGGTGACACCGTGTTTGATCCCTGCACACTTCTTACCTTTCTCCACTAAACCTTCTCCTACATGGCCAGGAAGAGAGCAGATAAGTAAAGATGTGACATAGTTCAAGCCTGTCCAATGAAAGTGCATGTTACATTAACAGAGGGCCCTCGTTATCATTAATCAATCAAGTGTGTGCACTGGCCTGACGTAAATTATCTCTCCAGTTGGAAGTCTGTTTCCATGGATCCTAAAATAGAGGAATTTGAGGTTCAGTTTCACCTGTAGAATTGCAGAAGATTGCTATCTTCTCTCTCAGTTTCAGACAGTGATTGAAAACAGGATACAAGACTGATTTGAGTGCTGCTGCTGAGACTGACCATGGACTCAAACAAGTAGCTGCTGCTTGCAACATTTGGGTATGTCTGATGTCAGGTCCAGACAATTTTAAAAGCTGTTTTAATATAGGTTTACTACATCATATTGTTGTCTATATTTTGTGCATGTTTGAGTTGATGCTGAACCTACATATCATGTGAACCTAATGGGCTGAACTTGGCCATTTCCTTTACATCACCATCAATCAAATGCTTGCTGGGAAGTGCTGATCAAACAGAGACTACACAACATATATATTATTAAATAACGACTGATCAGCTGTAGGGGATCCTGAGAATTAGAGGTTCAGTACCTGAGATCCACTATGTGTAAGGTGTGTTTAGGTGTAAGGGCAAAACAGAAATTATTTTTTATTCCTTCCAAGGAGTTATTTCATTGAACAAAGAATGGCCGTGCAAATGTAATAGAGGACATGCAAAACATGACCAGTAAACTTTTATTTTCCTTAGAAACAGAATCTTACAATAACAACTTGCATAAATGACAATAAAAATGAATGGCACATCTGTAGGACACATGAGTCTTTAATACTCAGAAGGCTTCATACTGTACATCTGTCAGCAGGATGGCTTTGTCATCCATTATGACACGAATTAAACACAAAACATTTATGCATGCCTTTAATGGTCTTATGTAAACAGCATGTTGTGTCTGTTGTTACTGGTTGAAATATAACTCATATGTATAGTCAGTCTGGGACATTGAGAATTCATGTGGGACATTTTTACCTTGTCTTTGAAGAAAGTTGTCATGTCGTAATCAGACTTGAGCACTTCTATTTTGTGACTTTTGTGATCCCCTGATTTTCCTCTAGTGCCACCATGAGGTTTATGATTCAGAGTGAAATATCTTGACAACTATTGGACGGCTTGCTGTGACATACAGATATTTAAGGTCCCTGATGGATACATTCTAATGACTTTTCTCCAATGCTTTGGTTTGTGACCAAATACCTGCAAAACTAATGACATTCCCATCAGCCTCAGTTGTACTTTGTGTTTAGTCCTAATTGGCAAATGTTAGCATGCTAAATTACTAAATTAAGATGGTGGTGAACCTGGAAAATATTACCTGCTAAAGATCAGCATGTTAGCATTGTCACTATGAGCATGTTAGCATTTAGCGCAAAACACTGCTGTGCCTAAGTCTTGCCCCACAGAGCTGCTAGCATGGCTGCAGATTCTTGTTTGCAAATTATCCAATGGACCTCCATGTTGGTGCCAGGCAAGAGGGGTAGTGGAAGACTTGTGATGCAACTGTCAAGCTTCTATTGCTATGGCCAGTAACTGTAGGTGTGGATCTGTGCTGGGTCTACTTTCTGGAATGTAGTCTTTCAGTTTTAGTCTATAACAATGACCGGTTATTACAGATTGTGACCATTAAACACAGTAATAAGAGTAAGTAGCAATAGTAGTAAGGCTAATAGTAATAGTAAAAATCTCTGTTAAGTCACTGTTAACAACTTCTTACTTTTGTGCAAACATATAAAAAGCCTATTCAAACAATTAGCTTGGCTTGTATGCTTCTGTAATCAAGAATGCCTGGACTGAAGGATCACTGGCTCTAAAATGGAGGGAAGTGCAGACTTGAAACCGGTCACTACGTTCTGGCATTCCACACCAATCCGAGAGATGGGCTTTGTCAAACACACACACTTGCACAGTGTTAAACAGACAGACAGGAAGAGGAAGGGAAGGCTGCCTCTTCTATGCTATTGTCCGTTCAATATGAAGCTGGAGCCAGCATGCTGTTAGCTTAGCTTAGCATAAAGACTGGAAACAGGGGGAAACAGCTGGTCTAGCTCTGTCTGAAAGTAACAAAACTCACCTCCCAGCACCTCTAAAGCTCAACAAAGACCAAGGTGTAAAAACTGAGCTTTACATGGGGGTTATGTGTGGGGCTATTTCTTTGCTATTTCTTTCAGATGCAGTTGTTAAGAAAATACAGGACACTTGAGATGAAAATGCTAAAACTAAGACATAAGTCCCAATAAGCCCAGACCTGTTTTCCAGTGAAATAAACACAGTCTTGTCTGTAACATATTTGTAGAGGCACAATGGAGGCATGATATGCTCAGGACCTACGTTTTTCAATGCAGTTTCCATGCAGGCCGCTGGAAATACACACTATCCTACCACAGAGGCCCCCGCTGCCCCATTCATTCCCCCAACCATGAAAGAGTCCATTTAAAGCCTCAGAGGCTGGACATGACCTGAGTTTACTGTCTAGGGTGTATTAACCTTCCCTCTGTGCCCAGTCAGGGAACACACAGGCCATGGGGACTTGATGAGGACTGTAGGACCCTGTTGAAGGTGCAAAGCCTGAGGAGATTCTCTAAACATCTGAAAGACTACATATTTGTTCCTTAAAGGTCCAGTAGTATTCACTGCATATTATTTTGTTTCCAAATAAATCACAGGCTTGGGACAATAATGATCTTCATGAAGTATTTATATTGTTTTTTATTTCAAGTTTATTTGAATTGGTTCATTCTGTGTTCGTTCAAACGCTCCAAACCTAGGAAGGACTTTTTAAGGCAGTTTTTTATTAGCAAATCCCTCAAACTCACAAACAGGACTGGATGCGTGTAGTTGCCAAATCTTTTCATCTGAGGCTAGAACCTAGCTGGAAAGTATTTCTGTGGACAACCTCAGAGAGGAGATGAAATTCTGGAGAGACATGAGTAGAATTTTAAGTGTTGACCTTATTTCTAAGGCAGCCATTTTCAGCAACCAGGTGGAGAACTGCGTCTGGAAGCTTACCATCAATATAAAAGTAGCATTACTTCATCGCATACCTAAGCAAGACGAATTATATACAATTATAATGTTGGGATTTTTTCTTTTCAGGAGTTTTTCTTCCAGTTTATTCCACATTGCGAGGGGAATGACCAAAGAAGTTGTTTCGCCATAAAGGCATACTGTAACAAAGGCAGGGATCATATTTTCTCTCCCAGATCGCACCTCCTGCCCAGGTTCCCCAACCAACCAGTAGGAGACAGTAGTGCAGCTAGATGGGACGATCTTCACCAGCTAGTAATACTGCCACAATACTTTTTTGGAACTCAAAGTACATTTGCCTGGTGGACACAAACACGACTCCAGATGAATGCTAATGTTGCCCATTGTCTGCTGGGTGTGTAAATAGCCAAATGTGTCAAACTCATAAGATGATTATATGTCAGTGTTGTGATTACAACGTGCTGCACTGCCCCCAAGTGGCCAAAAAATGAATTAAATCACGTTTAAGCACTGAAGTGCTGGAAAAGATCACACAGATGGTCATGTAATGTTGTCTCTGGAACCATGGTTCTCTTATTCTACTCACCAATCAGCTTGCATTGCATACCAGTAGCCACCAAAGTCAGACATTTACAAATACATATAGGGGCTTTAAAGTGAGTAATACTGTGGCATTTTGGGAAATTCAATTATTTTCTGTCGCACTGAGAATTACATGAGTAGAACAATATCTTTTTAGATCCTGCATGCAGAACTGTGTGCTACCTAAAGCTTCTCATCTGACTAGATAAGACAGCAAATAAGCAGAATGGAGTTAGTGTCTGGAAAAAGACACTGACTCCGCAGTCGTTCGATGTAAGTTTGTCTGGATGAGAGCATCAGCTAAATGACTACAAATACAAACATCACTATTCATCCTCGTGACTGCTTTGTACTTTATAATGTCTTGCTGACAGAATCAGCCTTTTTTTTCTGACTCTATCATTACCTCAGCTTGCCTACAGAGGCAGTAACAGCCCTTCATCTGTCTTTTTTACCACCTGAAACTCCTCCATAGTCCAACCCCTTGTCCTTCAACTCTTTCGATATGTAGGCTGGAACTGGCATTTTATTAAGAATGAGATCTAGTGCAGTCATTGTCAACCTCCACTGGCATGGCAGACGTCATGTTTGTTACAAAAGTTGTCAAATTTGAAGATTCTATTGCTACAAAATATCAGCTATCTGCAGCTTTATCCCCCAAAATATTGCTATCAGCCCGATCGATGGAAACTGAGTCATCCTCCATCAGACTCAGCTCATTTTTCCTTCTGTTTCCCCAGCCACCACATTCCCGATCAGCATCTCTCTCTCTCTCTCTCTCATTCCCTCTCCCCCCATCTGATGCATTACGTCGGAGGGAGGAAGGAGGATCGAGTGTCTACCGTTCCTCCCATCACCTGTGAAATTTCAGAGCCAGGCCACGGTGAAAGGGGGTATTGTGTCCCCCTGATGAGGAATGCCCTTGCATCGCTCCTCAAAGAAAAGGCTTCATTTGGCCAGGAATTTGGAGGCATCTCGAGAAGTGTAGGGGAGATTTTCTCGGGGGTGGGGATGGGAAGCTGAAGGCCTTCATAAGGCTGGACAGGAGAAGGACTGGCCTTCCCAAACTGGTACTCAATCTCTGTGATACTAATAGATTAGCATTCACCCAACAGAAAATCACCTCAGGGCTAGAGGTGGTAATTATTTCATTTTGTGATCCCTTTAAATCATCATTAATGAACAATCTACCCTTTTTCATTTCTAAGAAAGGTCAATAACAGGGGACATTTTTAATCAGTCTTAAAACATAATTCTTTGGTTAGCTTATGGCTGTTTAATAATATATTGTGATTGTGGTTGAAGAGGAAAACTGAAAGTAATTTTTAACCTACACACAGTAGTTTGAAATGTCAGATCCATTACTGTTATTTCATATGGCGAGGCTGACACCTGCTGGTGAAGAACAGTTGAACTTTTAATGTGTGGGGCTGTTTATTGGAATACATTACATGGTGCAGAGCTTGATGTTTCTTGAAATAACAAAGTGTGCATTATAAATTCCATTAACATTACTAACATATTAACATATTAATAAAGGTATTAATTAATACTATTAATACCTTTATTGACACCTCTAAAGAACATTAATGATAAGTATTAATATCTCCATTATTCCAAGTAAAGAGTATGGAGTTGTAGTCTGTCACCACTAGAGAACAATTAACATAATAATTTAATGGTATTTTCAGTTCATTTTTGATTGCCTCAATTTGGTCACTGTATTTTGAAAGTATTCACCGGAAGTGTTGCGATGTTGTCGTCTCTGCTTGACACTAGTTGCAGTTCCTCAGTGTGACCACTAGAGGTCAGTGAAAAAGCACAATTTAAAATAAATTCAACTGTCAACTGTCATCCCCAAATAGACAGAAGACTCTGGAGTGCCCGATACCCAACAAGGTACGACGAAGGTCACTTGACAGATGGAGTCCTCCAAAGGCAGCAGTAGGCTATTTATCGGTAGCCTTGCTAGCTAGAAAATGTTTATTATACTGTAAGAAGTTTATCTGTGTCCGTGGATAAGACGAGCAGCTTGCTATTGCTAGTATTTGAGCTAGCTCGGCTACCCCGTCTCATCTTTCAGGAGGTAGTCCCTCGAGTCTCCTAACTTATGGCAGGGCTGTTTATTGGAAGACATTACATGATACATGGCTTTATATATGAAATTTATAATAGGTATTAATACCTGAATTATTTCAACTGAAGAATGTGGAGTTGTAGTCTCTAAATGAAATAATAAAATTAGATAATCTTTAACATGATTCTTTCATAGTAAATTATTTTGGTTTGAATGCTTCAGACTGATCACCGGATTTTGGAAGTGTTAACTGGAAGTGTTGTCATGCTGTCAACTTTATATTAACGCTCAAATGACAATTTTTAATGTGGCGTTGCAGTTCCTCACTTTGACCACAGGAGGGCAGTCAACACTCAATCACACAGGAATATACAGAACTAGCACTATTTGTATATTACTACTACACAGAGCTAGACTATTTTAGTGCACATCTCCACTGGCAAACCTGCCAAAAAGTTCCCTTTTCAGTTTTTATTAAGCAATACTAAAATTCTAAAACAATTTAACAACAATGAATTTGAGAAAATGGGCCCAAGATATGAGCATAATACTAAAAAAAGAAAATAATTGAAAAGGAACAGGAGCAAGGCAAAAATAGCAAATATCATATAAATAGAAGTTTTAAAATAATGTATACATACAAGACAAAGTTAAAATATAACATTTTAACATCAGTATGTTTTAATTTATTTTTTTATATTCATCTTTGCTACCAAAAAGTAATGTGACGCTCCTCCTCTTTTTTTAATGGAAGATGTCGGGAGTCCCATTTTTATAATCGTGAGTGATTCTGCCCTCTAGTGATCACAGTGAGTAACAACAACTGCACTCCACCAGTATCAAGCAAGACACAAGTAGACAGGCCTCACATTAACATGCTACAAATTTGCTGCATTATCCAACAATATCCAGCAGCAGAGCTGTGGACTCTGTATAAAAATGTTAAGTATAGTATGTCCTTTATAATACCAAGGCTAACAGCAGTAAGCTTCCTCATATTTTGACTCATCAGTCTTAATTCACAAATGCATTATGAAGATTCGGTCAACAGAAGTCACCATTTTAACTCTAGTGCTTTCTCTCATCACAATGGTACCATGTACTGGACTGGACCGACCCATACTCCGGTCCAGAAGGTGGCGGTAATGCGCATTACTAATTGTTATCCGCTCGAAATCCCCGTTGGAAGAAGAAGAGGCGGGCGGAAGTGGATATGTTTACTGGTTGCTGCCTGCTGCAGATATGCTATCAAAGATATCACTCGAGCTTTGAATTATTAGCTTAAACATTTACTTCTACTTTACTTGTACTAGTTCAATTCAATGTGTTGGAATCAGAAGGCGATTTAGAGTTGGCAACAGAAAAGTAAAAAGGTAAAGACAACTTGGGAATTTGCTGCACGTTAGCTTCCTTCAGCTATAGCACTGAGCTATGGCTGGAGCTAGCCGAGTGTAGTTGAAATACGGTTCTTTATTTAAAGAAATAACTTTAACTTCGCCTTGCTGATGAAACACGTAAACATCTGATAAAGTATGACTTCGGATAATTAAGAAACCGTTGGTATTCTTTAATTCGGCAGTATTCGATTTACAAATGGCGCACCTTATACAATAAATTAGCGTTAATAAGTAAATGTTTGGCACAGCCTTCTTATTGCAATATGTTTCTAATATTTTGTCCTCCTCATTCATATGAAGAACCAAATGATACAGTATCACCAACAATTAAACACTGGTTCTAGTCTTTGTTTCTGTGTTGTGTAACTGTGGTATCTGTCTGCCTGCTGTCCTATAGGGAAATGGAAAAGGATGAGGACCTGGTCCAAACAAACGGCACTAAAACGCTGCTAATACGCCACTTACCAGCTGAGCTCAGCCAGGATGAGAAAAAGGACCTCTTAAATTATTTTGGAGCTGAGTCAGTCAGGGTCTTCTCGAACACGGGCCGTTTGGTAGGTTGTGTTGCCTTTACCTCTTGACATGTATTTGAGTTGCAGTCCATTCTGAACAGGCTCTTCCGTCTCCACAGAAACATGCAGCCTTTGCAACATTCAGAAGTGAGAAGTCGGCTGCAAAAGTGAGTTATTTATGTAGTATTTGTAATTATATGGAATTTTAGAAAGCCCTGCTTGCATATATTTATCCCTTGTGTTTAATATTTTATTGACTTTTATCTATTTTTAACATTTTATTGTTTTATTGTTGTAATTTTTAGTCTTTATTGGGGGTTTTTCAACTTTTTTTGTCTGTGCTGTTTTATCCTTGCTCTGTGAAGCACTTCGAGCTAAAAGTAATATAGACATAATCATAAGAATCTTATTAATCTGTCTTGTATGGCGTTCAATCCCCATCACATCTGTTTTAGGCTCTTAGCAGGCTCCATCAGTTAGAGATTCTTGATCATACACTTGTTGCGGAGTTTGCAAAAGGCCAAGATCATGTGACGGTATTAAAGGACCCACCAGTGTCAGACGGGTAAGTTGCTTGAATCATATGAATTAAGAAACACTGTTGATTACGCATAGACTGTAGTAATCAGAAAAGTTACTTTTGCACCTAAATGTTGACCTCCCTGTGTGATAGAGCCAGACATTGGTGTCTGTTGTGTGCCTGTTTTCCAAAGACGGACTGTATTTATTTTTTAAGTTATTATCAATTGAACATGAGTCACATAGACCAGACTCACAAATGGGAAAAAACAGAAATGTAAACATGCTGTGAACTGAAATCTATACAAAGGGCTGGAGTGAAACTGACTCAGTTTCAGTGTGAACATCACCCAGTTAATCTGAATTACTAGCACGAAAACAATTATCCAATACATCATCATGGGTGAAAGCTGCAGTTGAATCCTTTTTGTAACACGTTTACTTTTTTCTACAGCGGTAAACATGTCAAGGCGGAGCAGAAGAAACAGGAGACCAAACAGACAAATGTTCCCCTCATAGAGACCGGCATTGCACCTAGCCTTGGGTGAGTGATGCATGTATGTCCTTTAAGCAGCTTTTGATAGCGTTGGTGTGGTATGAGTAAATGTTAATGTACTGTATGCAGGGCACAAAATTAGCACCAGCCAAATGCTGGTAAAATATGCAAGTGGCTGGTAGATTTGCTTCACTCACCAGCCAAAAAATCACTGGTAATCTATTGAGTGGCTGGTCAAATTTGAACATTCACTAGCCATTTGGCCGGTGGACAAAAAAGCTAATTTTGCATACACAGCAGGTGGGTTAGTATGTCGTTCTCAAGTGCATTATACTTAAGACATCATGTTGAATTCTTGTATTAGTTCTCGCCCTACCTTGTGAGGTAAAAAAAAAACATTATTCTATTACATTCTGCAATTTGGCAACAGGCCCTATCTCCCATTACTTGCAGGAGTGTGCAAGTCATTACCCACTCAAATGATACCTTTTTCAATTAAATATGCATGTATGACACATGCGCTCCCTCCAAACCTGGTCGAAGTGTTGTCAGTTTAGGTGTGTAGAGGCAGCCTGGAGGCTAGCTGACAGTAAACCTGGATGAGAATCTGAGAGCATTTGTCAGGAGCTGTCAGCGGCCTTGTGTCCAATTAGATGGTCAGGCCGCCACTGAGCGCCTGACAGGCCGTCTGTCCTGCCAGTTGGTGGGACCAGGTGTTCTTTGATACCTCTCGCTCCAACGCTGACAGTCTACCCTGCCTTGTTCTAAAATCTGGATCAGCCAGTAGTGTTCACCGCCTCCTCATATAATAATAATAATAATAATAATAATAATAATAATAATAATAATAACAATTTATATATAGCACCTTTCAAAAACCAAGTTTCAAAGTGCTTTACAATAAAAACAATAATGAAAGTCAATAAGATTCAAAACATAAGATATAAAACAAAATAAAATAATTTAAATGAAAAAGTGAGTTTTAAGAAGAGATTCAAAAGAGGACACTGAGAGAGATCCCCGGGCAGGGAGCTCCACAGCTGAGGGGCCCGGACACCTTATTATATTTTTCATGGCTCCCCAGCCCTAAAATCATGGCAGGGTTTCTGGCTTCTGAAAGAAAACTGCGGTTTTCCTCGTCTTGTTAAAACTTCGGTTACTGTGTAAACTTTGCACAACTGCATTGAAGTACTGTGGGAACACTGCTAATGTATCCAACCACCTGCTGAGGCCACCCAGCATTTCCAGCAGTAAGTGGACAACAGTGGAAGCTGCAGCTAGTTCTGCTAATGCTAATATTACTGTTATTAAGCTTAAACTTAAATATTAAACTGGCACTACGACTATTACTACAGCTGAGACTAAAATACACAGAATTAAATTACAATGAAAATTATGGAAATTGTTAATTTTTTTCATTTATGTTTTTGTTCGTTCACTTTCCTTTTTGAGATCCCTAACAACATATATAATGTTATTTTTCACCTTGTAGAAAAATGTGTATATTCTCCCAAGCATTATGACACAGTTATCATATGGACATACAATTTAGGCTGTTTTACATTTATACATTTAGCTAACTGACCTCTGAGTAATAGTTTTCTTTTCAGTCCCAGCAAACAGATTTCTCTGTCATCTAGCCAAGTGGCAGATTAAATAACACACACTGCACCCCCACCTTAAGTCTTTGTTTATAAGGCCCGAGTTCTCTCATGCCGTGCCGAGTCTTGGCTTATAAAAGTCATTATTACATGAGGACAAGCCTTGGTGCTGACGTGGCATGCTGGTCCCAATGTCCCTTAATGGCTGGATTTCACATTTTGTTGGCAGAGTACTTGTCATCTAAAGAATAAGCTACCTCGCTGAAGCTCACCGGCTGGGCCGCACATTCACGTGTCTCCGTTATTTTGACATATTTTGTTAAGTGAAGGGGGTTATTGTATTTAAAGCAGCACAGTTTCCTTTTTAAGTCATGTTGTCATTTTCCTCTCACTCTCTCCTACAGGTTGAAATTTCAAATGAATCCCACTTTGAAATATTTATACCCACCACCTTCCAATGGTATCCTGACAAATATAACACATGCCCTCATGAGTGTGCCAAAGTTTTATGTGCAAGTGAGTAAATACTTCTTCTTTTATATCGTTTTATTTTTCATCCAATACCTGCACGTCTTTGATGTGCAGATGTTGGCCGTGTGTGTATACATTTGTATTTTTGTATCTTTTCATACTGTCCCCGTATTCATACTTTCCGTTTTTGGAAAGTGGGAATTTGTACAAAAAAATGCAAATGTGACAGCATTTCCAGCCTTCACATTCATATTGTAAAATGGAAATATGCTTCTGGAATGAGTGTCCCAGAGGTTTTTGAACTGCATCCAACCTCTTAAAGATCAAACAGCAAACATTTGCCTTTTTAAATTTCAATTTGGGGAGCAAGTATTAATAATAAACCATAAGTGGGAGGCATGAGTTATGGGTTTAACATTTCCCTGGGAGCCAAGCCGCCTGGATTTCCATTGCTGCTACTTCCAGTGCTGGTGTCTTGGTGGTGCTAGTGTGTCGCAGAGAAGCTGCCTTCACGCTCAGCCCCACCTCTGGTATCTCACTTCAGCCTCAATCTCACCTTGATCCTGGTATTTTAAATGAAAATGCAAAAGCCTTGCAGTCTGTTTTACATATGGAGCCCGAGTTACAGGCTGCCTGTTTGAGAGCAGCAGTGTATTTATATGACCTGCTCCCACCCAGCTCTCGGTGTCAATCTTTAGATACAACTGTCACTGTTTTAACGCTCATATCTCCAATTATACAGGTACTACATCTGATGAACAAGATGAATTTACCATGTCCGTTTGGCCCAGTCACTGCCAGACCCCCCATGGTAAGCGCACACACATTATTAAACATTATTGTTGTTGGATGAAGAAGAACAGGCTGATGTCCCGAATAGTTTGTAGATGGTTTGGATTTGGAAGTTATTTGATGTTAAACAAACAAAAAAAATGGTATTGGTATTAAATATGTCAGAGAAGATATGTTATGTACAAGGAAGGAACTCAACTATTGAGGTCAACCAGCTCCCAGCTTTAGAGGACCCTCAACAATCAGCAGCTTATTCATTTTGTAACACTTCATAACCTCAGAGACCACTTCTGTGCCACACAAAACTGTAGCTACCACCTTTTGAAATCATTTAAAATTGAAGATATTCTGCTAAAGATTAAATGTAAAAGTAGAAATTAGATTTTCCTCACTACATACGCAGAAGCACGTGTGTGAGCATTAGGACCAGGGAATGAAATTAGCACCTGCCAAATACAGGGTAAATGTTGGCTGTAGCAGGTAAAAATTTCAGGTCACCTGCCACCCTGGCAGTTAGGTTTTTCGTATATTAATAAATATTATTTTTTTAAAGCAATTCTTAAGTTTTCACAATCAGGGATTAAGGTTACATGATATATTCCATATATGTTTACTGTCATGTACCACTGACTCCGTGTTTACAATTCTGTGTTCCATGTAGATTTCAGAAGTGGCACACAAACAAACTGAGTGGCCAGTACAAATATTCAGCGACCTGCCACAGTGGCAGGTGAAAACCTTGATATCAGACCCAGATTAGGACTATGTGAAAGTACATGGAAAGCCCTGAGTACTGAAGGCAGACAGCGGACTGGAAGCTTGGTTTCTTACATAATGTATGAATCTGAAATTGTGAGGAGACGGCTATTGGTATTGATGTTGTGGGAGGTTGAATATGTCAGTTAAAGTAAAAATATCAGTATCCTACCTACACTACATTAATAGGTATTAGATCTGAAATGCTTTGTTCATTTTAGCGCTATTATCAACAATTTTGATAATCGATGAATCGTTTAAATAATTTCTCATGCAGAAATGCCCAGAATGAGTTTGTTACAGCTCTTTAAAAGTGAAGAGTTACTGTTCTGCTTTGTCTTACATGAAAGAAAATGACTCATTAGCTTTTTCACTGCTAATGTTTGGACACTCAAGTTTCAAAATATTGTGATTGAATTTAAACCTAATATTGATCACCCCTACTGTGATAGTGAACATGTGCATTAATGCTTAAAAATGATCACCTCTACTATCTGCAAAGCTGCGATTCCCAGTTTTGACCTTTGCTTAGCAAAGACGGCGCTCACAAAGTCAGTCAAGTCGAACCCAGAGGCGTTTGTAAGCCAGGCCGGGTTGTTTTGTTTCCTGCAGTTTGAGTTCCTGCCTCCTGCGCCACCCATCCCCATGCCCCCTCCCTTCCCTCCTGACTACCCGCCTTTACCAGAGGAGGAGATGGAGCTGTCCAGTGAAGAAGAATCAGAGTACGAGAGTGGGGACGACGAAGACAAGGAGAGGTGAGGAGCAGGTGACCACTCGCGTTAGAGGAGGACTCATCTCTCTTTCTTGAGGCAGAGGAACTGACTTTCATTTTGTTTTGCCGCTGCCAGCCGAGTCCGTCTGTTAACGTGTCATCCAGAAGTAATAACATTTCTAGAAACACAAGCGCCTTGAAGGGAAATGTCTTTAAATTCCAATGGGTGGGCAAGGTAGACATTTCTTCCCTTATTCCCTATGCTTGCTTTATTTCAGGATTGTTCGTCTGATGGGCCTGGTCAACCAAGCATGCAAGAGGCCCCTGAGACCGAAAACAGCTTCAAAGAGAAAGAAGCCCAAGATCAAGGATCTACTCTATGCTCCCAAACCAGACTCTCAGAGGTACCCCAAAGGCACTCATGCATGTCACAGTCCTCACGCATAGCTCATCTCGAGACGGTATTCATAGGCAGCTACAAAAACCCTCCAGACAATAAGTCTTCCTCATAAAGACAGCTGTGTGTGGCTCAGAGACTTATTGTTTCAGCACCACACACGCACACACAGTCCCTTAATGACGGACCACAAACTCTTGTTTCTAAACTATAAATACACACACACACACACACACACACACCTCAGTGTCCTGGCCGCATGTTTGCGGACTGGGAAATATCTCCGGTTGACCAGAACAAAATATCCTCACCCTTAAGCCGCTCAGGAGCCCGGTTTATTGTGGGTACTTTTTAGAGGCTGCTGTTGAGTGGTGATTGTCTCTGCCACCCTCAGTGCTCCGGTGCTGCAGCCCTCCGATGTGTTTGAGCAGCCCCAACCCGCCGGGCAGAGGAAAATTGAATTCCACATTTCGGTTCCAGAGGTGGCAGCCATAGTGGAAGGAAGTGGGCCCAGTCAGCCTGACGATGAAGGCAGAGGTAAGGACCGTAGATACTCACTTCCTGCAACTTATGATTATTTTCAGTACCAAGTTGTCTGTTGATTTTTTTTCTTTTTGATAATTCATTGTGTCCGTCATAATTTCCCAGAGCCCAAGCTCATGTCTTTGAAGTTCTTGCTTTGTCTCACCAACAGTCCCAAACCCCAAAAATATTCAATTTACAATAACATAAAACAGAGAAAAGCAGAAAAGTTTTCCTCTAGATTGTATATCACTTTGCTAGAAGTAAACCATATCTGTAACCCTACGATATTTCATTTACAGTGATATAAAACAAAAAAACCAACAAATCCACACATTTTAGAGGCTGGGATCAGCAAATATTTGGAATTTCTACTTGAATAATTACTTAAATGTTTATTCGATTATCAAACTAGCTGCTGATTAATTTTCTGTTGATCGACTAATTGATAAAATTACTAATAGTATCAGCTTTAATTTAAATGAATATCCACTGTTTCCCCACATTTATTTGTTATTAATTATATGCATCTTGGGAAGGAACTTAGTGTCAATGCAAATTAGGCTAAATTGTAAGTAACACAAAAATGCTTCTTTTCCAGTTGGCTAGTAAAAATCAGACCAATACTATAGTCTGCACCTGCATCGGGGGGATGTGTATAAAAAGCATCCTGCTGCCTACTCTCTTTTGAGCAAGAAAGGCGCTGTAAGGATTTGATTATTACTATACATCATGTTTATTATCACATTGAAGCAGGAGGTGGTTTGATACTCCTATTGACATAAGTTAAAGCCCTTACCGTGGGTGAAGTCAGAGCCAAGTGTTCCACAGCAGTATATCACAGCAGCAACTGGCACCAAAAAGGTCTTAACCATTATCTGTATGAGGAAATGTCATTGGGGGCACAGTCTGTGTTACTTGTCAGCGGTGCTGTTCGCTGTTTGCCTTATCTCCCTTCTCTCTAGCTGCAACTTCACTCCCTGGCAAGCCCCTGAGAAGTAAAATAGATCTCAAAGTCAAACACAAAAGATTTCCTAAAGGCAGGGGAAAGATAAACTATGACAGGTGGCTTTTTGGATTAGTCTTGTTTTGGGGAAGGGTGGTGGGGGGGGGGGTCCGATAAACAAGCTATTTAAATGAAAAGGGGAGGTGGGGGGACAGATAAGGAGGTGGATAATTTTGAAAGCAGTGATCTAGTTCTCTGCCGAGAGTATATCAGAAAAGCTCCCTAACACTTCTTGCTCCAGTGCGCACACACACACACACACACACACACACACATACACACACTCACGCTGTAGATGGAATTACTAAGAGCAGTGAGCCTGTACAAATCTGAGGAGGGAAAAAAAAAGCTTGTCATCCACATAAGGTGCATACGGTGTGTGTGTGTGTGTGTGTGTGTGTGTGTGTGTGTGTGTGTGTGCGCGCATGCATGTGCTGCTCAGAAGTCTGCCAGAGTTATCCCTCCCACTGCCTTTCAGACTCATGTTTGCAAAACGGGAGCGGATTTGTGATTTGATTAGAGTTTATTTGACGTAGACTGAACGTGCTTATTTATTTATGCTTCTTTCAATTATCAGTGCTACCAATCTTCGCTTTAACATTATTTCTGCCAAAGGATAAGCATTTATCGTATTGAACCTCTGACAAAGAAATCATTATTATCTCACTCCGTTTATAATGAGGCCACGGTTAGAAATTTTAAACGTCAATATGTTAAACTAATTGTGACCAAGAGGATTTGCTCCCACTCTCCCATCCCGAGCTTGTTTGCTTTGCTGAAGAGAATAAACAGCGTGGAAGTGATTATTTCACCATCTGCTTTTGTTAAACACTTTGAAAACTTCCATCTGTATTTGCGCTGGAGGGAGAGCTCTCCCTGTTTTGTATCATAAGCAATCCAGCAGATCCAACTTGGTGGCGCATAATATGAAGTACAGTTCAGCTGCTGCCGGGGTTATTGCCAAAATGAATGTAGAAACAACTTGAAGAATTTTAATGTGCTACATATAGTTCCCTTAACACACTCTGTGTCCCCTTCAGAAGTGGATGAGAGGGAGCTCACCCACGGCAGCAGTCCGGAGGCGGCAGAGGCTGAGGGTTTTGGGAAGCTTTACCCCAGCACCCAGGCGTCCCAGCAGCAAGAGGAGCACAGCGAAGACGAGGAGGATCTCATCTCAGGCGTCATCTCCAGAAAGGAGCTGGAGAAAGGACGGCTGTCACGAGATGGTAAACACAAGCTTTTTAAGTTGCACAGAGGCACAGCGGTTAGCACTGCCCCCTCTCAGCAAGGAAGGTGCTGGGGCTATTCTGTGTCCAGTTAGCATGTTTTCCCCATTTTTTGTGTAGGTTTACTCTGCTTCCATTTACTCCCACCCTAAAGACATGAATGTTCGTATCAGGAAAGTGATATCATTGCCCTTAATTAGTGAGCTGACCAGCAGAACTGGTATTAAACTGGTGATTAGAGACAAGGAAACCAAAACAACAGACCTAGACAGACTAGAGAAAAAACCTTGAAAAAGCCTGAAGGAAATAAAAGTTCCAGGCTAGGAAAGTGCTTATAATAAAAATCCAAAAATATTTTCAAGAAAGCAAATGTTTTGTATTGGTGCGGCGTATTGCAGGTTGATACTGTACAACAAAAAAAATCTTTTGAATTTTCTGTTTTAAACGGCTGTAACATTCTTCTTCCCTCTCACAAATCCTATTACGTGTAGAAGTGATGCAAGAAGAATGGAAACCGCACCAGTGGTTTGTTTGAAATGCATATTAGAAAAATCTGGCAGTTAGTGTGAGTCAGCAAGATCCATTGTGGCTGAAGAAAAAAGACAAGAGCCAAGTGCAGAAAATCAAACTTGCCAAAAGAAACTGATAGATCCCTCAGAGGAAGAGGAGCTTGTGCTCAAAAGTTAAACATCAGCATTACCTTTCTAAGATTAAAATCACTCCAAGATGATAAGCACTGAGAAGAGATGTAGAATACCTGTTTTTAACAGTAAATTCAGCTTTTGGTAATTAGCCGCTGCCTGTGTCTTATTGTGTCAGGACGGTGCCCAGTGTTGAGTGCAAAACATCAAAGCAATGACCACTTGTCACCAGTGGTGTCACCAAACACCCAAAACAATTGTGGATTATTACTTCAAGTTTCAACCACCTTGATATGCAGGCCAGATAATATCAACCTCAGGTGAAACTGGGTCCAAACCAACATTACAGAGATTGTTGGTCAATATTTAATTGAGATTGTGAATCATTTCCTTTTGATTTTTCTCTTTTGGTTCCTAAAGCAAAGGATCGTCAATAGAATGGCACTTGTGTACAGTCTCAGCCTGAATTTGATAAGACTGCAGACAAAACTGCAAACTAACAGAGTTAGCGACAACATAGTGGAGCATTCAGCAGAAACACAACGCCACATAAATGGAAATGTTGTTCTGTATCTGCTGGATGTCTAAATAGGCAACTGTTTGCTAACAAGCTCGCAAAACCAACTTAAATGGTGATAATATCAGTGCTGTGTTTACAGCCTGTTTATGCTGCCACAAAATGGCAACAAAAAGTTTATCACACCGCAGAAAAATTTGTTATTAACCAGCCAGCCAAATTTAAATGATTATGGTTTCAAAATTGTAAAAAAATAAGCAGTATTCTCTGCTCTGAAACGCTGGGGGAGTGTCCACTGAAGGCGCTGGTGGATAACTTTACTGCACCACTGAGCCGAAGAACGTCTGCTGCTGCTGCTCAGCGACAGACTCTCGTTCAGAGCTAAGCCTGTAGCACAGAGCTCTAGCTTTTATATAGTGTTAGGGGAGGGGTCATGCTCAGTCTGGCTCCAGTGTGTCATCAAGTCATGATTTCAGGCCCGCCTAAAGAAATGGTGGAAACCAGTTTAACAGTTTAACGCCGCAGTTCACAGTCTTTTCACATGTTTTCAGCAATTATTTTCTAACATGTACAATGTGTTTAGAAGCAAATCTCTGAATTCTATTTACACAGACTTTAAGCTTGTTAAAGTCATTAAGTTATGTAAGATATTTGGTACAACTTTGGTATGATGACAATGGAAAAATGAAGCTATTCTATCTCTTTAATACAAACATTGTAAAGATTCTAACTTTATTTCTAAAATGTAAATCTAACAACAAAATAAAAGAGAAGCACTGAGCCGGAAGTATTATGTAGAAACAATCTTTATCTGGGAACATTCCTAAATAACCTCTATATTCTCAATATAACCAGAATAGTTTTGTTTCTCCTCACCATGTCAGCTTATATGACACAAATGAATCCCTGTTCTTTACTTCGTAGTTTACTTGGTGAGCAGGAGTGTAAGTCTTTGTTCTTCCTCCCACTGACACACAATGTTCAGGCATGTTTTCCATTCAAACACAGTTCACACCAGCTGAGATATGACACGTCCAAGTCATATCTAAAATGAGCTGGCTGCTATGTGTTGGGATCAAACATATAATCATTGCTTTAATGTCTCCGCCGACTCTTAGCCTAGTTCTTCAGTCCACTCTGCCTTAAATAAAACATTGAGTCGATGGTATTGAGCTGCAGTGACTTTGAATTTACCTTTATGTAGGTATAGGCAGCTCTGTGATCCTTTGTACCTGTTTTTGAAATGCACCTTGAGTCAAGATTTTTTTTTCTCCTCTCTTTTAAAACAGAGATAAAAAGGATGTCTGTGTTTAAAAATTATGAACCGGGCGAGCCGACCTGCAGACTGTACGTGAAGAATATTGCAAAGCAGGTGGAAGAGAAAGTAGGTGCATTTATAGCACTTGACCCACTTATGTGTGTTTGTTTGGTTCACTGGATGAGATGCTTATTCTGGAGTTTTCATTTATTGCTTAAGACCAATATGTGTCATCAAAATTGTGTGTTATAAGTTGAATATATTAAATAAAATCAAATTACTTCTGCATAAACAACAGAATCAACAATGCATTCATTTTCATATATTGACTATTTTCTCTGATATTCTTCATTTATCTTCCAGGACCTGAAGTATATCTATGGGAGATACATCAACCCTTCGTCAGAAGCCGAGAGAAACATGTATGTAAACAGCAGTCCAGCTGATGTTGACTTTATGTCTTTTTTTTTTTTTTAAGATTGTTTTTTGGGGTGTTTTCTGCCTTGAAGAGGTAGACAGGAAACAGGGAGAGAGAGGGGTATGACATGCAACAAAGGTCACTGGCTGGAATCGAACCGGCGACTGTTGCAGCCATGTGGCATGCACTGTAACCATTTGGCTACCAAGGCACCCTGACTTTATTTCTTATTGACATAGCTTGCGTGTCACTTCACCCCATCCCATCTTCATGAGCTATTTTTGACTCTAGCAATTTGTCACTTTCCCTTGAGAGTGTTTAGTAATTCATGCTGACTGTGTGCTGTGTTATTAATAAGTATCTAACCTGACGTAGAGATCATGAGGGACATTTTATGTTTGTGCATCAGCAGTACTTAAATAAATATTCCACTTGAGTCATCAAACCGAGTTTATGTTGAGTAGAGGGCCAGACTCTGAACACAGATGTAGGTGATAAACAGGAAGATGCAACTCTGCCAGCAAAACAGTTTGTCCTTTGGTAACCCATTTCTAAATTGTGTTTTTTTTCCCCCTGTCTGAGGGTTACTACAGTTTATGTTAGTGAATTTCTTGAAAATAAGTCCTAACCTCCGTTAACACGTCTTAGTTGTTCTATCTTCACCCAAAAGTCTGCAGGTTTTCATTTCAACCAAACACATTAGACCTGACTGAGCAGTGATGGTACCGAACTGCATCTCCTGTACTGAGCGATAGATGTACTATTACGCTCCTAGTTTTTCTCTCTTTGGCTTAAGTTGCAAATCAGTCAAATCAATTTGTTGAAATAAAAACCTGCAGCTTCTCGGGTCTCAGTAACACATGATTGACAGCCACTGTTCTATGTGGTTACAGAAGCAGAATTCCTAACTGAATAGCTTCAGTATAATGTTGACTCGGCTGGGCCACAAGCCTCGAGTGATAATGACGTGTCCCTGCTTTGGTTTTTTTCCTCAGGTTTGACATTGTGTTAATGAAGGAGGGGCGGATGAAAGGGCAGGCCTTCGTGGGACTCCCTAGTGAGCAGAGTGCAGAGAAAGCCCTGCGGGACACCAACGGCTACGTTCTCTATGACAAACCCCTCGTTGTTGTATCCTTTTATCCCCTCTCGCAAGATGACACAGGACGACGACTTTATAAGGAGTGGAAATCCAGGTTATATGTTTATTTGGTGTGGAGTTGGGGCACATAGCTGCATTTTAATATCAGTTCTTTTTACTGGTACAATATTTTTTAATTAACAGGTACTCTGAAAAAGCAATTTAAATGAGAGGAATGTTCATTTGCAAACTTAAGCTGTTAGTGGAGACACATTTTATTGAAAAAAAAAAAGAAGTTGTTGGTTTCTGGTGTAATATCCTGTTCCATATCACCGGGCCATTTAACATTAAGAATTTAGGAGATATAAACACTTAGAAAAGGGCTGCAACTAATGATTATTTTTATTATCAATTAATCTACCGATTATTTTCATGATTAATCATTTAGTCTATAAAATGTCAAAAAATTGTGAAAAATGCTGTTCACATTTTCCCAGAACCCAAAGTGACGTCTTCAAATTGCTTCTGTTGTCCGACCAACAGTCCAAAACCCAGACTCTTCATTTACTGTCATAAAAGACAAAGAAAAGCAGCAAATCTTCACATTTAAGAAGCTGGAAGCAGCAAATGTTTGACATATTTGCTTGAAAACCACTGAAACGATCGATTTCAGATTATTCGATTATAAAAATAGTAAGTTAAATAGCAATTAATTGTCTTTTGATCCACTAATCGATTAATCAAATAATCGTTGCAGCTCTAAACACTTTGCCCCACCAAGATTTGGACAACATGTTATAGTATATTGGAAATTGATCCCATAAGTGACCAATTAAGAAAAGAAACATTTAAAGCTGGTATATACCGATGCACAGGATCAAATGTCACTGAACATACAAAAAGGGGCAGTTAAGAGGTGGTGTGTGATGATTATTAAGTGGGCACCTCCCATCACAGATGTGGTGTTGGCTTTGGTCCTCCGCGCCTTCAGGAGGATGAGGCCTAATTTCTGGCAGCCCTGAACCACCACCTGCTCTTCCTCAGCTCAGCATTGATAATTGCACATCGACTTTCGAACTTGTCTAATAGAACAAGGATATTGATTTTGATGGTGTTTTAATGGGCATCCCATAACCAATTAGCTTGGCGACAGCATATTAGGTTTTTGAGTTCAGAAAGTGAACAGTGAAGTCTGCAATGTAATTTATTTAAAGATGTTGTCGCTGCATGTAGCGGTGATCCACGCAAGGACACAGTGCTGGAGCTCAGACTGAAGATCCAGCTAGTCACCGTTCAGCCTTTTAAGAGGTGGTTTGGAAGCTTGAAATTTGAATTAGTTTTGGCAACTAGTGTATTGTGGTTTATAGGTTTTTAGGCTCACAAGCTGCTCTGTCTGGCAAAGATATTAGCTTGATATAAAACTACTATATAGAGAGGTGATTACTGAATGCAAATACATTAAATGGCTAATGCAGAAAAGAAATGCCAACCATAAATAGTATCAAAACTGGGGTTGGATATCATGAAAATCTTAAGGAATATAACTTAAAATAGATGGTGACGTGCAGCAGCCAGCCAAGATGATGTGTGTGTTTTTATTTATGTTTTTGCTGTTATTGCACAGTAAAAAACAAAAAAACAGCATAAAGTATTTTCTGCATTGTGCTGTTCCTAAATACAAAAGGACAATTTGTTAATCAGGGTTATTTCTTTAAGATGTTAATATGTTCACCTGGCATAGTTATCCAATCTGAAAATATACCACTGCAGGTTTGCTTAAAAGGTTGCAAATAGAACTCAGCATGTGTTATAAGGTGGACTTGGATTGTTTTTAGGGTTTCATTCTTATTTAGAGTACCAAAAAGTCAGTAAGGTGAATTCCGGTACAGATGTCTGTTTAAGCAGTCGTAGGCAGAGGACAGTCAGCTCCAGTTTAGATTCCCTATAATGATTTTTTCAGTGCTAGCCTGAGACGGCAGTATGGCACTTGCCAGAGAATTCTCAAACAGCCTGCTACTAAAATTAGCGAGCTGGAAGACAAACCTGCACGAAATGCTAGTTCATTAACAGACAGCACTACAGTGACAGCCTATCACCCATCTGGCTCCTCCCCCTTTATTTCACCTGTCACATCGGCGAACAATTTATCAATCTACGTGAATGACAGCAGCAGTCACCGAGGAAGTGAGCCGACCTCAGGAAAGCAACAGAACCACGCTCTTATAAGGTCCATTTTTGGACAGTTGGTCTTCTGGCATTTATGAGCAAACAGCTGCGACCTTTTCTCAAATTAAATTCATACGAGGCGGCAAGTGTCACAAGCAAGAAGGCCCCTGTGGCTTAAAGCTGCTGCATACAACTCTGGGAGTAAAACATGACAATATATAAATACGGTATAAACGATCAGTCTGTGATTATCTGTCTGTGAACCTGTGCCTTAAGCTGAAATCTGCTTTTCAGTGAGGTTGCAGTTTTTTGGTGTATATTTACTGTGGCACTACTGGTGTATTACATTTGTAGAAAGAAAGGTATACATTTGTTGATGCCAAAAATACAATTATAGTAGTAGAAATTAGGATTAGGTTTTTGATCACTCTCCCTTACTTAAAAGAAGCTAAAAGTCCTTGCCTGAAAAAGAAAATGCTTTATCAAGTGAGCGTAAACCTTTGCCCGTTTTTAATGAAAATGTTTGCTGCAAACACACCTTAACTGTAAATTCACAGCAATTTGCCAGATCTGCAAGACCAAAACAAGATAACACGGATACCAAGAGAGGACCAAGACAACGATGAAGTCAACAGGTGAGTGAGACACTAAAGCCTTTGGTGATCTGCAGAAGGAGAATATTAAAATCAATACAGATTTTTCATTATGTCATAGTGTATCTGTACTGTAAAAAACACGCCGTATTATCCTTGTAATGGTGTTTTCTTTTTACGTTTGTGTACACTATTTATTCAAGATGCCAAGGCTTGATATTGTGGCCCAGCAGAACCATTTGTATCCTTATTCTGGCATATCCTTTGGAAAAAGACAAAAGAAAATGGGGGCAGTTTATTTGTAGTTGTGGCACAATTGGAGCTTGAAACAACTCGACCTGTATTGTAGTCTAAATTTAAAAGGACTGAGTACCATGCTTTGGTTCTGTAGCTTATTGTATCTTGTGTTCTCTGAAATACTTTGTTTACTGTAGATTCTGTAAACCTGTGCTATTTTGGAGTCTTTTGTATTTGTATTTTGGACACTTCTCTTTACAATGTTCTCTACCTTGTTTGACTGAATTTCAGGTGATGGTCGTCGGATGTCATCTTCTTCTTTTATTACTAAATAAAAACTATTTTATTAAAATAACTTTTGTCATGTTTTCTTCCAAACACAGCCTCAAACATATGTCACCATTTGTGGGTACACTGTAGTCAAACTATCAGAACTGATTATCTTTAGTCCCAAACTTAAAGTCCTGACAGCCGAGTAAATACAGACTGGGGAAGGTATATGAGATCTAGATGGGCTCTGCGGCAGATGGTAGGCTGTCAACACAGTGGAAAAACCACAGTCCTGAAGAGACAGCAAACAAACCAAACAGACTGCAGTCTGTGGGAAATTGCTGGGACTTGGTTAGCTTACCTTTACAATCCCTGGCTGGCCCCATCTGTGTGATTATAGAGAGTAAACCTTGGAGGGTGAACTTCTCCCCCTCAACAGCCATCACAACTGAAGATTTGGAAATCAAATTGGTTTTTGTCCGCTTTTGGTGTAAGCATTATTGGGAGTGTACTTGGGTGCATGTCAGTCACAGCTAAGTTAAAGTTTATGGCTGATCTTTAAGACATCTAAAGAGGGGGAAAACATGAAAATGCTGTGGTGAACGGTTGGTCAATGTGATCTGGTCTGATACAGCTTTGTGGCTCAGGATGTAGAGCATGTCGTCCATTAATCTCAGGGTTGTCTGTTTGATCCCTGCCTCCTCCTGTCCATGTGTCGAAGTGTCCTTGGGCAAGACACTGAAGTTGCTCCCCCCCATGGAGGCCTGCACCTTGCATGGCACCTCCATCGCCATCGGTGTGTGAATGGGTGAGTGAGATCAATCTGTAAAGTGCTTTGGGAACCGTTAAGGTATAAAAGCACTATATAAGTGAAGTTCCTTTACCATTCACACCGCTTTGGTGGTTTGAAGACAGATATAAAAGCAACCCTACATTTTTATAATAAGGTCCTTACAATGGCAAAGTTGTATCTTGCCATGTTTTTGCTAGAGCTTTAAAAGGTCCTGTTCTTCTCAGTTCTTAGTTTGCCCACACAAAGTAACAGAAATGTGAGCCTCAGACAAACTGTGCTGGTACGTGTTTTTCTAAAATAGGAGCGACGGAGCTTGCTGATATACCTACAGTAGTAACTTACAGAGATGTTTACATTAAATAACAATAAGCAAAGAATACATGATATGTTTCATAAATGTACAGCGTTGATATGTAGTGTTCTGCTGTTGCAAAGGGGACCAGCCCCATTCAAACACCAGTTGTCATTCCAGTTGTTACTAAATTGTTCTCTAAATACTCAAGTGGTAGGTCACATTGGCCTTTGTGTCCCAGTCGTGTTGGTAGGTGCAACCATGGCGCATGGTAATGCTGTTCTAGATTTAAAAAAAAAAAAAAACATTTAAAACTGCTATAGGCCACATTTGAAAATTTACAATGGAATATCATTGCATTTAAAGCAGTGCAAATACTAACGCGTGGAGTCTGTGGTACTGTAAGATGGTTTTGAGACAACAAAACTTCAGTTCAATTTCAAAGAATTTCACAAATGTGACATCTATTTGTTTTAATTGATCTCTTTTTACCATCACATTATGCATCAAACCACCTTTAGCTTTTCTGAACCGCCTGTCTTTTCTGTAATTTTGACCAAATTCCATTCAAATTTTAGTTATGTTTTAGCTCAGGGATCCAGTGGCTCCAACACCAAACTAACTCCTGGCGTTTAAAGATCTAAAATGGAGCCGTTCCATTTTGGATCCCTCACAGAATATGTGAATGATATTACTGCCCTGAAATAAGCAGCAGAAAGCAGCCATGATACCGCAGGCTATTTGAATTAACTGACAAGCCAGAAGGCACACAATGCTCTGTGGCTAACCAGGAATATCATCACAGCTCTTGTCATGTAGCCTTGGTTGTTACACATGTTCCTGTTCAGATATGACAGTACGGGGAAAGTGTTTAAAAGGATGTTGGCTTCCTTTTGCAGGAGGCATATGGCACTGTAAAAACCTCCATGTAATTGATATAATTTAACCACTAACTGTTTACTTACTTAAATTGTCCTGAATATTCCTCCTCTCTCTCCTCTATAATACAGATGCAAAGCCATTTGCACACACTGCTATCACCCACCAATCGTGACTCAAGAATGTATAATCTGTGACGATGAATATACCTCAGTGTTACATTTACCCTCAATGTGAGGGCATAGTAACTGTAGCTACGTACTAGTTGAATTAACAGGGCTATAATCTGCAGATGCAACACTGGCGGGTTAATGGGATGTGATTGTGATATCCTCCAGAAGGGAAATCACCATAATTAAACAATTATCTGTGCCTCCTTTAATTGCAATATAAGTGCAAAAAGCGTATTGTGTGTATCTTAAAATAGAAACATTTTTAGAAGCAACTTTAATCTATTGACTTACAGTTATGGTTTCCATAAACAGGCAGTCTGATTTAGTCATCATGGTGTGTGTGAAGTGGCAAATCCATTGCATTCCTCCTGATTTCACTTTTGCGTAACTTTTCTGTCGTAGTTCATTAAGCCCCAGCTCACGAGCTCTGCCTCTCACTGGTTAAGATCCAGGCGCACAGGAGGGTTATCAATCACATGTGCTCATCTGGTCCGACCTGCAGCTCATACGTCAAAGCCAGTGTGAGGGAGGAGTTCCCATCTGTGCCCTACTCTGCCCGCCATCTCAACGATGACAAATGTGCCACCCGCAGTGGAAATATTGAGAGTTACCAGGACATTTATCAGGTAACATTTGAGAAATATGAAAGATAACCTTTTGTAAGTGGACGCAGATAAAGATGTATGTTGTGCCTTTCCTCTGCTCAGGCTCCGTCTCTGTTTAATACTGCAGCTACCCAGAAGTAATATCATGATAATATGTTTCTTATTTCGGGTTCAACCAGGTGTGTGCAGTCTGTTTGCTGGAAGGAGCCCATGGATTGCTGTACACAGTGTTGGACATTAAGTGTTGTAGGCTGAAGGTTGGATGCCACTAAGCAAGACTGTTCTCCCCTAAAATACGTCTGTATAGGTCTTCTGTGCAGCAGCTTATTAAGACCCATATTTATGTTTGTATGTACGGCGACCTCTAGTGGCCTTAGTAATTATCACAGGAGCAAAGGCAGAAGTCCGGTGAGGTACAACACAGGACTTTAACCCAGGAGACCACTGTTCATGTCCCGTGTGAAACCAAAAGTCAACCTTGACTTATTTTAACGTGACATAAGTCACGTCATGTATTTTAACTTACTTACCTACTTATTTTAACCCAAACCATGATCTTTTCCTAAACCTAACCAAGTAGTTTTGGTGCCTAAACCTAACCAAACTGCGACCGCTTCACAACGTTAACCACGTGTTTATTATTGTTACCATGACGATGAAGGTCCGGTACGCCTATATATGTAATTTTGGGAGTCATTGGCTACGGCAGCCGAGAATGGCCGTGCTTGCAATTATTTTTTTAATGGCGTTATCTTGAGATCACAAGTTAATTATTTTATTATCTTGAGAAAACGAGCTTTGTTATCTCGAGATAACGAGATAATCAACCTGTTATCACGAGAAAACAAAAGGTTGTTTCCTCTTATTAGCTTACGTATAATTATCAGAGATCAGGAGTACCATGCCAGCATGCATAGACGGTGTCTTGACAACTGTAGCAACTGATGAAGACTACAAGATAAATTAACCTGTTATCACGAGAAAACGAGCTTTGTTATCTCGAGATAATGAAATAATTAACTTGTGATCTCAAGATAACGGCATTAAAAAAATAATTGCAAACACAGCCGTTCTCGGCTTCCGTAATTGACAAATGACCTATTCTGTCATTTTTGGAGTCATATCTCCTGCCACCAGTAGGGGCGCTAATTTAGGAAACACTCCTGTGGGTCGTATTAGAGGTTAGGAACAAACGACCTATGTGGTCATATGGGTTGGAGGACTTGTTGTCGTTAGCACATGTGGCCTAGTTTTCTGGTCACTCTGTATACTGTATATTACTTGTACAAATTGAGTGTTTACTCATAATCTTTTTTTTAACTGTAAAAGAATATACCAGGAGCACTCAAGGCAACATCAACATGCCCCAGGCCATAAGGTGTCTCCAGACACTTCCAATGACGACATGATGATGTCTGAATTTACCTGTGGGCCTCTGTGCGGTACTGTCAAGGTTTTGTTGGGCCTGGTGCAATGCGAGCTTATGTTTTTACTGAATTTGAATGCACCCACAAGCTAGTATACATCACTGTGTCAGTCAGTCAGTCAGTTCAGTCCCCATGCCACTGCAGACACATTTACCATGAGCCTGTTCACTGTGTTGCTTTGGGCTTAGCTGTATTGGCAAAGCATTGGTTTGTCACATCAGGTTCAGTCAGAGACACTTCACATCTGGAAATTGACCATTTATAGCAATTGGCCATACAGTTAGATTTGGTGGAAAAGGTTCTGCTCTTAGAGGGAGCTCTCAAAGAATCTGAGCAGCAACCAGGATTCTACTGGGAAAACTAATCTCCCCTTAACAGACACATACAGTATATGAAACTCTCCGGGTTGAACCATAAGTACAAAAGATTAACAACTGCATTAGAAAATATCTAAATCTTTGATAAATAGTCAAAGGTACATGCCCGTGTATGTAAAAACACGGGGGTAGGAGTTAACTACGACTCCCTAGGTGCATTTTGCAAGTAACGTCCAATCACCAAGCTTAAAATTCTCTTACGTGTCCTGCTAACAGTGGGCGGAAGCTAAAGATGTTGAGAAAACTGACAATACAATCTGCAGCTTAAATCAATTCACTTTTGGATTCTGGGTCCCATTTGGATTCATTCAGCGTGTTTTGTTCTCAGCTGCAACAACCAAGCGTTTTGAATTTGTTAGGGCTTGGATTTGCACCTCTTGACTGGATTCTTCTTCATAGCAATGGCGGCCAATGCTCATGGGTATTGTAGTAATAATAAATAAGTAAAATAATTTAAAATGTTCAACATTATCCTATGTTAAGTAAAACTGAGGATATAAGGAATTTTTAAAATGGGAATGCAGAACCAGTGGCTCCTCCCACTGCGCAAAACTCAATAGTGTCAGGTATTTATGGCTGAGCTACACCTGTATGGATATGACTGGAGGTTACCAGTCAGCTGTGAAAGAGCCAGTGATTGTGAGACATGAATAAAACAGCTAGTGGCGATCAGCTAATGCAAACACATTCATTTTAATGCCCAGAGAGTCTCAATATAGTGTCAAGTGGGTTGCAGTTTATCAAAATGAAGTGCCTTTCTCAGTATGGTGGGGAAACAGCGGCCAGAACTCTGTCTATGAATGGTCAGCCACCAAAATGTATTTGAATCAATCATGCGGTTGAGCAAGAGCATTAATTAAATGTAGTATTAGTAATACTGTGTCCCACAACGCTTTTAAATTAATTTGTTGCTTGCCATGATGTGAGAATTCTGTTAGCTGAAATGAAATTAGTGTGAAATTGGTTTCACTACTTAATTTATGAAGATTTATGAAGATGATGTAAAAAAACAAAAAAAACAATGGTCAATTTCATCAACATATCTGCTGCTTGTAATAGATGACATGTGAAACCAGTGGTTTTAAAGACTCAGTGAGATGTAATTTACCTCAGAAATAATCACATTGTTTATGAAACGCTTACTGTACATATTTGTAATTGGGCTCATAAAATTTGGCACAGCCAGAGGATTTTAAGCAAAGGAGTGATTTCTGTTACTTGATGTTTGTGCCAGCAACGCATACAAGCAACTAATGGATGTGATTTTTTTTTAATCCCTGTTTTAACATGCAGCCTAATGGACCTCATTTGTCAGATATAAATCAATTTGAATTTGAAAAAGGCCATTTAAACAGGCATCACAGGTTTATTAATGTGGAAAGCTTGAATACTCTCATCCTTGATTTTATCACCACTGAAGCACTAACACTAACCTATTACATAGCAGATGATGGTTATTTGTCAGTGAGGTATATATTGCACTGTAGTATATTTTGCCACAGAGTTCAACGCCAAAATATTATAAGTTATGAGCAAACCAGTAAGGTGAAGCCACCAGTGGGATTGAAACTTTATGAAAGAAAAAGTTCTCTTTTCCCACCCAGCACACTGTGTACAGTCGATATTTAAAGGAGGCACACCCCTAAAATAACAAACCAAAACAAACATTCAGTCTTGGTAATAATAAGCCAAAAAAAAAAAAAAGGAAAACCAAAGGCTCCTTACTTTTGACCCTGAATTAAAGGTGGAAAGCTAACACACATGGGTTGCATAATCTGTGCTGACACTTTAATGGAAACCTCTTTGAAAGCATTCGGTACAAAAATAATACACATTCTTTCTGAATGTCAGAATACCGTTGCTGGAAACCTAGATGTTGGATGACATTAAAACTGACACTGAACCTACGTTACCAAGGAGTTGCCTGCCCCGAGTGAATTAATGTTAGTGATTAATGCAGTGAGTAGAGTTCACTTGCAGCCATGGCTTGATTTGCATACGTATCTAAGCGAAAAGGGGAGAGAGGAGGCTTTGCTCGGTTTTGTTTTAAAGCAAACAATTTGCTTTTACCAATCAATTTGGTTTTACTTTGCTTCAGTCAAGTCAGAATTACATCTCCATGCTACCTTGTTTTAAAATCTGCAACAATAAAAGAAGACATAAGGTAAAAGAACAGCAGGGATGCACATGATGAGCAGTTGTTGAAGGCCGTTCTTGGAGCTGATGGCAAGGCACAGATGAATTTAACACCTACAGCGTCAAGTTGCAAATTCAAGATTTCAAGTTTCCTATAGCTTTAAGCTTTCCATCTTGTCTCCTTGTTTGATGGTGCATATGTCGTCTTTTCTTTGCACCTTTCTTTTTTTAAGCACAGGATTAATAACCCTCACTTTGCCATCTGCCTCTTCCCCCTCAGCCATTACTGCTCTCTTCGTGTACCCCCACTGGTATGTACAGTAAATAAATGAACACAACCAACCTGCAGTGAGTATTCACAGTTTGGAAACTGTTTTAAGTATTCCAGGTAATTTTGATGCAGATGTTTGCTGCTCCTTATATCCTTATATTTATCTTCCCCTTCTGATGTTGCCCATTCGGACAGTGACACTGAAGAAAGTGACCCTGTAAAACACAGTTTGGCATTTTTACCTAATTTTTAAATGTAACAGCATGACTGAAAACTTAATTTTATAATGTATAATCATAACATCCAGTAGAATACTGTGAAAACTGTATTTGTAAATGCATTCATGACTTGAACTCAGATTGTTACTTAGAATCTGACTTGATCACCAAGGTCTCAACGTTAATGACTGGACTACAGTCAGCACAGTCAGATGGTGTGTAAATAAAAGTATCAGTCTACCAGGTAGATATATTATGTCACATTCTGTACACTGCAGGCTGAGAAGTAATCAAAGTGCATTTTCTCGACATGCTTTAAATCCCCTTGACCCTGCAGGCCTTCCAGCCACACACAGACATCAATAAAAAGAAAGCCACTGTGAATGCTCACCTTTAAATGATAACTAGTTATCCTGAAACAGATTGATAATGACCACTGATGTCACTGAGAGGTGTGATGGTATTCACAGCGTGAATTAGTGTGTCAGTCACCCTGTCACCAGAATTTGATCAAAATGCACATTCAAGACTGATCAGAGACTCCCTAATACAGTTCATCTGAGGTGACTGACACAGAATCAATGATGGACCTAAACATTTCCATAGAAATGCTTTTGTGTTCCTCACTTGTAATATTAGAGCATAAATGTACCATAGTGCTTTGCAGCTGCTTCGGTGGCCTGCTGAGCCATTTATTGGTGTTTTCTTTATGTGGTTATTTATGCAGTTCATCAAGGTTTGTCTCAAAGAGACTAAATTAAATCTGGGCAGACAGAACAAGTTGTCTGTCAAAACAAATGAGATCATGGCATATACATGAGCTCTTTCTGAAACAATCACTTTGTCCCTGTAGTTGACCTCTGCTTGAACCGAAAACAGCATAAACAATTGATGTCCCTCATTGAATTTTCTTCCTGCCTGGACCAACTTAACTGTGAGCTTTTGCTGACTTTGAAGGAGCAAATAGTGGGAAGACACACAGTGCTTAGTCAACTCCAGAGTGTATGTATGGTCGTCAGTCTTACAAGTCTCTCCGAGAGCAAATGTGTCAATTCTAAGGTATGCTTATTCATTATGGAGAGAGTGATGGCTTGGCCATGCATATTTTATGCTTTTAAACCTTGCAAGTTTCATGAAGTTGTCTGAATGAGTAGCATTTAAAACTGAAGTGAAGTAATGTGCTTGAATAATTAATCTATAATGTCTTTGATAAGAATTACGACCAAGGTCATCAGTTTTATTTAAGCCAGGAGGTTTATTTATTCATCTTAATTGCATATTTAGCTTGTTTATGTTAGGGGCCTTTTGCGTGGAATTTATTTGGTACATACAGAAACATGACTAGTGTTCCACTTGAGCTCTTAATGGTTCAGCCTTTTCAGAGGAGGAGACAACTCTCTTCACAAGTTACGCAGTGGAAATGGTGAGAGCACAAGATCTCAGTCAGTTATTGCACAGGCTTGTAAAACCTGTATCGGTATGTAAAAGTACACCCTGCTTCGCTATAAAGTGCTCATCCCCAATGCGAGTCGCTTCCTCCCTTTTCTGACATTACACCTCCTTTCTCATTGCTCCTCCCTGTGCTGTCCGAGTTGCCAACTAAATCTCAGCCTCATCTTGTCCGCCGTAACCTTGTTTATTCCCAACAGTGGCATTAGCAAAGCTGTAAAAGTATTTATGGGGGTACAAATGCGGGACAGCCAATCTAAGGTAAATCTATAAATCCTGGCTGTTGATTTCTCAGGGCCGGGAGGTGCAGGCCGGTGATCAGTAGAGGTAGAAAGTATTCCCCGGGTGACTCTATGTGACTAACGCGCAGAGGCCGAGCAGCATGCCAAACAGTGCTATGGCAACACTGTTGTGCTTGTAATATGGCCAAGCTGGCCTTCGCCTCTGAAGTGAGACACCGCCTGGCTATCCATCTACCATGAGCTGGTATCATTAGCTAACACCCAACAGGGACCTGACTCAGCATTTGGTGTGTGTGTGTGTGTGTGTATCACATTTTGCATCCTGTCCTTGGCTTGTTTTGGGAATTGTAGTTACAGTACAAGCTAGGGCATACAATTATGAAAAAAGTGTAAAGATATTCCATATGTAGAAGTGCTGTTACTTACTCTACAGTAAGTGGGACTTAGTATTACAGCTGCATTAACCAATTTTTGGCCACTAGTGGGAAAAACATAAAAACAAGCTGATATACACAGCCACCACATACCAGCAGCTTGTAAAATTTTTATGGCTGATGTGATAGCAAACAGTTCCCTACTTACACATCGAGTAGACACGCCAACACTAGCATTCATTTGGAGGCGTTTCTGGCCACCAGACAAATGTAAGTCCATATTCACTCTCCTTTTAGCTCTTTTTTTCTGCTCTCCACCAACTCCTGAGAAAAGTAGCCTACCTGAGTCTTCACTGTTAGCTGCGGGAGTCTCCACTATGCTCACCAGCTAGTCTCTGTGTTTCATTGTCGTTTTGGTACTGGGAAACAAGCATACAGTAGGTTTATCAGGTATTTTGCTGGAGACACATGCCTTCGGGTGTTAAGGAGAGTAGCTCACACTCCTTTCAACCAAAACAATGAGCTAAAAGAGGCAAACAAGTTCTGTAGTGGAGCAGAGTTGGTTGATAATTCTATATGTGTTTACCTTTCTGCTGTAGCACAGTCACAGCTTTAGCACAAAATGCAGAAAATGCTCCTTCATTATTAAATATGGTGGCATATTCTTTTGCTAGCCATCCGGCAAGCTAGCAAGAGTATTGTAGCTTACAGACAGACAAGTAACCCAGAAAATGTGCTGTAGCTAGATGAATGGCCTTTTGACTAATGTTGGCTAAGCTGAAGCACATAGCTACATGAATAACAAGTAGTGAGTATTTATTGCTAGGTGGTAATGGTTAGCACTGATACTTCACAGCAAGACAGTCCTCCATTTGTGACTGGAACTTTTGGGGCCTGTCTCTGCGTTTGCATGTTTGTTTCACATTACAAAGAAGATCATTCTACATACCTGCAAACTATCACTTCTCGGTGAAATACGCTGTTTTGAATCAAAATATGTCATTCACGTGAATCGTGTAGATCCGAAGAGTTTTGGGTTTTTTTTAGGGGTGGGGGGGTCAAGTGGCCAGCACAATTTTCCATAGTCTGGAGTGAGAACAGAGACGTTTCAGAAAGCTGTTGTCACGTCGCGATCTTCTTCTCAATAGAACATCTTTGGTGAGATGTTTCGAGTCTTTTGGCAAATCAGAATCAAGTTAACTGCATCGTCTTCTTTTCCATGGATGTATAAATACAAGTTTTCGCGGTACTACTACAATGGACACTAGTTTTGAGGTAACAGCCGGACCACACCGCCGACCTGAGCAGCGTGTGTGCCTCGCGAAACCTCTTGCTTTTCATTTCAGCGTCCATGTTAATAACAGGTCAGAGCAGCCACACAGCCGTCTTCAGCGCGGCTCCTCTTGAGATTCGGAGTGTTTTTCTTTCCGCGTACTGCCCGCGGTTCAGTGAAACTGATCTGTTGATAGTCATATTGACTATTGATATGGAGGAATATGTCACAGATGTGGAAAAAATCGAAAAAAACGTTTTCTAACTCCCCAGTTACAATTGAGCACAAGGCTCTCAACGTTTTCCTGTCTAAACTAAATATAAATGAAATGTATAATGAAATAAATATTCTATTATTGATGGCCATTATCAAAGGCAAACTCAGTGTTGAAAGATGGAGCTGGCAGCAGCAGCACCGCAGCAGGAACGCTCTCCGTGTGGACTCCACACGCCTGCGAGACGCAGCTGTTCAGCGTGGCAGCTGTCGCGCTGCTCAGGTTGGCTGTGTGGCCCGGCCGTTAACGTTAGCTAACTATTGCTAAAGTAACTTTAACTTGCCAAATCAAGTTGAAATGTATCGTGATAAATTCTTCCTAACGTTACCTCATCAAATCTTCCCCAACCTATTTATAATGGAAAGCTTGCCAGCTTGTTAGCACGTCAGCTAAAGTTAACGAAGAAATAAACTCAATTCGGAAACAGCACTGGTTTCAATAAATGTGTTTTTTTGCCTTAAGTAAATGTTGTCTTTTCCCTTTATTTTCTTCTCAGAGTGCACCAGAATGCTTCGTTTACATGTTAAAATCCCAAAAAATCTTTTGGGGGGGATGCCCCCAGACCCCCTACAGGGGTTGAGTTTACAAACATGTCACCTTTTTCACCTCTTGTGAGTTTGCAGGTCTGATGTTGAACGCTTTAACAAATGCAGTTTGCGACTCAGGAGCACTGCTCTTCAGTATTTCATTTTTTATGCAATCTTTGCCACAAGCTTGTTTTTTAATTAAGAGGTTTCAATTTGTCTCAACTCTTTTTGTGTAAATGGGTAATCTAATGGATTTTGGTTATTCTGGTCTACTGTGTTTTTAATCTCCTGAAGCGTTTCATTGGGTCATGTTGGTGTCTGTGTTTTTGGTTTGATAGCTGTCTTAAGTGTTTTCTCATTTCTTTACATTCACTGTCAAAACATTTCGTTTTTGTCGTTTACCGTTTGGTGGGTTGTTTTTCCCCCCAAGCTTTGCATTTAATGCAGCTTTTTTGAAGATATGGTTTATGTCTTTTGTCGCTTCATTGATGCCTTCGGAATTATTTTGGTAGTGTGAATTGTTGAATTGTTGTTAATTGAATGTTTGATTTAATTTGAATTCAAAGTTTGGACAAAGCCCATCTGTATGACTGGTTTAGATCTTACAGCTTACTGGGCTGTTTCTTAATCGTATCTCTAGTGTGTTTTCTCAAGTAAATATTAATCTGGCTGTGATCTGAAAGGGGGGTTTGTGCTCGGACAGTGAAAGCACTGAAAGAGGAGGGGTCCATGTCGGATGGCATAGTCAACTACACTTGTCCCAAGAGCTGAACAGTATGGTAGCCCTGAAGGTCAAAACACAACATTTCGGAAAACACAACATTACACAAAACACAACGACATTTCAGAAAACATAACAACATTACACAAAACACAACAACATTTCGGAAAACACAACAACATTACACAAAACACAATGACATTTCAGATTACGGAAAGGGTAGGACAATGCCTCTAATTTGTGATTGGACAGAACTCAAGTCAACGAAACGCGACTTCCGGTCAGGGCGCTAGCTATGCTACTATCTGCTACTATCTATAGTCACTGCTACTACGGACTCTGAACAGTGCGTTTTCTCCCGGTCTTTTTTCTCTGCCAAAAATCTGAATTGCAGATGTTGTCCGTCTTGTTGACAAATTTTAAGGCGATGTGAAAAGGTTAGACAAGCAATTCATTTTTGATTATCAAGGTATGTAGCCTACTATGCTAATGCTAAATTACTTTGTAGTTCAGCACTTACCTGTTAAGAGTTAGATGATCTTCAAAGTATGCTTAAATAAAAAACGTTTGTCAACTATGTGTTTGTACATGTGTTTACTATGTATTTATTGCAGGAAAAGTTGTAATTAGGGTCAGATCACTAATAAAGTGAGGAACCACAACAGCTCAAGGTAAATATGTGTAAATATTTAATATTAAATGGTACATTGTTCCTGTTAAACAGTCAGATGGTTCTCCTTTCCTACCTGTGCTCAAAAGCTGTTGTATGTGTCCATAGAAACAGTAGCTATACAGGTGAATAACTAAAACACATAAAAAGGACTGTAATACATTCATAAATTCAAGGCTTCCTTAATTTATAGATGCCAATTTAATGTGATGCTTACTACACACTCACTACATAGCATGTGATCATGAAACTGACACAACAGATTTTATATAAAATAATAATATAAAATGATTAATATTATTTAAATAAGTTGTGAAATATATTAAAGTCTTGACATCACTTTCTTCATATCACCTTTGAAACTACAAACATTCCACCTGAGATAAGAGCATATTCATGCTTTTGTGCTGCTGGAAAAAATTTGTGCAACCATTTGGTTGCATTACTTTTCCAGACTGCTCATTTTAGTACACTGGAAACCAAAAATGTTCCCGCTGCCCTTGCTTGCACACGCAAACAGCAGGCCTGGCACAGGCCCCGCACCCAGGTAAAAATTTAAAAAAAAAAATGTATACAGTTTTAATTTGCTAACATTTACCTCAAAATTCATTTAAAAGTGCATGTCAGTTGCAAATTACATGACAATCTAGTGCAAAATGTATAACATGAACAAAAGCCATGAAAAGAGGAGCCACGGGTTCTTCAACAGTATGCAGAGACCTTCGATGTTTATGTTCTCCCATGTGGTCTCATCATCCACGTTGATGCTCCACACCTCGGAGCCAGTCCGGATGACCCAAGTGAGGACCTTCCATTGGTGTGATCTAGTGACATTTACCAGGAGTGATTTCACAGTGAAGAGGGTGTGGAGAGATGAACAGCTTATCAAAGAAATCAAGGCCAAGGTTGATGAATTCTACTTTGGCACATACATTCATGTCGTCCTGGGGAGAAAATAGACAAGAAAAAGTAACATACTAAGTATTAAGATATTTTATTTAAGTAAAACTACAAATACAACAATCTAAAAGTACTCCACTACAAGTATAAGTCTTTCATTCAAAATCCTACTTAAGTAAATGTACAGAAGAAATATTAGCTAAATGTACTTAGAGAATCAAAAGTACTTGTGCTGCAGAAAAAATGGCTTGTGACTGATATTATGTATTTTATCATTAGGTTGTTATTACTAATGCATCATTGCTTAATTGTCTCTACTCGAGGTGGAGCTAGCTTTAACTATCTAATGCTATACTATAGTTTCATCCAGTGGTTCCCAACCTAGGTGTCGGACTCCTTTCTCAGAGTCAAAAGATAAATTTGACTAATTATTTATGGGGTAGAAAAGAAGAAAAAAATAAATATTCTACAAATATTCTTCTTTTGCACTTTTCTCACGTTTCTCTTTTCGTGAAATATTGGATAAGTTTACCCTTTGAGTCTTAAGCAGTTATTTAAATACCCCCAAATTGTACTTAATTACAGTACTTGAGTAAATGTACTTATTTACTTTCAACCACTACATACTGATGAGTGAAAAGCTTTGTTAGTTAGGAATATACATTTTTAGAGATATTAGTTCAACCTTATACATCTTAGGCTACATAATCAGCTCATACTTAATTTGTAAATTACATGAATGATTATCTATTCATTTAAATTAAAACCAGTGAGAACATCACTGTAAATACATCCTTTATTCAGGTCAACAAGCAAAAAATTGCCACTCACATATCAGATTTTCCTAGATGTTGGTTCTATTTCAGTAGTTAAACACGTTACATGCCATTATTAAATAGTGGAAAAGTAACGTTAGAACATTCACTTTACTAACAGGTAGTTTGGCTACTAACTAGCATAACTCCTAGCATATGCTAGACGCTGCTTTATATTGCAAAGGTTGTCAAGTTTGTGTAACATTATCTTAGATAACAAATTATCTACAGTGTTAATATTTCAGTTGTCATCGACTCTTGGTGACTACTGTATTTATCCCGTTCATTAGCAACATGCTACACTCACCCGAAGTAGGACGACAGTCGTTGTCAAGATCCTGCACCAGCACTGCCGCATCAACGCACTCAGTTTCATCAGCCGCCGTTTCGTCCACAACACAACCACTTCTTTTGGCCGTTTGTGTCTGGCCTCCTTGAGGTGCAAGGCACACACAGACGAGGGACAAAACCAATCTCCTTTTAAATGTTCGTCGGTTGGAAAGCTGTGAAACTATGAATACGGATGTTTGTTTAAAGTTAGAACAATAAACTCTGCCATTGTTTCGACCGCGAAAGACCGGAAAAGAGTTCTCCCGACATCCGGTTTGCGCTTGCTATATTGTGAAATAGGCCTATTGATTGACTTGAGTTCTGTCCAATCACAAATAAGAAGTGTTGTCCTACCCTTTCCGTAATCTGAAATGTCGTTGTGTTTTGTGTAATGTTGTGTTTTCTGAAATGTCGTTGTGTTTTGTGTAATGTTGTTGTTTTGTGTAATATTGTGTTTTGTGTAATGTTGTTGTGTTTTGTGTAATGTTGTGTTTTGTGTAATGTGTTTTCCGAAATGTTGTTGTGTTTTGTGTGATGTTGTGTTTTGTGTAATGTCGTGTTTTCCGAAATGTCGTTGTGTTTTGTGTAATGTCGTGTTTTCTGAAATGTTGTCGTGTTTTATGTAATGTTGTGTTTTCTGAAATGTTGTTGTGTTTTGTGTGATGTTGTGTTTTGTGTGATGTTGTGTTTTGTGTAATGTCGTGTTTTCCGAAATGTCGTTGTGTTTTGTGTAATGTCGTGTTTTCCGAAATGTCGTTGTGTTTTGTGTAATGTTGTGTTTTCTGAAATGTCGTTGTGTTTTGTGTAATGTCGTTGTGTTTTCTGAAATGTCGTCGTGTTTTGACTTTCAGGGCCACCGTAGAACAGTAGGTGAAACGTCCCAAACTGTCTCCTCTGATCCTCCCAGTTAACATATACAGGCCTGAGGCTCTGCAGAGATAACTTTTTCCCATTTCTGTTCATTGATTTGTCAGGGTTGTTCCTCATGGCTGTGGGTGAGGGGGTCAAAAGTGTCTGAATACATGTTTATCTCCTGTGTGGTCTGTACAGTCAGGTTCTGAGCCTGTGCATTAAAGTCCCCACACAGAAGTATTTCTCCTTGGGCTTGAAAGTGACATATCTCTGTGTGTAGGCAGCTGTAGAAGTCTTCTTCATGGTATGGGGATTCTGATGGAGGGGTGTATATTGCACACACATATATATCTACCTTGCAAATGCCTATGTGTTTATTAATTTTCAGCCAAATGTGCTTTTTACTTTGTTTTACAGTTGTGATGTGTTTGGTGAGATCAGCTTTGAGCCAGATTATTATTCCTCCTGAGTCTCTACCACGGTGTACTGTGCTCAGTTTAACTGAAGGCAGTCCTTATTTCTGTCTTTGTGGGGAAAAGTGAATGTTCTGAAAATGAATTGTATTCCTAAACTTAATTACCTCCTTCACTCTCTCCCCATACATATTCCTGTGAAAAATTTCAAGCAGTTTCACTGCATATGCAACACATTCCTTTGGGAAACACCCACGGACGCGTTTGGAAAAAACTACAACTCCCGGTAGACAGAGCGGGAATGTGACTATTACCCAATGGTCCCTCCCACCAGAAAGAGCTCCTCCAAGGACAAGTATTGAACGGGATGTGTGCCTTCCCCTCACCCCACTAGCATGTTTATCCATTAGACTGTCATCTGAGATGCAGTCCCACCCGCTCCTTTCTCATCTGTAGTACATATAGATAAAAGGTAACTAGGATAACATAGACATTTACCTTAACTCTGAGTTAAGCATATGGTCTAACCCGAAGATATGTGTTGGTAGAGCCCCGTTCTTGTGGAAAGTGTGGATACATAAAGGGATTCGTACACTTGAAGATCTGTTTAAAGTTACAAATTATTTCAACATCAACAACTCCTGTTCACTGCAAATCTTTAGAAGTCAAGAAGTCTGGTCAGATTACAACTTAAACAAAGTTTAAATGTGTCACTTCATAAATACTTTGCAAGCATTCTTAATTTCACCTAAATTTTCAATAAAAATAATGATCATATCATACATTTACATTTTTATTTTGCCATTTTTATTAAACGCAGTTTACAAATTACTTATGATTGAATATTGAATTGTGGGAGGAAACCGGATCACCCGGAGAAAACCCACGATGACACAGGGAAAAGATGAAAAACTCCACACAGAAAAAGGCCCAGAACACTCTTGCTGTGAGGTGACAGTGCTAACCACTGCACCACTGTGCCTCCCTAAATGAAGTCATCCAGATAGGACATATGGTGGAGAATGATGTATAACTGTAAGTCTGGGTCTAACTATAGTCTAATGTTTGGTGTAATTGTTCTAATTTTTGTAGTAAATGTGGATTAGTTCTTTTGGGGGTGGAAGATGGAAACCACTCTCGCCTTCACTCTGCGGAAGAATTTGCAGGTCCTTTGAAACACATTCTTCTTCTTCTTCTTGTCATCCACATCAGCAGGTCTAATGGCAGCTGCAGCTCCGTCATTTGACGAAATGGAGGCTGTAGCTCCATCAGTTGAGCCAGCGGCAGCTGAAACTGTGGTAGTGGTACTGGCAATTGGCACATGATCGGTATCTGTATTGTCATTATTGGAAGTAGCAGCATCACCTGACTCTTCTTTAGTGGGAGTAGTAGTAGTGTCTCTGACTCCATCATAAAGGTCAGTAGCCGCTGAAGGTCCTGTTGAATTTTCATGGCTGGTAATCTCAGCGACTGAATCAATATCAGTGAAACTCTCAATGTCTGCATCGTTACCACTGGAAGCTTCAATGTCTTCATCTTCACTGCTGGAACTATCGGTGCCTGAGACTCCATAACTTGAGCCTGGTCATCTCTGAGCTCCGTGTTGGTTTCAGTGTCGGTGAGAGAATCATCTGATTCATCAACATTTTGCAAGGGGGAAACTGTCATAAACTTAAGGGACTCATCTACATATGAGCTGGTGTCCACTTCATCGACCAGGTGAACCATTGTAATGAAAGGGTGTTTTAGGGCTTTCCTCGGTGTGATTCTACATCCAGCATCCCTATGTAGACACGATTTTAGGAGGCTTAAAAATGCCATCCTATCTTCATACTCAAGATCGTCAAGAGTGTTGCTATTCTCTGGGAATCTATGTACTGCATCCTCCAAACTACTGGTGCTGTTGAAAAACTCCCATTCAACTTCGGGGTAGATGCCAGTTGTTTCCAGGTACTCCAATGGTGATTTTAGTCTCCACCTTGGACTGATGGAGCCCTTCTCCCTGCTGAAATACTTCAAGGTGTTTAGTCCAGCACTCAGAACGTGGTCCTCTGGCTGACCCAGCATGTGCACCATAGCTTTCATCCTATGATATGCACAGTCTCCAGAGAAGATGTCATCGCCAAAGTACAGGAAAAACACATATCAACAGCTTCGGACAAGGGGAGGCCCAAGGTCACCTCTGGAGCCCTGTATGCAGAATTCTGCATGTATATCCCAACCTGCACTTTACTCACTGGACGGGCCAGACCAAAGTCAATTAGCTTAACTTTGAAGGGCTGATCCTTGTGATTGACAAGCATTACGTTGTCAGGTTTCAAGTCCATGTGAAGGATCCCAATACCCTTCAGAGCTTCAAATGCTACAAGTAGCTGGTGGGTCACAGGGCGAATTTCATTAAGACTAAATGGCATGCACTCCCTCTCGTTCATCAGGTCCCAAAGGCTCTTGTCCAGCATCTTGAAGGCCAGGCAAGAGAAGTTGTTGAACCTGAAATAGTCCAGGAATTCTACGATGTTCTTTTTCTCAGGGCCAAGAGCCCTGACCACTTTCAGCATTTCCACTTCATTTTGAATGAACAGATCTGTAATATTTTTGTGGATCTTAATTGCAACCAACTTGTTCGTTGTTAAATTGACACACTTGAGAACATTGCCGAAACCTCCCTCTCCATTAAAGTCCAGTACCATGTAGTGGGTGGACATGCTGGAGAGTATATCACACTTCTTTAGTAGAAATGGTGCAGGCGCTGTCTCCTTGTTCTCTTCATTTGCGCTGAGGACTTGATTGTTATACAATACAATACAGTACACTACAATTTTATACAATGAATACTACACAAATCCCTAAGGTTTGGGATCTTACAGTGATAGTGAATCCCTCAGGCTGTGGCAGGCAGATACATATTTAGTGCAGTGAGCACAAACACGCTCCTCTTTGGGCAGCCATGTCTGTCTGTATCATCCTGTTTCTATGGCCAGTTGGTGGTCACTGAGCCTGTATTTGGTCAGGATCAGTTTCCTGTCTCTGACAGAGAGGAGATACTCCGCTAATTTATATTCTCTGTTTAGAGTCAAATAACAATTTAGTCTACTTTGGGCTTTTGTTTAATTTCTCTAATGTTTGAAATAAAGATCTTTTGACTGATTCATAATTAATTTTATTCTGCTGTGTTGTTTTGAATCAGTGCTGATGGGAGCCTCGTTCATCATCAGCTGACTGAGGGGACTGTTTTGAGGATTCAGCTCTTGGGTTTTTAGTGCTTTCAATGGAAGTGTGTCTTTTGGACTTGAATTTAGATGTGTCCAAAATGTTACTGCCATTTTTGTATGTTTAACAGTAATGGAAAACATCCAAGTTCTGCTCGGCAGGTGTTATTTGGTGTTTTCCTTTGAATGTTTAGAGTTCTTCAACAGAATTCAGTGTTGAGGGCCTCTACTGGGTATTTATCCCATGAGTCACTCCAATCTACTGAGCGGGCCCCTGATCTCACTTCCATATAAAGCTATTGGTAAAATTACATTATCAAATATTTTTGTCCTGTGTGCTTTTTTTTTGAGTGCATAATTGCCATGTTGAAATTTCCTGATGCAGATATGGTCAGACCAAGGTAAGAATCATTTTTCTGTGTGTTTAATTTGGGTGTTATTAAAAGTCAAAGGGTATTTGTTTTCAAGACCTCTGGGTTCTGTTTTTGTAAGATCATGATTTGGGTTTTCTTAAATTGACCTCCAAGGCCCAGTTATGGCAGTATTGTTCCAGGATGGTCAGATTATGTTGAAGACCATCAAGACCACCATTTTACTCCTTGAGTAAAATACTCTGTCCTTTGATTGTTCGTTTTCGCAGCACACTGGTTGTGCTTGTCCATACATTTGATAATGTCATATACCTTACCACCTATTCCACTTTGAAGGGTTTTGAAGAAATGTCCTTCATGCTAAATGGAACTGCAGGCTTTTTTAAAATTGATGAAACAAGAAAATATTTTCCCTCGCTTTTTTTGTATTGTATTGTATTGGGTGTATATATGATCAGGGGTTCGGTAATTTGGAAGAAAGCCAATTTGACATTTACTAAGTATGTTTTTTTCTTGAATAAAGGCTAGTATCCTGGAATTTAGAATACTACAGAATATTTTCCCAAGATTACTGCTGACACAGATCCCTCTGTAGTTATTAGGGTCTGATTTATTTCCATTTTTATAGATTGCGGTGATCAACCCCTGGTTCCAGACGTCAGGAAAGCAGCCAGCAGTCAGCACCATGTTGCATACCTGCAAACTGGTCGCTTTTCGAATCAAAATATGTCATTCACGTGAATTGTGTAGATCCGAAGAGTTTTGGGGTTTGTTTGTTTTTTGGTGGGGGGGTCAACTGGCCAGCGCAATTTCCCACAGACTGCAGTGAGAACAGAGACGTTTTAGAAAGCTGTTGTCACGTCGCGATCTTCTTCTCAATAGAACATCTTTGGTGAGATGAATCCCAAAAAATCTTCTTGGGGAGGATGCCCCCAGACTCCCCTACGGGGGTTGAGTTTACAAACATGTCACCTTTTTCACCTCCTGTGAGTTTGTAGGTCTGATTCTAAATTGCCAATCGTTTTGTTTGTGTCTGTGTATGAGGCCTGTGATAGACTGGCAATGTGTCCAGGGTGTTTACCCACCTTCCACCAAGTGCATCCTGATAGGCTCCTGTGCCCCTGTGCCCCAGAGTGGTTATAGATGGAGATATTAATATTATGTGGTAAACATACGCAGCAATGTGGGACAAGGGAAGGAAACTTGGACAGGTAACAAACACTGCCCTGTCTGAGGAATACAAACCAATTAAATCAATGCAATATGTAACCAGTGTTGTCTGTCTTTTGGCATCTTTAGGCAATAAACGTAGTAATTAAAAAAAAAAAATTTAAATGAAAATAGGTGTTGATAATAATACTTTCTGATGATTGAATTATAATAGGCCAAATGCCAATTAACAATTTACAGTTTAAGTAATATTGTCATGATCTCAGACAGTTGAAATTCTCTGTTTATTCACCTGAAAAAGATAGTCATACTTTTTTACTGTCAGTGTGTACAGGCATTACTACCTCTTATGGCAGAAGTAAGTTGAAGACCACATCTTTTCAACCTCGGTCGAACTTGTCTTGTCTTTTAACCTTGTGCTCTTCTCAGTATCGTGCAGGGAAGGTGCTTCCATCAGCTTCCATCTCTAATAAGATTTACAGAGAGCATAGCAGAGAGAGCAGGGTCATATGTCTTGGGAGCTCTACCCTCAATATTGGCAAGGAAATCAATGTGGTGAGTAAACCTACCAGCACAGTTTGCAATCAGCTGCTAGGCCAAAAGTAATCATTGAATTGAAATAATCCTGAAAGGTTTCCCCACTGTAGCAAAGTTAATAACAAAAGAGTCGTCCAGGCCTACGCCTTGAATTAGATATTAATCCTTGTATCAAGAATAATTACCAGGAAGGTTCAGAAACAGTGACCTTGCAGAGTGAGCCTCTCTGGTTGTCCGTCTGGACTCAATTCAACATTCAACAGGCGCCTCGGTTCATGGATGTGTACTCTGTGACACAATTTGCAATGGGACAATGTAGTTTCTCACTGCTTAATTCTTTGCACTACACTGCCAGGGAATGGTCCCTCGGCAGCCAGAAACCTCATCATCAACAATTTCTCACTTGTTTACATTAATCCCATCTAGATATCCACTCATTCCCATGGCAGCTCTTTGTAATTCTGCTCTATTGTCACGGTTTTGATAGACAGTCAGCAAACACTCACTAATTAGCTGTGAATATTAGCTGTGTGCAGCTCTGGAAATTCTCTTCTAATGCCCCTTAATGGGAGTCAGGTCATTTGTTAATACTACTAAGGCAGATTGAAAGGCCTTATGTATACACACTCCCATTGAGCTTTCACATAAATCCAGGTTCTTTGCTTTATTATTAATTAGTAGCTATAGCCAGCAAAGCAAGGCACTCTGTGGGGAGGACCAGTTGGACATTACTTCAGGGATGCAATGTGACGTCTGCTGTTGTTCTTGAGTCCGCCTCGGTTTGGGCAGATAAAGCATACTCTCCAGCGAAGTCTGTCTGCCAGTTAACTGTCAGACAGTTAGGTCAGGTCTTTGTCAAAGCCCCAATCATTTTAGTTTATGAGAGGTGAAGTGGAGTCGTGTCGTGGATGAATTGCAAGCCCCCCCTTGTCTGCTTCTCCAAGCGTAATTGCGATTTATTTTGCAATGCTGAAAAGTAAACACGGCCATTTCTCAGAGGAACCGTTTTATGAAAACCTTAAGCTCCTGTGTGTTTAAGTTTATGTGTCTGATATCATTTACCATCGAAAATGCTCATGTTTCTAGGCACTAAATGGATCACCGACTAACAACTGATCAGACATTATTATCAGACATTACTTTGACAAGATATTATTATCTCAGAATTAACTTCAAATCTGGATGCTTTTCTAATGTGATTTGTTTTTCTGATGATTATTGTATTTTAGATAAGACTTCTCAATACATACAATAGATTTCTGCTTGACCTTTGATCTCTGTTATAATGATTAATTAAGGGATAATCCACTTGTGAAGAACTGACAACATATATCGGAGGTTGTTAATATACTTTAACTCACACCTCGTAGAGTATTATCCTGTTCATAAGTGGCTACTTATACGTGGTCATAAACGTAACCTTTTTGAAGAACGGTTTGGAAAGCATCATTGCATCCACAGTACATCAAATTTGCACCTTTTCTTCCCCATTGTCCAATTTTTTTATCGCCATTGCAGAAAGGAAACGGTCTGATCATGTCAGTTTGTAAGTCAGCTGTTAAATTAATGACATGAAGTGTCACTGGCCTTGATCCTGGTCATATTGTGCTTTGTCCCTCTCTACCTCACCACTGTATTAAGGCCTGCCATTTTCAGCTGCTTAGCGTCTTTAAAGTTGAACTGAAATTAAAATTAATTTTTGCTAAAAAGTCAGTATCTATGTCCTTGGTATTTTTGCCTTTGTTTTTGACTTGGAAAGATTTTTTTTCCAGTGATAGCATCCCCTACATTGGTGTATTCCAGGGAGCATGAATTTTTGATTCGGACTGACTGTTGGTATACTGGTGGTAATTTGATTAGCGCAAAATCTGCATGGGTTTGGGCACTAACAAGAGTTCACAATATCACTTAAATGAAATAGTGACAGCTAACGCTAGCTAGCCGCCCTTCACTTCCATGTAGTACACTGTGTACTATGTACTTGCATAGTGCGTGAATTTTGGTAGCGTTGTCTCAAATCGAACATGACCGTTGTGCACTTGCAAATGACAATTGCAACATTTGATCGCTTCTTTTTCTTCTTTTTAATGGTGGTAACCAGGTTGAGCATTATCGCCAACATTTGACCGCAATTGTCGCCCGCCAAAATATCTGCCGGCTTGTTTGCTCACTTGATTTCAATTCAGATTTAATAAAAATTAAAATGCTTTTACTTTTAGTGCGGTGTTCACTGTAACAATCGTAAATGCGGCCACCACTTTCATAGGCTCTCCCCTTCCGCTATGTAGCCAAGATGGCGACCATTGAGGGTGAAAAGTGTCCAGCGTTCCACGCTCAACTTTTTGACCGTTATGAGTACGCCATTCAGGTGCTCATAGTGCACTGCATTTTGCCATAATTGTCAGTGTGAATGCATTTATGCACTTAACATAGCAAGTTTAAGTACGGAACAACGCGAATTGAGACACAGCTTAACAGTTGATAGCCAAAGCTATGTGGTCGTTCTGCTTTTTGCTATTTCATCCGAGTTTTATATACAGTAAGTAGCCTACAGTACAGTACATTACGTTCTAGCTTCAAAGCTGCAACACGCTGAGATGTGCGATAGACACTATCTTGCTACTCAGCATTGATCAACAGAACAATCTACCAAAAACAGTGTATTCCTGTTGTTAGAGAAAAAATAGTTAGCAGTATGTAACTGTTGGTATCTTTCACTGACTCTTGGTACTGACCGTATGTGTGTGTGTGTGTGTGAGTATATGTGTGAAAGACAGCAATGTTAACCTCAGCCCCCACCTCCTTCCTCCTTTGATATTGACACAGGGTTCCTATTAGTTAAATGCAGGCTTCGGGGTCTACCCATCAAGAATCCTGCTCATTGCTCGCAGCTTGTACATGTGAGTGTGAGTCCTCTCCTTGGCCCTGGGTCTGTAAAGCAGCAGTAATGATCATGGAGAGCCAGGTGGGAGATCTATCAGGTCTGCCACTGAACTACCGGCACATCAGACGAGCGGGCATTTCTTACCCCCTGTCTGGCATGTTTGATAGTGTGTGTGTACATAGATGATGCTGTGCGGAGCTGTGGAGGCATGGTGGGGCTCGCTACGTGGTGCTCTCTGCAGTAGGTCCCAGTGTGGTGTACAATAATGACCTGTCAGAAATGCAGGCCTCTGAAAACAGGGATAATCCACAGAGGCTATCTGACTAAATGAATTCTAACGGAGCCAAGCCAACCCCCTGAGACCCCTGAAAAGCATAATCTATTCCACTGGTCTCTTATCAAAACTGACAAGAAAAAAAAGAAGACCAAAATAGCACATGCTTGGCTCGAGGAGAAGGAGTTCTGTTGTGGATGGTGCTGTCGTTTGGAAGATAATTATTCTTTTATATTTATAATGATGCCTTGTTTATTTGTTGGGCTTGGATAATTGTATAATCTGTTCACAGGATTTTGAAAGAATATTCTTTTCTGTTGGAATTTACATTTTAACAGAATTTACATTTGCATTATTAACTCAGGCAGCACTTGTATAGCTCAGTCTGGGTTTATAAAGATGAGCAAACCTCACTAGCCAGATGAAATTGCGTGTATGTACATGGTATCATCTCGCTCGCATTGCATGAAGATGACATAGAACGATTTGCAATGCCACTGTGCTGTTAGGTCTCACTTTTTGTTATTAACAACAATTGAATTCGAGGAAATTGTTACACGCCAATTTTATGGTTCCGAAGAGTTAGTGTACCTGTGGCATGAGGCTTGTTTGAGAGTGGGTTTAAACATTTTATATGGACCCAAAAAAGCCAGCGCTCTAGCTCAGCTCTGCTGTTAGGGGAGCAGCATTGAAGAGGCTGTTTGTGATAACAAATAATTGATTGAAATTAAAGCTGCAAAAGGCAAAAAATTTGAAGTCAAAGCACATCATCATAAATCACAAAATCAAGTGGGATGGCAAAAAGGAAGAGCATCACACCCTGACGAAGTGAGACACAGATGCCTCTTACTTAACCTAAATTCATTTCAGGTGTCGGTGTGGCCCAGGTGGTAAATAGTGTAGCTTGTGTCAAACGGACAAATCTGAATAATTCAGGTTGTTTTCAGCCTGGGTCTTAATTTACTCACTTGCTGTTGTGATGGTTAATTGTTTTCTAAACTGAATCACTTGCTTCACTGTGGGGCTTCTCTTACCTTCACTTAGTTAATACACACCCAAGGGCCAGTAAGTCCTAACAGTTGAACCCAAAAATAATTAAAACCCGATTTTTCATCACAATAACGTCAAACTGTAACAGAACCTGCATCCAAATTCTGACTATACACTACCTAAACGTGTTGTATTAGCTAGACTGCCTGGTACTATGATGCTGGATTGGGTCATATTGTTATATTGTTCTGTAAACATAAAACTGCCAAATGGGAAGACCTGTTGACATCAGCCTTCTAGTAGTAATTACAAGTTGGATATATGGGATTTTTGCTGGTGGGAGAGCAGTAAACATTGTGGCACCTCCAACGTTATTGGCAAACAAAGTCAGCTCTGAAGTATTAGCTGAAGAATTATCAGTTATATCTACACAAACAAAAATATCTGCTTTAGATTGCTTGTCATTTTAAAATGCATATATATAAATAGATTTTGGTTGTGGGTGTTCTAATAAAAAGAAAACTGTGTTTGCTTTTGCCCTTGAGTGTGTGTTAGACAGCAGAAATACTGGCAAACAGTAGGTAATAGTAACATTGGCAAGAATTGGAAAAATAAGATGAAAATATCCAAAGTTATCATCAAACTGGACTCAACAACCCTTGCTGAAAGCATATGTCAAATCCATCCCAAAAGATGTTTAGGTCCATGCAGCAGGAGGAATGGACGGTGTAATATAATGTTGCATGATTCCTGGGTGATTAAGTCTTTTAAATGTTCAAAAAAAAAGAAATATTCATCAGTCACTGGCACTTTGGGCTGCCAAAAATGTGAAGCTGCCTAATGCAGCTTTAAAAAGTCCAAGAAAAATGGAGAGGGAGCCCATTGTAAATCTCCTGCGAGGTGGATATTGCCTTTAAGACATAGCTGTCAGCTGTGTCAAAGGTGCCTTCCCGTCAGATATAAGTGACGTTGAATCTGAACCCTCAGTCTGCCAAAATTACTTTTTGATGGAATCTTCACCCCATAATAATCCTATTCAGTCAAATAATCAGTCTCCATATAGCTTAGAGTGTGAGTGAACCTAAACTGTCAGCATTCAATTAGGCAAAGATTTTGATCTCCCCCTGGCACAGCTTGTCAGGCTGAATAATATAGCCGTCACCCCTGAAGGTGAAAACCGTCCGCTGCGTGGATGGAGACCTATTGTCTGGAGGATTGACAAGGGTTGATGCAACAGGCTAAAGTGAGTTAAGGCCTTCACACACACACACACACACACACATACGACACCCCCCCTCTCTCCTCACCACTCGTCTTCCTCCCATCCCCAGAGAGGGTATTTTTCATGCTTTCAAACCACCCAGCAGTGACAAGCCTCTGACAACCCCTGCTTACTGTGACACCTTTGTGGGTCCAGAGGAGGTTTCCACCACAATGCCTCCTTTGACGGGCATTCTTGAGAGAAAACACACATTATTCTGCCATAACGCCCTATTTGATTGATTGGCACAGTCAAACTTTTTGGAGTGAGAGATGGCACAGAAGACTTTGACTCAGATTTATTTATTTTTTAAGGAGTCCCATTGAAAATGTATGGATGCTGGATGATTCTTGATGTTAACCCCAAATAGTAGAACTACTCCCTGAAAAACTTTTATTTGCCATTACCAAGTCATACAGACTCGTCTGGAAGTCAGGGTTTTTGATTAGATGCCTGAAATAAGGTCTGTGATTAACACAAGCTTAAAAAGATGTTCACGTTTTGTTCTATGGCATAAAATACATCAGTAAATACCCACCGGTGAATTTTAGAGCTTTTAAAGGTTGGGTAGGCAGTTTTCTTTTGGGCAAAAATGCCATATTAACGGTGCAGCATATTGTAATTCAAGTGGTCTGAGAGCAGACCTCTACTTCAGCCCCCCCTCTTGGCTCTGTTTTCAGGCTTCAGAAAATCTAGCCCGTGACTGTAGACTTTAGCCTATCACAGGTTATTTCAGAGAGACCATGCGTTCATATTGGGCAGATGTGTGTGCCCGTGGTGAAAACCTGATTGAATGGCGGAAAATCCTGAAACTTGAAATAAATTTCCAACACCTCCTTTGCCTACAGCGGCGTATAGTACAAAACAACACGTCCCAGCTCCACATGGAGCTTCAGGCTCATTATGTTCGATGCCATGGCGCTCGTAAGCACGAGTGGCAAAGAGGCATGATGACAAACAGTGGGGAATAACTTTTGACGGGGCACAGTGGTGCGTGTGTGTGGTGTACTAGCCTCTCATCCCGCTGCTGGACGACGTTGCAGCTGCCTCTGAAGCCTAGGGTGCTCTGCAGCTGTAAAGCGCTGGAGGGGCGTCTGTGCTCTTGCAAACTATTCTAACTCAAACTTTCCCAAAGGCTTTTGTAGAAGAGGTAAGCACGCAAAATCAAATTACAAGTTAGAAGCTTAGTAGTGGTTTAAGTCATGCGATCGTGGTGGTGTTCGTTTATAGCCTAACATTAGTTTTTTACTTCTGGGGATTGCATTTACGCTTCAAAAATCAAAAAAGTGGTGTTCATTTGTGAAGATTATCTTGCTGAACAAAACGTTTAACTATCATAAACTTTTGTTTGCCACAGAGCTTATTTTCTGCAATAATCCAAAATCCAATGGAAAAATCCCATTGGCTTTTTGTCGAGGGAACCAGGGCGATGCTTCTGGGTTGGCCTACAAAAATACGTCATCCCTGCAGCATTCTATTTTGCTGTAATTCTTGGCTGACTGACAGATGATTCTGTCCCCAGTCACTTTCTGCAGTAAAGACATAGGGAGACACATTCGTCTCGTTTGTACTCGTCAGGAATTTATTTCTTTTGTGGAAGCAAAACATATTACACTAGTCGTCGGAAAGACCCGTAGGTTAAACTGGGCTAACTTCAAACTTGTGCCATGGGCTAACTCTAAAAGACACTATAAACGCACTTGAAGAAACTTGCCATCCAAGCAACATTAAGGCTACAAACAACCCATAATGCAACACTCTGCAGGAGCCAGTATTTTCTCCATTCAAAAAGGATATCTGATGTTGTGAATGCGTAATTGGCTAGTCCTCAAATACAACTCAACCCCCACTTTTTCAAATGTAATTACTATAAAACAATACTATCCTATATTCAGGCCAGTCCAGTAAAAAGGCAAAAATCACTTGAAGCATGAGACAGGATGTGTTTATCCAACCATACCTTTCTGGTTTGTGTGCGGTACAATACCACAGCACTTCACTCCCTGGAAAAACATTGTCAGTGAATATAATCCCAGCAGCAATTATGTTTCCATCAGAACATATTTGGAAAAACAATGTAGTAGTATACAAGTGTGTGGATGGAGACAGGTATGACAGATAATGGGACAACTTGTCAAAATGCTCCACTAGCTTGAAAATTGAATAGAAAAATGGGATCATGTGCAGAGATCTTCAAACTTACAATAATTTAATAATAAAATTCATGATCTAATTTTGAGCAGCTATGTTTCATTTTGAAATGTTCCAACATTACATTATTATATTCAATGTTGCAGCTGAAGGAGTGGTTCATGTGGAAACAAATGAGAGATGAAAGTCATCAGCACTGAATGCATTTTCTCTTGGTCTTTATTATATTCTGTGCATCAAGCCGCTATTCTTTGGAAACTTTCTCATTATTTTCTTGATCCTGGCTTTTGTTGGTTCTTTTTCAAGTTTCCTGGGCTCTTCATCTTTGAGCCTTTTAACTAATGTCCTGTCCACAGAGATAACCTGTAGCTGTACACTGGAGTGGTGTTGTTTGTGTCAGAGGGCAGCGCCTTGCCTTCACAAAGAGGCCACGTCGGTTTCAGCTGACTGCAGCTGTGGCACTCGCCATGTGTAGCTGGGAGACTGGATACCTGCTACACAGCATCTCGCTCACTGAATCCATCCCTCCCTCTCCTTAAACCCTGCACGGGGACAGTCTCCCAAGGTCAGTCAACCCGCCACACACACACACACACACACACACACACACACCTATTCTCCCTCACTTCCCACCGCTGACAACTGTTCCCGTGAAATCGGGGATGGGTATGGCCGTGAAGTCGTCGTTCACATGAGGTAAGACAAGGGTGAAATGCCAGCATGACATCCCAATTTGTTGTCATGGCAACCTGGAGACTTGATGATAAACCTGGAAGCAAAGACACAAACACAAAAGCAGGGAAAACAAAAGCATTATAATAAATCAAACGTTTTTCCAAATTGTGGCACGAAGGGACCGTGTGGTGGAGAATCTGCGAAATGAAAAAAAGAAAAAAAAAAAAGAGCAGCTGCTGACAGCTGGTGCCTTTGGGGGAATCAAGTGGAAGGGAGCATGTTTCTGGACCGCAAAATGTGAGGCAAGTACTTTGACATTTTCCCCAAACCAACATTTGATGACTTTTACCCCAAGCAGAGGACACTGCAGACATTTTTGGGTGAGTGCTCCTCCTCTTCCTCCTCTTCCCCCTCACCCACTACCGAACCTCCCCCACCCTGCCTCAACATATTGCACCTGTTCAATTATTTAGCTGCTACTCTGTGGTTCGGTCCTGAGCTGCAGTGAAAGCTGTACCTGCCGATTAGAGCGGGGGCTTGTCACCGGAGCTGGCCAGATATCTCCGTCTTGTCGTTGTCTGCGAGAGAGAGAGGAGATGCCTTTGGCCACATTAAGCAGGAGGAAATGTCATTACCTCATTGCAGGCTTGTCATTTCCAGCCTTTGGTCTCCTAGGGGCAGCGAGGATTTGTATGCGTGTGTGAAGGTGTGTGTGCAACTCAGTCACCCAACACAAATGCATAAGGTCTACACAGTGGTAGGGAGATTCACTATGGGGGTTTTTGATGGTACACATATGTTTGAATCTCAAAAGTTGCCTGTTGTTATGACAAATCCCCAAAAATCCAAGTACTGAGTTCTTGTTGAGGCGAAGAATCCTCTGAAACATTTAGATTTTGGGAAACTAAAGCTCTCCATTAAAACCATCACTATTATAATAACTGTGATAATTTTACTTGCATGAAATTCAGTGTAATATTTAAATTGGTGTAAGTTAGGGCTTTTTTAAGACTTTCAGTTCTGCATGTAATATGTAATCACACTGAATTTTATCGGTCATGTCAGAAGTCTGAAAATCAGAAATAGATCAGACTTTAAATAGACAGGCTCCATATCATTTGGTATGAGGATACAATTTTACAATATGCCTTGTTAGCCTTTTTTAGTGAGTAAAAATGCTCAGACACAGAAGAATATTAAAACCTTATGTATCTTAGTTTGTGTTTGTAGCAATTGTGACCAAAAAAAAAGCAATTTCCACAGCTATTTGCATACAGTTGCTGTTGTGATCTTAATGGACATTTAACTTGTTGATATTATCTACAGGGTGCAATGATCTGATGGTAAATCAAGCAGAAATCATGAAGAGCCCATCTTTTCTCCCACTGGGGGGCACTGTTGAAGCAAATACAAGCCTCTAACGCCTAATCTGCCTTCACTGTCCAAGGAACAGTTTAACCAGAACTCTGCCTTGGTCATTTTTTTTTTTTTTGGGTGGGGGGGGTTGTATCTTCTTAAACTACTATTTGTACCAGGAACAGCTGGAGTAGTAAGGTCTCCATTTTCCCAGCCCTTCTGTGTTTGGTTGGGGCCAAAGGCTTAAGAAAAGGATTGGAGATAGAGAGTTAGAAAGTACCCTGTAAGCGTTGTCTGTGTCTGTGTGTGTGTGTGTGTGTGTGTGCATGGTTGCTTGTGTGTGATTTAACCTAAGAATATTCCACGTTCATCCCTCTCCCTGGAGATCCCTCATCCCACCAATACCACATTCGACAGTTTGTTTCTTGCTGGACCGTATTTACTGTGTGAATGTCTGTCCTCAATTTCAGGCATAGATATGCAAATCACACTGGAGTTATTAATCGGAGTGTCACAGGGATTATGCAAATGACTAAGAAAGAGCGGCGAGAGACAGAGAGGAAAGAGAAGAGAGTGGATGTCAGCAAACTTGTGTTGGCATTCACCAGAGGGAGATAGTTTTGTTTGAAAGGGTTGGATCGTGGCTGTGATCATCGTCCCCTTGTTCTGACCTGATTCAGACAGTCCTGGTGAAAAGGTTGTCTTCATGTCGGGAGATGTTCAGCGTGGAAGGTGTCGAGGCCTGTCAGAGTAATGATGAGCCTGTTGTTTCACAGGGGAAAGCCAGACTACACGTTAATATTGATTTCCCTTTTGAATAGCTCAGCCAGCATTTTTGACGTGCAGCAGATGTCGACATGACAGCTCGCGCCAACATTAGAAACCTGTGTGAACATACACAAATAGAAAAACAAATAGATGAAAATAGTTTGCACCAAAACACTTTCTTGAGATTTTTACAGTGCCATATCATTTTAGAAAATATTTGCACTTGTCTCAGTTTGATCGCCTCCTGTTGTGTTACCTTGCTGGGAGAAGATTTGTCTTAGGGCCCAGCGTTTTACAAATTTCATCTTGATCACAGACAACATTTTCATAAAATGTCCCACAGTTTCCCAGCATGAAATAGGATAGATGGTGACATGCAAACAAACTTTTCATAGTATGACATAGTGGCATGGTAGAACGTATAATTAAACAGCTCTGGAAACTTGTGAATTAATATCAGTAACATATTATGCTTACACAGGTTTTAAACAAAGGTGCAGTCAATTAACGGATACCCTGGTATTAATATTATGCTGTAATGTCTTCCCACATTACATTAAAGTGGCTATACTCAATATTTTTTATCTTAATAATGAATCACATGACTACTTGTTTGTAAAAGGGGTCACTCGTAGTAATGAAACCACAGAGAATTATCACCTGACTGCGGTTTCCCTCAGCTCTACAGAGCATTTAAGTGTCTTTCAGCTCCTTGTTTTCGCAACTTTACTGTTTTGGTTCACTCTCACCGCTCTCATTGCGCTGTTTTCAGTGAAAAAGCTCTAAAAACCCACTGTATGCTAACTGCCCACCACCAAACAACAGACAGACAAAATTAGTGACTAGCTGGTGAACATAGTGTAGCATTTAGCCGCTATGTTGCTCCCTGCCAGATGTGTACACAGGCAGTTGTCTACTAACATTAGCCATATCAACTTTATATGGCCAAACTTTTACAGAACCGCTCATGATGACACAGCAAGTAGCCATTTATGCTAGCAACTTGACAGAAACACGACTCCAAATGAATGCTAATGTTGCTCCACATCTGCTGGATGTGTAAATAGGCAACTGTTTGCTAACAAGTTTGCAGTATCAACTGAATAAGTGATAATAATATCACAGCTTGTTTAAGCTGCCCCCAAGTGGCCAAAAAAATCAGTTATTGTTGATGTTTTGGACCAGAAAGCTCTTTAAGGCTGTACTAGATATAAGATTTATGAAAATACACATCAGTCTTGCTGCAACAGGGAAGAGTTACTCATTCTCTATATTTTTAAATCTTTCCGTTGAGTAAAAAAAAATATGTTAAGAGGTAAACTAAGAAATTGTCATTAACAATTTTCCTCAAAAGATTAAAATGTAATTCCCTTGTGATAAATATGGCTCTGAGCTCCTGAATGGTATACTGTATGTCAACACTCCACAAGTGCCACAGGATCCCTGCTGTTGAAGACCACCGCTACTCCTTAAAGCCTGTTTCCACTTGTCCCTAATCTACCTGTGGGACTTTACAGATTGGAAATAGATCACATGAGGAAAGCTCGGTACCTGCCAGTGATTCTTTCCCGCCCTGGTGGACGATTATTGGCAGGTTTTGGGGCCCTGCCGTGAAGGTTGAACGAATGCATTTCTGCAGATGACTGTGAGGCAAGGAAAGATTGAATTCTCACTCCCTTCCGCCTGTGTGTGTGGTGGGAGAAACGGGTGAGTCTCCTCGAAATAGGCAGTGATAGATGAGGTACATGGAAGAAGACAGCTACCCCTGCTCTCCAGCCTGGCTGAATCAGGAAACTGTCTGCCAACTAAATGCCTCTCCCTCTCTCCCTCCCTCCCTCTCTCACGCTCTCATTATAATTTTCTCCCTTTCCTCTTGGCCTCCTCTCTTCCTCTGCTTACGAATCAATCGTTTTGTTAGTGCTTACCAGACAATAGATCTTTAGTCATTATGAGATTGTGCTTTATATCACTGCTTAATGAGCACTACACCCACTGCAAGCATTCCAGGCAGCAGCTAATGGTCAAAAAAGCTACACTTTCTTTCACTTGCTTTTTTTCTGTGTTTGCATGAGTATACATCTGAGTTCATTCAACTGTTTGCATACTGTAAATGATGGAAGTTGATGTAATTGTTTTCTCTCAAAACAATTCAACCAGGTTCAAATGCTGGTTGAAACAAGCACTCAAACGGCATGTACTCGGAACTGACTGTTTTCAATCTGTCTCTCCAGAGTTTCCCTTACGATTGAATAGGTGTCACGGCACCTTAAGGAGCTGCTGACCCTAAAAGAATTTAATTAGTGTGAATTTCAGTGGAGCTTTAGTGTGCTGTGCTGGTCTGAATGCTGTTGCAGAGGCTTTGTTTTTCTTGTTGAAATATTCCTGCTCACACATCAAGAGTGGATTTTATAATATACTTGCTGTTACTGAAAGCATTGCCACAGATTTCCTCTCATAGAAAAATCACTGTAAGTCACCAGTTATGGTCTCTTGGGTGGATGGCCAAGAGCCCAAGGCACATTGAGCCAGGCCAAAAGTCAGCTAATGACAGGTGGCGGCCATCTTTGCACTTTGACCTTTAAAAAGGTTCTTCGTTGCAACCCACTTCCCCAAAGTAAATGTTGTTTTTCATCCTTTCGGCCGTGGCTCTGCTCAGGCCTCTTATTCCAGCCTTTGGGTGCTTCTTTATTCATTGCTTGGATAAATGTACATGACCCCTTAAAATAACAGGAGCTGCCCCAGAGGGCACACTTGAACGATGTGACATTCCAGCTAACCTGAGATGACTTTTAAAGAATGGATAAGTGAAGGACAGGAGGAGGATGGAAGGAAAAGATGGAGGATAAGGGGGATGGCAGAATGGCCAAAATCAAATCAGTGTAAGCAGATAGGTTAAGCAGAAAAGGTTAGAGACAAAAAAATTACATGACATAAAAAAACCTTTCGTTTTTGGCGCATGGAAGATTTCCGTTTTTGACTTGACAGCCTATTTCTTTGTCCGGAAAAAGCGCTCGCTATTGCCTGCATGCACACATTCATTAGTCCTCCGAAATAGGAAGATCTTTTCATAGTAATTGAGACATACACACTTGACTGCTCATCATTCTATAAAACACCTAAATGCAGTGTTTGAATTTGCATTCAGCTAAAACAAGGTCTTCTGTCAAACACACAGGCGAGCGCTCATCAAGGATTCCGTATTTAATCAGTGGAAGTTAATGCTTTACAAACAGTCTCCGTAAAATGTTAAGCAGAGTTCCTAATTAGCCTATCACGCAGTCATAATCACTTCAGAAATAAATTAAGCTGAAGGTATTTCAGCGGGCTAATGATCTGCATTGGTCCTCACAGCCACCCTCTTCTACTAGTAGTCATGTTCAAAGAGGAGCAATGAATAGCACTTACTTTGTTCCTAACCTCTTGCTCTGTGGCTCTGTGGGTAAATATAATATACTTTATCTGTGTACGCACCAAAGAACTAAGCTCAACCAGCATGTGTTCATGTGCTGTGTGTTATTTGGATTTCTGATGCTTGCTAGTAATGCTTGATATTTTGCTGCCAAATGAATGTGCTGTAATATTGCTTTTCATTTGAGCTCTTTGGTGGAATGTCTTCAATTGTACTTGTTTGATTCATTTAGGATTGGCATATTGTTTGGATTTCTGAATTTGGTGTTGATCATTTTAATTTCCATCCCAGTGTTTTTTGTTTAGCATTTAGACTGCCTTAGATAGGGTGAATTCATCTATATTGGGACAGTTTTTGTAATTCTATCTTGTGATTGCGTTCTTGTCATCAATTAAAAAACACAACAAAAAACAACATATGATACATATCTGAATTCCTGAAGGTGTCTACTTTCTTTATGTGAAGAAATGAAGTGTGTATGATATTTATTTTTACAAAGCATGGCTCACCATTTTGTTGTAGTTGACACAAAACAATTTTTCAGTGACATGTTTGGTAATTTGGGACACAATTTTTTTCAACCCTAATGAGATATTTTAAAGAATATTTTAAACTGATTTCTTGTTTTTCGTAACCTTAAATAAAACTTGTTATGTTATGTATTAGCCTATTATGATGTGTAATGATAGATTAATGGATCATTACATCAACAGATAGGCTAGGCCAGTGGTTCTCAAAGTGGAGGGTGGGCTCCCCTGGGGGGCCTAGAGCCACTGACTAAGATGATTACATGTACATTTATCTGTCCTGTATGGTGCATGCTGGCTCACTGGCATTACTGACACTTAATGGTGGCAGAAGTACTCAGACCTTTTATCTAAGTAAAAATACTAATGCCACAAAGTAAAAATACTCGGTTACAAGAAAAGCTCTCCATCAAAGTTTTAATTCAGTATAAGTACATTAGTATTATTAGCAGACTTTAGCTTTTTATTTATCACCACCATATCACCATTAAACACAATGGCACCTTTTATAGAGTTACTTAATATAAATTACATTGTTCAATTATTACTGATGCATTAACATGTAAGTAGCATTTTAACGCAGCAGCTGGTGCAGGGGAAGTTAAATTCGACTTTATATAGGCCTGCTGGTTGTTTAATCTACTGCATTATACTGTTTTTTATTAACTGATTATAACTTGTTTGTAAAATCTGAATCAGCAAAGTAACTAGTAGGCCTAACTATAGCAGTCAAATAAATGCAGTGGAGTAAAAATACAATATTTCTCTCTGAAATGTTTTGGAGTATAAGTATAAAGTGGCAGATGGAAATGTATACTCAGGTAAAGTACATGCCTCCAAGCTTAAATACAGTATTTGAGTAAATGTAGTTACTTCCAACACACTGCGCGGGTAATTATAATGGAGACTTAACTAATTGTATTACTTCCACCTGTGCTTTTCCCGCTGTGACATGTCATAATTGTCTGCTGATGCCAAGCCCCCCTTCAACAACTGATGATGTCATCGTAGTCGGATTTACCTGCGAAGTGACTGAGTTGAGGAGAAACGGTTTTCCATTTGCACCTTCCTGTCTATCTAACCATGAATAAAGTCGATGTTGTTCTCTATAACACGTAAGTAATTAATAAGCAGTTTTAGTTGGGTTGTATTTTTGCCTGAAATAAAAGTATGACCTTCTTAATTGGTGCTTATGACTGTTGATTAGTTGGAAGCGCAAACATGGCGTCTTTTATACTCTTTGGTTTTGTGGTCAGTGTGTTGTACAGTGTTAGCCGTGAAACCACGCAACGTGGAATTGAGGAAAATTTCAATGGCTTAGGCCTACAGTTAATTGCTTATTTTGTCGAGTTGCTTTATGTATACAGCTAATGTTAGCTGAGGTTACTGTGCCCTTCTAAATGAAGCCTCACTTTGGGTGTTGCTCATTGTTTACAGCGGTGGTCTCCTCTGAAGAAAGGTGGCAGAGGGAGAGCAGGAGTCAGCTGAGGGAGGAAGAAAGGAAAGAAGGAAGGAAGGAAGAACTGTAAAGCTGGTTGCTAAACACCAGCTGGCTACCAGGTAAAACTAGCTACCAGTTCTAAGACATTTTATTAAAGTTGGAGGTAAGGATATCTCATGTACCATAAAAGTAATATTTAGTAATACTAATAGTTAAATATAGCCTATGTGATTTTGTAAATGAGTTTCATTTCTATCATAACAATGTGACTGCTGTCCTAGTTGATACAGTAAGAAAATGTTTGGTATTTGAAACATAGATCTTCAGTTGTTCATCCAGGTACATTAAAGTACAGAGTGAGGATATGTGCTTGCACATAAGTGAGAGAATGAAAATGTGTTATAATATTTGTCATATTATATAATCTGCCAGCATCAGGATGTATCAGGTACAATACAGTTTTGGAACAGTGGAAGAACACAATACTAAAAAAATAACTTAATGCCTATACATTGAAGGGTCAGTTATCAGTCTATCTAGGCTATAAATATATATTTAAATAGTTTAATAAAAATGATAAAATGTCAGAAATTTGAAAGAAAAAGATTAGTGGAAAATGCCTATCACAAGTTTCCCAGAGGCCAAGGTAACAACTTCAGATTGTTTTGTTGGACAAACTTCTCACATTGAGAAGCTGGAACCAGAGAATGATTGGCATTTTGCATGCTGAATGAAATTATTACTGATTTAATTCTGGCCACTGACTAATCTAATTGTTTCAGCATGATTTAATTTGTTAGTTTGTAAGTTTTGAAAAAAATGCACTGAAATGTTTGTCTAATTTTGAGTGATTGAAAAAGGGTTAACATATTATGGTTTGTTTGTTTGAGTGGTCTGTGTATTAATTTCACCCCCATACCACCGAAATGACAAACCAATGGTGTACCTGTAAGAGTTGTCAGTCCATGTGACTTATGTTTACAGCTCTTGCTTCATTTGGGATAAACCAGTGTGAACTCCAATCTGACTACTTGCAACTGATGAGTCTTTCTCTGGTGTAATTTAGACCAAAGAAAATTAAAAGCGTCACACTATTAGTTGCTTCTGCACCATAATCACTAAGGCTGGGTTGCACCAACAAAGATTCATTTAATCTAAGATTAGTTCTAATCAGAGTTTAGCAAAACTAGGTTTAAAATCAGTAAATCCAGATTTAAAATAAAGCAGAGCTCTGTTGCACAATTAAAAACGAATCTGTTTAGTAAATCCAAGTTTATTGATGTAAACTGAAATCAAATAGAGTTTAATCAGTATGGAGATGCTTTCTTACACCAGTTTAAATAAATAATAAAACATAAATTTGGATTCTGGATGACATTTTAAATTGGAGTTTAAAGTTTTGGTGCAGCAGAAATAAATTGAATCTAGGTAAAGAGTAATGTTTAAATTTAATCTGTATTCATTTTAAGCTTGTTTCAAAGTTTGGTGCAATATAATTTAAAATTAAACCATGATTTAATTGGGTTTAAAAATGAATCCTTGTTGGTGCAACCCAGCCTAAGACAAATTAATTTTTTGCACATCTATTCAATCATTCTATACTTGCGTCCACAGCGTTTCACAAAGGACTTGGGAAGTGAATGCTGCAGTCTTGGTGTCCAGAAGGATTTCAGAGGGAACATCAGAGATACATCTAAAGCTTTGGCCGGAGCTGAATGAATTTGATGGCTTTCCCTCGCTGTTCGACCATACATAATACACACTCACACAAATGCACTAGAGAAAGCTTTCATTAGTCAGAAGTGTTACTGGCATCGAGTTTAGTATTGAGTCTTTTGGCCTAAAAGGAAAGAGCTCTTTCACACCTCTCACAAGTGAACCGATGCAGCTTCGACAGTGCGCTTCTGTAAAAGGATGTGATGTAGCCCAATAATTTGAATTTGGTTGATGGTGGGATCACTCCACACTGTAATGATGTGGGCGAAAAATGCTGATATGTTCATCCCTCACGTATTTGGGAGCAGACGTCTCACTGAAAAGTGCCATACATTATAATTGGACTACACTTTCAACCCATGTCTCTTCTTCAGAATGCTTGAAAAGAGACAGCTCAGTTAACCTAAACAAACTGTTTCTGGCTCTGTTAGCTAAGTAAATTGCAGGCATGCTGATTTAGCAAAGCAGTTTCTGAAAACGTGATTGTTGTATTCAATACCAATGCAACCTAGAATGTGTTTACAAGACAAAAAGGATGAGGGATGGTTAGCTGATGGTCGTGTCTAGATGGTAGAGGGCTTTCTGCCAGAGAGCCTAACCAAGTCGTTTTGGTGCCTAAACCTCACCAAACTGTGATAGTTTCACAATGTTAATCACGTGTTAAAAAGCCTTTGGTTAGGTTTAGGAAAAGATCATAAGAATAATAAGTCAGTGATGACTTTTGGTTTCACACAGGACATGAACGGTGGTCTCCTGGGTGAAGGTCCTGTGCTTGACACACTCCACCCCAATAACTATTGAGGAAGTAAAGTTTTAAGTCCTGAAATGCAAGGAATTGTCTGTAGGTTAATAGTGCTCAGATTAAGAACTTCTTCACGACCAGCTACGTGTGTTTTACACTCATATAGTTTGTACTAACTTTTCTCATGTAAATTTCTGTCTTTGTTTCAGTCTCGCCAAGGAAGACGGGGAAAACACATCCAGAGCTGAAAGCTGCACCTATCTTTTCGCTGTTGACAGAAAGAGGATGTTCTAGTGGAAGCAGCTGAGACGGGCTACACAAGCCTGGACGTTTCTACCATGACATGGTACAGTCACTTTTCATTCTTTACACACACCCGCTCCACTTCACACACTGGTTGCATAAAAAGATCATTTAATTTTACACCAAGGATTTTTATCAGCACTTGCCGCTGACCGACACTGCCATTATGGTGCTGATGATAATCAATCTCAAATCAATTAGGCAGTAATTGCTGAGTCAATGGGGGAGGCTGGTTAAATATTGATAAGTGTCTAAAAGGCCCATCAGGCTCTATTGACAGCTCAGGGAGACAGACAGCACTGGTTCAGCTGAGAGGGGAGGGAGGAGTGATGGAGAGATGGCTTAGGGGCTCGGGTCATATTCTCTACTCAAGCTGGCCACTTAATGGCAATCAATAATCACAATCAGTAATCAATGCAAACCGGCTCTCTCTCAGGCTGTAAGCTCTGTTCGTAACCTTGATATTATTGTTGGAAGTACCTGCTCCACAGTTATGAATCTATCTGGACCCGAACCTTGATAAGAGAAAAAATCAACCTCTAGTGCTCAAGACAGCACTTGAAAACAGCACTTAAAAACACTGCTATGGGCAATGTTTTTTTCTCATTTCTGAAGCTAACTGGCAAATCAAAGACATAGATATTTCAAATGCAGCTTCAATTGCACAGTAATGGTAAAACTGTTCAGCAATATGGAATATTTAGACCTATGTACTGTACATAAGCAATGCAGTAGCAATACCATGGCCAATGCAAGGCACATTCCTCGCAATGGAGACATCATTTCTTTTGCAAATCCTTGTGCAGCATTCCCCTGTGTGGATTAGTGGTTTAAAACCTCAGACTCAAAAGCCAAAGTGAGCTGATCTACCCAGGTTTGCCATGTAAATTTGCTATTTGCAGTGTGAGCCATACTCACCGTCAACACTATCTGCGCAAAGAAAAAGCAGAGAAGAAAAAGCCTAAATTTTGAAGCTAAAACAGTGCTTAGTTATTTAGTCTTTCACATTAGTTATTAGTTATAGCTTTATTGTTGGCACATTTTCTCTCTGTAATGCACGTAACATGATTGATCAGGACATGTGCAGGGTGTTTTTTATGTATCACGGTTCACGGGCTGCTTTCATGCGGTGTTTTGAAGGCGTACGCGTACATCATTTTTACTTTAAGGCTCTGCGTTAAAGCTGAGTGTCCTTGCTTTCTATCAGCATGCAGTGAAGACTACTGCCCGTCCCTATCACAAACCTGTAGGAAGCAGGTTTTTCCTTTGTCTGCCACAACAACAATATTTTGGAATAGAATGGATGTAGGTTTATGAAAGATGTATTGTCTCCAAAACTGGAGGTCTGATCTGAGCGGAATGAGCTTACCTCTGAACTACAGTGAAATTCTGTTTTTGAGCTATATGGGCCTATCAGCCATAGTTCAATTCATAGCAGCTGCTTCAGGAAGGAGGAGAGGTTCCCTTATTGTGCTGGACTGTTTTAATTGAGCAATTAGGTTTGCCACTTCATATTATGCTACCTCGGTTTGGCAGGTAGCCTGCTTGTGTATACTGTCTTTTGCCCAAACAGTTCCTCCTCTTTGCAAAAATATCAAGTCATGTTTAACATGACTGGTGAAGCCATATTGTAAAAACCGTGTCGTGGTTTTTGCGGTACTTAGTCTTGTCACTCGTACCCTCTTCAAACCTCGCAGTTTGAGTCGTTAAGACCTAAGTGTAATATAGAGTACGTGATGGATCGTCCTGCTCTTGAATGATTGTGAAAGGTTTTTTGAGAAGCCGCCATTCCATTTTGCAACCAGCTAGCTAAATAGCAGCTCACTAGCTCAGCTTAACAAGGAATAATGGTCTTTCAAAGACTTCACTACTGCACTAGCTTTTTCCTGTATGAGCTGTGGCTCATTGCAGAGACACACTCACACACGCTTGTTCATGAATTTTAAAACTGATTGGATTTTTAGCATGTTGATAAAGTCTTGGGACCCTACAAATGATTTGTATCCACACTTTGACAAACAGTAGTCATTTTGGACCAAACAGATTTTTTTTTCTGTTTGCATTCGCAGCGCCAACAATGAAGTGATGTAAGCCGGCTGCCAGTTGGTATAGCAATGTCACTCACAACGTCACACACAAGATTTTTATATTTCGCTTTGACAAGTCAAAATCATATACGCTCAATAAAGCCTGGACTTCACTGTCGGTCCATTTGTCCGTGTTTTGGTCTATTTTTAAGGCTACTGTTACGATGTACATGTACACTTATGTCTGGACCAATCACTGTACACTTATGTCTGGACCAATCACTGTACACTTATGTCACTCAAGGTTCCTCTTGTGCTGGGAGAGTACATACTCTAAACTCCTTCAAAACGGCATTCTAAGAACTACTGTTGTTCCCAGTTCTTGCAGTGCGAACACAATAAAAAGGGGAGGGGTCCTCCAACTGTTATTAGAACTATGAAAAAGTTCTTGGGGTCCGAAAAAGACCTAGTGCCATATATATTGAGGAAAAAGAAGGCAAAATCCTGTCCAAACTGTCAGATAAAACATTTTGTGTATATGCAATTTTCATTTGACAGCAGTAATGTGTTTGAAAGATGCGGGATATTAACCTATTCAGTACTGGCACAAAATATTATTGTCAGTTTCAATATCTCTTTCAGTATAAACTGAACTGAAAATATCAAAGTACAGTGTCAGTGTTGGAGTTGAAACCCATACTAGTAGCATCATAGTCTGTGCCATTTGCAGTTTGAGTTACATTAAGTCTGAAGCTTAAGAGAGGAGATGAGCAAGGACTTTGCCCTAATTATCATGCTGGCTAAACATGCTGTGTTGGTTAAATGGTGTTTGCAACAGGCACAACCTCTGGCTGCTTATAGCAGCTACTTCCCGACACTCCCAATCAGCTTGATTGATTGGATCCTAAGCCACTCCCTAACTCTGATTGACAGCTTAATGACAAGGGGGGGAGGAGAATAGATAAAGGAGACAGGGCATTTTATGGTACTTAGCTAATCCAAAGTAAGTTTTTGTTCTTAAAATGTGTGTCTATGTGTGGAAGTGCCTCAGTTGTTGGTCTGCAATAAAGGCAGCATCAGAAAAATATTCATCCATAATAATCTGTCTGGGCTCTTTTCTTCGGCTTTCCCAAAACTTCCACATCTATCACGATTAGGTGACTGGCGGAGCCCAATTCCCCCTTTAAATGAATCAATCTCACTGAATGCCTGCAACAACTGATGCCGTCCGTCCAAGTCACTCGAGGTATAACCAACTCTGACAAATATTCAAGGCTCATACCAAACCACTGATTAGACAGCTTAGTGATCCATCTTCTGAAGACAATACTGACAGTCATGTTAGCATCCATCTGCATTTGTTTCTCATAGGCAGTTAATACTATTATCCTTTTGAGAAGGCGATTAGCCCATGGTTTTCTATAAATCCTTGCCATACAATCATAAATCAAGACAGTGTTGTTTCAAGCTTCGGTATCTTCTTTGATGCTGACCCTTCCTTTGTGTCCTTGTTTGTCTTTGGCTCCATAGAGATGTTTAAATGCTGCCTCCTGTCATTAAGGACTTACATAAAATACTTACATAAAGTAGTGCAGCCACCAAGCAGTTTTCTGAAACCATTTGTAATGTTCTTACTGCTTTAAATGGTAACTGTAACGTCCTTGATTAAATTCACCGGCGTTTGACATTGCACTTTGCCAGCTCTCATCTTCATCTTTCCTTCCATTAAAATGTGTTGTTTTCATATAATATCCTTCCTTTCAGTGATAAATAGGATCTTTATCATTTTTCATCTAGGTAACAGTGTCCCAATGGAGTAAATTGTTTGTAATCAGAGAATTAAAAGAGCATTTAATCTTAAAAGGCTTGTCGTGTGGAATCGCTTTGATGTGAGGTAATTCAATATGAACGTAACCTGAGGGCACTTAAGATGGAGATTGGGGTTGCGATAAGATGTGCCTTTGGAATACTAGCGCAGAGTTGGCACACCCAGTGAAGACTAATCGTGTAAAGGAAATCTTTTCTTTGAACCCTTCCCGAGAATATGAATAAGATGAATTAACAGCAGCTGATTGCATGCCACCACAGGACTCGTGCCAAAGCTTGCTTGTGTGTTGTAGCAGAACTTTGAATAATAGAACCTCCCTGTTATATGAATCAGAGGTCAGTCTTTGGAAATATTTTAGAATTTGTGTCATTTTTATTTTGGAAAATGGCAATGTAACAGTTATTATAGCCAGTTCAGATGTGATTTGACCAGCTTGGAAAATCTGGGAGAATTAGTGCATAACACTGTCCCACCATTACATACTGTTGAAGTGCTTTAGAGCTAGGCAGCTGACTCCTATTTGTTCTGCTGAGCTTGTTAGTGGCTAAGAGTAGAAGGCTGTGGTTGTACTGGGCATCTTGCATGGTGAATGTGTGTAACAATATGAGCTAGCGTGTGTGGGATACTGAAATGAGGCTGCATTCTCAGCAAACCTCGCCAAGGTAAATAAATATTTTAAAAAACAAATAAAATGATAATTCAAGGGGGCTGTAAATGCAGTTTTCAGTCCACAATTGAACAAAATGACTAATATTTTTGTAGGATTGTAGATCAACAATAATGAGTCAATAATTACTTGGCCAGAGACTTCAAAAGTAGTTAGATTTTTGGCCAGATTTCTAGCTTTTGCTGTAGAAGAAAAACTGTTCTAACTGAAATGTCATCATGGTCCCAATAATCCCCCTCTCCACAGAATTTTGAATTGCTTCATGATTGCACTTGGTGGTTTTGCTCTAGCTCTGCCTAATAAGCTAGCTAAATAATGTCTTTGTGAAAATGTTGGCAAATTGCTTGTGCCATTTACTGGCCAGTGAAGACCAAGGGAGGCAGGAAGGGGCTTTGCAGACTTACATAGGAGGGGTAGGTCTATAGATATTGTGGTACTTACTGCTGTCTACAAATCTATAAGGTTCATAGGTCATTCTTAGGCACACAAGTCTGCTGAAGTTCCAATATGCTGTTTCCACTAGCGAGCTTTTCACAAGGACAAATTCAGAAACTTTTTTTCACACCATTTTTTTTAATGAACTCCATGAAGTGTAAAATTACAAAGTAAACATCAATAAACATATCATACATACAATATTTTTTAAATGTCTTAAGACCTAGACAGGTTCAAGGTGCCATAGAAATAGACAGTTTACCGAATCACATTAAGGCATTGAAAGAATCACTGGGCACCAGAGGCACAGGAGGAAAGGTGACATGTGATGTAACTGGGAGCAGACTGACTTCTGCAAGACCGGCCATTTGGTACAATTCTAATTAATCCACTAACTCTCCATGGGACTGCTGTTAGCACCACAGCCGTTCACACAAACTTACTTGGCCAAGGACACCAGCTAAGAGGAATTTAATCAATGTGATGGATAACATTTGTCTTCACAACTCTTGCGGCAATTCCCACGTTAACCATTTGAGGCGACAGTACTTTTCCTTCCAAATGTTCTTGGCTGTTTTCTGCTGGCAAGTGATAAGTTAAAGTAGAACCTAAAGGCAGTAAAAAAAGTAGAGGCATTGCCATCATGAGGGGGGGGACAATGGAATACAACAAAAATGCACCTAGACACTTCAAAAAGCTCGCTTTTGACTCGAGTTGTGGAACAGTGCCACTGAGCAGCCTCTCTGTGACATTAAGACCGATAACCACTCAGTTCTAGAGACATGTTGCCTTTTTCAAGTCTGTATTTGTAGACATGAACAACTTTCATTCAAAGCCAGAAAGCAGGCAGTCAAGACTTTGATGCGTGATGCAGCCAAGATGTACACGCAGCCTACTGACAATTAATGAGATGCTGAATTTGTGTGGCTCATTTGTGAATCATTATTTTCTGAACCAGAAAATGTATCTCCGCTATATTTGTGTGTATAAACTATCACCTTTTACATCATTTCAAAAGCTGCTGTTTCAACTGTACAAGGATGGACGTCACATACTTCTCACCCAGAGGTATTGATTTATAGCTTCCTTCTCAATACAACTGAAGTGTCCTAGAACACCGGAAAAGCATTGAATAGTTGTTATCAACTCCTCCCACAGCTGACATCAGAGTCCTTTTTCAAGACTTATGGATTCATCTCATATGCCCATAATGCTATAGTAGTGGAAGATACTGAAAATGAAATTGCCTTTATTAGATTTTTGGTGAAAACATTGTAATTTCCTTTTTCAGAGTTTTGTTTCTGCTCAGTTAAATCTAAAGCAGAATAGAGCCACATTTGGCGTTCATGCTGCTTTGAGTGCAATAAATCCTCTTATGGATCATGATAAATGCCTCTTGAGTGATAGTTAATCACTGACTGGCAAGAAATGCAGCCTTTTGGGGCCCTTGATGTTATTTATGAAATTGCAGATTATATTCTATCATCACCTTATTTCACACATAGAAAATGCAGTGCAAGATGATGTGACCGTAATGTCCCCAGAATGACTGGGGGAGTGGGCATAAACAGGTTACCTCATGATGTATCATAAAAGCCAGTGTGTGGCCCATATGTTCGCCGCCTGCCCACAGTGCGGGCGGGGCAGATATTCACAGAGGGGCGGGGGTGTTGGGTGGCAAGTAGGGAGCTGTTTTAATCAAACAGCCCCTCCAGCTGTTGCCCACCAGGTGAATTTGAAAGTGTCTTCTACCGACACAACACGCCATTGAAGGAGAGAAGGCTCTTGCGTGTCAACTGTTCTTTATTGTAACTCGCAGTTGTGCTGGGCTTTAACAAGGCTGCAGAAAAAGCAGTGCACAGGGCAGAGGGCTGCATAATTGCAGTACTGTGTAATCATGGGAGCTGACAGAGGGCTTTTTTTTTTTTTTGCTGTCACAGGTCGCCTCATGCTGTGCTGCGTACAATAGCAGGCAACCATACTAAACTGATCGGGTGAATTTGCATCAGGGCTGTG